>CM055964.1:4717500-5062500 GCA_029531755.1 Holothuria leucospilota
CCTCTCAAGAGATAATGTCCTTCTTTGAAAAACGACAATACCCACGAAAGGTACTCACGAAGGCCTTAGGTCGTATTCAAGGAATAGACAGAGCTACAACCATGATCCCTAAAACAGCGAACGTAAAGTCCTCGACCAGAATACCTTTGGTCGTGTCTTATCACCCATCCGTACGTCCCATTGTTCAATCCATTTATAGGAACGTAGAAATCCTCCAACAAGATCCTTCTACCCGTGAGTATTTCCCTGAACAACCTATCACTGCATTTAGAAATGAGAAAAATATTTCTAATCACTTAGTTCGGGCCTCTCATCCCCAACCATTAATGCCCGACGCTCCGGGGACGTATCCTTGCAATCGCGTCAGATGTAATACTTGCAAAGTAGTTAGCCATGACAGGTTTCTCTCTGTTGTGGGTCCCAACAACAACCGCTTTAATATTAACCAGCATTTTACTTGTACATCCACTAACGTAGTGTACATTTTAACTTGTAGGCGTTGTACCATTTTGTATGTGGGTGAAACGAAACGTCGCCTGGCTGATCGAGTTACGGAACACTTAAGATCCATCAAGCAAAACTTTCCTGGCTTTCCAGTAGCTAATCATTTCAACCCCCGTCAGTTTGCTCGATACAGGACCTGATGGTCACGGCAGCAATATCATGCCGAGGTTCCGACCGCGATCGTTTAATTGCAGAAAACCGGTTAATTATGAAGCTCGGGACCCTCACCCCTAATGGACTGAATGTTAAACTTTTGTAACTGTTTTATTGCAGGTTTGGCCGTGACCATTCCAAACGCTTTTAATTTTCTTGCCAAACGCGTGCTCTTTTTTTTTTTTTACATGACCGTCTTTTGTCAATCGTTTTAGATCGCGTCATGACAGCTTTTAGTTATTTCACGCAGTTGCGCAGTTTTTTTGTATTTCACGCAGTTGCGTAGCTTTACTGTATTTAACGCAGTTGCATTGTTTCACTGCGTTGCTTTATTGTGTACATACACACTCTGTGAGCGCGTCAATCGTTTTAGGTTGCGTCATTACAGCTTTTAGTTATTTAACGCAGTTGCGCGGTTTTTTGTATTTCACGCAGTTGCGTAGCTTCACTGTATTTAACGCAGTTGCATTGTTTCACTGCGTTGCTTCATTGTGTACATACACACTCTGTGAGCGCGTCAATCGTTTAAGGTTGCGTCATTACAGCTTTAGTTATTGAACGCAGTTGCGCAGTTTTTTGTATTTCACGCAGTTGCGTAGCTTTACTGTAGCTAACGCAGTTGCATTGTTTTACTGCGTTGTTTCACTGTATACATACACACTGTAAGCGCGGCCAACGCACGTGCGTTGGTCGAGTTGTGTAGGCACGCGTTTGTTTGTTTCATTTGAATCGCGTTTTACTGATCAGTTGATATTTTGCCGCCTGATGAAGGGTATGTACCCGAAACGTTGCGGAGTTTTCTCCTAAACTTTAAGCACTTTTTACTACTTTCTTTGATCTATACATTTCACAAGTGCTTCGCAGAAATCGACCTTATACATATATATATATATATATATATATATATATTATAAGGTCAAAGTACTGCGTAGCACTTATGAAGTGGGTACGTAAAAGTAGTAAATTGTGCTAAAAGTTTGTGAAAAATTCCACGACGTTTCGGGTGTAAACCCTTCATCAGGTGGCAAAAATGCAACTGATCGTTGACACGGCCAAACGTACAATTTAAAAAATACACAATAAAGTTGGGCAATGTAAAACCTGCTAGGAAAACAGACAGTGATAAGTGGTTACCACAAGTCAAAACAATGCAGGAATTGCTGCTTTAAAACAGTTCAAGTCTAACGTTCAGACCATGTGGGGACAGGGTTCCAAGTTTCATGATTAGGCGGTTTTCGGCAGCTAGGCGGTCATGATCGGAACCTCGACACGAGATGGCCGCCGAAACCATCAAGTTACGGATCGAGCATTTTGAAGGGGGATTGAAGTGTGTGGCTACAGGGAACCCTGGGAGGTTCTGTTTGATTGACCTCAAGTGCTCAGTAACTCGGTCAGCAAGACGACGTTTTGTTTCTCCCACGTACAGTATATTACAGCGTTTACATACGAGAACATAAACGACACTGGCTGAAGTACAGGTAAAATGCTGATGAACGTTAAACCGGTTGTTGTTGGGGACCTACAATGGAAAGGTTTTTGTCATAACTGACCACCGGGCAAGTATTGCATCTCCCACGGTTGCAAGGAAAAGTTCCTGGGGTGTTAGGCACTACTGCTTGAGGTTGAGAGGCACGGACCAAGTGCTTAGATATGTTCTTTTCAATTCTGAATGCTGTGATGGGGGGGGGGGGTTCAGGGAAATGGTCACGGGTGGATGGGTCATGACGGAGGGTCTCTACATTCCCGTAAATGGGACGTACAATGGGAGTTATAGATGGGTGAAAGGATAGGACCAACGTCTGGTGGGTATTTGGTCAGTTTTGGGGGCAAGGGCAGAGGCTCTATCAATTCCTTGTATGCGTTTTAGGGCATTAGAGAACACTCTTTGTGGATACTGGCGTTGTTCAAAGGAAAAAATTATCTGTTTGGAAACTTTAGTGAAATCCTGGTCGTCGGAACAAATCCGTCTGGCCCGTAAAAGTTGTGAGTAAGGAATCGAATTGGTACAAAATCTGGGGTGGTTGGAAGGGTACATGAGTTAGTTAAGAGAGTCAGTGGGTTTAAAGTGGAGATTGGACTTGATTTTACGGTCGGAGATGGATACTTCCGTGTCTAAAAACACTAGTGGGGAGTTGGAAATACAGTGAGTGAATTTCAAAAAAAACCGGACAAAACAATATATATATTATATACCTTATATATACCTTATATTACCTTATATACCTTATATACCTTATATATATATATATATATATATATAAAACTTTGTTACTGAAGACAAACATTCTAAATTGCAAACATCTACGTTACAATCATTAAAAACTAAACGTTGTTTGTCTAACACCCGTGAACTTTCAATCGTCAGTTTTGTATTGAGGTACCTGTGTGTATGTTCACTTACTTCAAAGCAAGATGGTCAATCCTGCAATAAACTTCATTCCAATGTTACTTTATTAAAACAAAGTACTTTGTTTAAAAGTCTCATTAGTGATTTAAAACTTGTACTTTGATTAAAGGCTAAACAAATTCATATTTACAAAATGCATTGAATCAAATGGGTCATTTAAAATCATTGTCAAGGTCACGTACATATTTAAGAAGAACAAAAGCAGGTTAGTCCTGTTCTACAGAATAATAGTAATACCATATTGTCATTCTCACAAAATTGTAGGATGAACTTCATTCGAACTAACATTTTACCTACTTCAAAAAGAATGGTCTACGTTGACTCTATCTGTTGTCGCTTTAGGACGTCAGTCTCCACACAGGAATGATGGATGGTTTGTAATCTTACGCATTCCTGTTTCTACTCAATGCCACATTGTATCCTAAAAATGTCTTCAAATTCACATCCTCCCTTCACCGACAGTATATACGTTTGCTTGCACTAACTGCAAATTTCATCAAGAACAACAGTGGAATGAGCAATACTAGTTTGGGTCCTGCTGTTATTTACAAACGTGTAGCACATTGTCTTCAATAAAAAAAAACAACTTCATCTGGTGTGCATCAACACACAATGAAAGTTATGAACTGTGTATTCGCTTTAGATTTATTGCTGAAACATTGCTTCTTCCTTGGCAGTTAAGTGTAGGTATTCTGCATTATTTCCACTTTGCATCACTTTCTAAAATTTCGGTAACTAAGTCAAATTACAGGCTTGTTTTTTACCAGTTTCCTCATCTGATTTTGCTGGTGAGACTCTTCAAATGACTGAAACAATACGAATGTGCATAAAAATACAAAACCATAAATTAATTTAAAGTCTTGATCAGTGTATCTATCTGTTAAAAGTTGACTTCTTACAAATTGCTGTGCCACCTTGAAGTGCCTTGGTTAAATAATGGTCTCTGTGCTGTTTGCAAGCATGTCCAAAATGTAAGCCTGTAAAATTGTCCATCCTATGTGGGAAGCTAGTGGAGCGGTAGTCAGAGAAAGGCAGGATGGTGGTATCATGGGGGACCTGCTGCCTCTTTTATTTGCTGAGGGTTCTAAACTATGTTGGGGCTAAAGCTTAAATAACCAGCTAACCCATCATTCATACAAAATTGGACTTTCTGTATGGTGAGGATGAGCCATGCAAACATTGTGGATCGTAACTGATGGGCAGTCTAAGAAGTACAGTGAGGTTTAACTTACCTGTATATCACATTTCCTCTTATATTTTGAGATGCTACGTGTCATTAAATTAATATTGGGATGTTATAAATCTTCTGGTGAAATTAATTAAAATGTTAAAAAGAGGATGTGTTTTACGGAAGGAAAATATGAGCCCATCTATTCACCTTTCTGAAATATTCCACTGATGATCTAAAAATTGTTCATAAAATTGATTTCGTTAACGTAATGAAAATGAAAATATGAAATGAAAAGTAGATGTATTAAGAGTATCTTCTACTTTGTTTCATTATTTTCCAAATGTTTCAAAGTTTAATCTTAACTGTTAATAGTGTGTAAAAATTGGTATTGAGTGATTACGACTTTATAGTCCCTATATTCACAGAATTTTGTGCCGAAAATGAGTCGTATTCTTAAATAATATAGGTGTTTCAACTTCTGAAAAAATAGGAAAATTATGTACTATAAGAATATCATAACAAACTATAGCTGAATCACTTGTCTTGACTTTAGTGGCTTAATATCAGACTAGTTACTAACAATGAAATGTGCTGCGAAAATGAAGGTTGAACTTATTTGAAAGAATATTACTCTTTTAACTCTTACCAATATTTTTTTTATTTTTAGCAGTGGGCAAGAGGATCTAAGAGGGACTATTAATTGTAGCAGCAATAAATAACAAATACAGTATTTTGATTTCATACTTCTTTATAATGCGCCAATATTAAGGAACTGATATATTTATTACAAGTTGAAGCACATTACAACCTTGGTCAACGGATTTTACAGGGACCTGCCACAAACCCTATTAGTAATATTTTTATGATAGCGATATGACATTTTACCGCACATGCATTAATAAAACTCTTTTAGTGGAAAATGCAGAAAAATAAGAACCTTGCGTAAGGCCAAGATAAAATGAAACAGACTAGAATTTAACATGGTATTCCACAGGGTTACAAGTTAAATGCTTGTTAAACAACTTTTCCACTTGGCTGTACTCTCAACTTACACTGACTAAAAGAAGAGATTTATTTCTAGGCTTGCTTCTTACCTAGTTTGTGGACTTCAAGAAAGGCGTCAAAAAGTTACGTCTTTCTTTGCTTCAAACGTTCTAATGTTCTCCTCTGACCAACCCCCATTATTTTATCTAGAAAGTATTAAGTTTACACTGTAAGAGCTTACAGCCACATTGCTGACTTGCTGAGGGAAGCTTTAACAAAGCTGAGCATATCATAGCTTAAGCTGGGTATATATGGCATACGCCTAGGCGAGACCGTGTCATGTTTGTTAGTCAAGGGGGCAGAGAAAGCCTTCAGCGATTTTTCGTTCCGGTCGGCGACCATCGAAACTGCATACCGGCAAGGCTGAGAGTTTTATAACCGTCACGTAAAAGACTTATTGAAAGACCATGGAGTGCATATCTTTTAACAAACAACGAAACAAAAAAGTGTCTTTGAAAGGTTCAAACGCACGTTCAAAAAGTCGCATGAAGAAGTATGTTAACGCTATCAATACCCTCAAGTATGTTGACACACGCAAATTGTTGACATACACAAATAGATTTGCGTCTTTCTTTATCAAGAAAGTGAAGAGAATTAGGGACAGTTTAGACTCATACACCCATATTTATGCTGACGATACGCAAATTTATGTAACGTTTGATCCTAAAATACCAGGTGCTTGTAATGATGCTCTCCGCAAGCTTCAAATCTGTATCAAATAAATTAAAGAGTGGATGGTAGCCAACAAATTACAATTTAATCAATCCAAAACTGAGATCTATTTCCCCCTGAACAGTGTAATACTTGACCTAGGTAGTGTGCAGATAACACCAACAACGTCACTAGGGAATTTTTAGGCAACTTATCTTGGATAACCCGTTTTATGGATGAAGCTACCTGTAAACTAGGGGTCCAGGCACTCATTTTCTCTAGAATAGATTATGGTAATGCTTTGCTGTTAGGAGCCACTGAACACGATTTAACACGACTTTAAAAGCTGCAGAATAGAGCTGCTCGACTTATTTTTTTAGCTGGACGTGAACACCCTAGTACTACATTATGGCAACGTCTTCACTGGCTTCCAATCAGGACTCGTTTTAGTTTCAAAATTCTCGTTAATGTTAACAAGTGCTAGCACTACCAGACCTCAGATTATCTTTCTGAACTCATTATTCCGGCAACCTTAACTTACTTTACTTGATCCTCTTATGGCAAACTCCTGCTCCACATTCCAAAGATGCGAACAGTATCCGGTGACAAAGCGTTCCAAAAAGCTGCACCACGCCTATGGAATGATTTCCCACGAAACATGAGGGAGGCCACATCCCTTCAATTTTCAAGTCCCGACTTAAAACTTGCCTTTCTGGTTGATCACTTAGCACGTTGTGTCTATTAATGTGTTTAATTTTTCGTTTTCTTGTCTTATTGTTTTTTGAAACTGTGTATGGTTGCATTGTGCATTGGTTTTTGTAAAGCGCTGTGTTCATTGTTAGGGCGCTATATAAATGCTCTTTGGTATTGGTATTGTTATATTGGACTATCTGGTAAAGACTTAAAATCGATCGCACCACCGAAGTATTGGAATGGCTCCACATGACGCCAGCCCTCAAATAGCTTGCAAGTGTGGAAACGTCCCTACCCGACAAAGCAGAGGACACGTCCTTTTTAATCGGAAATCACACCTGAACCTGGTCAAGAGTTGTTTTTGGAATGAATAAGTTTTCAACAGTCGATTTTGAGGATTCTTGTGTGATAACGACATCTACAGAAGCACCGTACCCTACTGCTTTAAAAGCTGTTCATCACTTGTTTGTTTACACGGATATTATAGGATCGCAAATTGTCGGTCATGTAAAAGCGCCCCTTTTTAAGACGTTCCCTGTGTTTGGGGAATGTGGAGATACCAATAACGTCGAATACCAAAATCCCCATTACGACAGAGCGTCATCGATGAAAGGGATCGATGAAAAGGATGACATCAAACTGGCAGACGTTTACCCGTCTTCTCTAGTTAAGCTTTGCAAAGGGGACACGGACTTGGACAGTCCGGGAGATTCTCCCGTTTGGGGGAAAGCCAAAGTTCCCCCGAACGGGGGAAAACTTATGCAACATATTGTATAGGCTTGCCAGCCTAACAAAAACAAGGTTAAGCAAGAATAAAAACCACTCAAAAACTAACAAACGGCGTGGTGAACCACCGATTAGGACGTGGCTTTTTGTAGCTGTGACAATAAAACTTCCGAATATACATTTTAATTCCATAACATTAGACTGACAATTTTTTCAAGGGGGTTTCAAAATTATTCGCCACTGACAATGTACACAAAGAACTCGTGGGACTGTGGGTAAATAGACAAAATGGCGGCGCCATGACCAAGTTTTCTCCCGAGTGGGGGAATCCCCGAAACTTTTGGAGGTATTCTTGGTAGCGTTATGCTCATTGCAGTGCCTCCACTAAAGAAAAGAGTAGTAAAGTCCAGTATTAATACAGGTGGACCCATCGAGCTTTACGAGTCGTCTCTGGGGAAGAGTATATCGATCTTGATCAACTCAACTACACATACGTTACAAGATCACGAAAAAAGATGAGTCTGATCTGGAAGAAGATGATGCCGTGGGCCCTGTCAATCTTTTCCTGCGCTCAATATTTAGCCAAGCGGATGTGGTACTCAACGGAAAAGAAATTACCTCGGCAACGCCAACCTACCCTGATCATACTATGATCGAGACGTTGTTAAAGTCATCCAACAAAGGTGGCTCACTTGACGAGCTCTCTCTCTCTTACAAAGACACTGCAGATAAAATGGATGCTGCTGACCATGGAGCACCTGCTAAAAAAGCGAGGTCGATTTACTACTGGAAACGAAGAGGTAGAACTGATTGGACGACTTCACAGTAATATCTTTTGTCAAGAAAAGTATTTAGTACATAGCGTGGACCTACGTTTGAAACTAACATCAAGGTAAGATTCCTTTGTCCTCATGTCATCGGGGCAAGATCCAGAATACAGAGTCATGTCAACAAATCTCGTTGTTCTTGCGGAAAGCTAAGGGTGTTT
This sequence comes from Holothuria leucospilota, assembly GCA_029531755.1. Classification (NCBI taxonomy): domain Eukaryota; kingdom Metazoa; phylum Echinodermata; class Holothuroidea; order Aspidochirotida; family Holothuriidae; genus Holothuria; species Holothuria leucospilota. The sequence continues at coordinate 4,725,838 of CM055964.1, forward strand.
ACTGACTGGAGGCCAAGATCTAATACATGCCCTGTACAAAATTTTGGCCAAATGGAAAGCAAGAGTTGGGTCCAAAATGGTTTAGTCTCCGAAAGTCAGTCGTTGCCCAGTGCGCATCTAGTCGGCGAAACTTGGTGACAACATTTTGGTGCTTTTTGTAACTTAGCCATAGACTGTGCGATACCTTTACTTTTCTCTAAGTTTGACACGTTAACAGCCTACCGTATACAGCCTGAATGTAACGGTTAGGTAATAAACCGTTACCTTAGCAACAGGATTCACTACAAAACCCTGCACGACGATTACGAATGAAGACTTCAGTCGTCTGACATAGATAATGTACACTGAAAATGGATAATAGGCACTTACCTTCGTGTGTCTCCTTGGACTAAAACTCCTATACTAGGCTAAGCTTAAACGCCAAACGTATAGCATTTCATACTGATCAAAAAAAAAAAAAAGATAGAAAAATGCACAGCGCATATTTGAACGCAAACGCAATTTCTGCTGTAACTTGTATGTAGGCTGTATGACTGGCAAAAAAGAACGCGCACGATAGCGCGTATACTTCGGCTTTTATAGACACGCGTATTTTTACATCGTTCGTCGGGTGCAAACAAAAATTCTGTTTGTGCCAGCAGGGAATTTTAGTAACAACGAAGATCACGTTTTCCTAGAACAACTGCCGAAACGCATTTTCATAGCCTGTGTAGATAGTGACGAGTTTAATGGTTTTTACACTGAGAATCCGTCCCATTTCAAACACAATCAGATGAATAATTTATCACTCAATTAAGACGGTGTGCAGAATCCGACCAAACCACTGAACCAAATTTTGATACCAATGATGCTGCTGCCCATAACGTCGGGTCCTACTTTACACTGTTCACGGGAACGCATAAAAATTACCATGACGAAAGCATGTGTATCAGTCGAGAAGATTACCCTGCAGGGTACACAGTCATCATTTGCTTTCAATTTTACCCCGGACCTTTCAGGTAGTGGACACTTTAATTTAATGACAGAAGGTAGTTTGAGTCTGGAGATGAGCATGCAGGGGCACTGCCCAGTATCATTAACGTGATTGCGCAGGCAGAATTTGACAACGTGATCGAAATTGACAAAGTCCGCAATATCAGCTACGATTGCACTAAGTAATGCGAAGAGGCAGCGAACATTCTGCTCCATGATCCTTTTGCGCAACCCTCATTTCAAGGTGTGTTTTCCTCTACCAAAGTGTGGTCCTGTGGAATACTTTGACTCATACGGCAAACCGCCCAAAGTAGCTTCCATTCGAACATTCTGGTTAGAAATGGTGGCACCAGTAAGATAAATTCAAAAGCATTACAAGGACCTGCATAATCTGTGTGTGGATATAATTGCAACTTTTATTTGCTTCATTGATGTAGAGGACAGTCTATGGGAGCTATCGCTGGCAGATTTGATGACGATCAGCAAAGAAACGGTTGGGATGTCTTTTAATTTACAGCCCTTCTTATGACTATGTAACTACTTTATTTTGCTTTCTTTTTCAATTTCATAAAATATGTTAAAATTTTGTGTGCCGTGACATATGTAGCTATCCAGTAAATGTTTTGCTGTGGTAGAGTAGACGTAAAAAAAAACAGAAAAAAGACGTAAAAAAACAGAAAAGAGAGGCAATCTCAAAACGCCCATTCGGCCCTTATGAAATCTGCACCACATAGGCTGCGACCTAGTTTCTGGTGACTGAAACAAAAGATCGGAAAAAAGAATGACTGTCAGCTACTTCTCAAGCTTTGGGGGCGTTGGTTGGGGCCCCAAAAGGCGTTTTTGTAACGTAAGAATCCGAAATGACTTTTACAGGAACAGGTTCGGACCTGTCTCCTTGTCACCATGACATGTATTAACAAAAGTAGCGTGTGTTACTTAAAAACGCGTCTTTAAAATGTACAAACTTCAAATGGGACTGAATGAACAAAAAATTTGAGCTACTCTGAAACTTTATTCTCTTTTATTTGTGTCATGTGTCATTCAATAGAGCCCTTTGTGTTCCCAATCCATCATATGTCCCCATCCTCGATTGTCGGTCATATGCTTAAAGGTACTTTGCTATGCTGCCTAGCAACATATCACCTCAACATTTGCTATCACCCCAAACTTACCCAAATTGTAGCTTGTACGCAGGCTTCTTGCCTTCGTACCTACCCCTCCACCTTCCCACAAATCTATGATTCTCGCGATCTTAACCTTTACCCATACCTTGACCTAGCTAAATAGCATGTCAGATATGACCATGGTCCTGACCTTAACCGTTGCCTAGAGACCACGACTTTATTCCCGGTAGTGATTGCGTCATCCCATTAGTGACTCCTGATTGGTTCAAGACTAGAAGCCTGGCTTTCAGTACTTCCATCCACAATGCTATAAATGATATCCTTAACAAAATACGAAAGTTTAGCTCGTTGAAGTTATAAAGTTAGATACTTCAGAATTCCAATAAAAGTCGCACTGAATTAGAGTAATAATCGAGACAGATGATAACGTTTTCCAATAACAGTGCAAATATCCAATCGGAAGAATAAATTCAAAAGAATTTGATTACTTTAATCGATTAAACTCGTTGCGTTGAGTGGTTGAAGTGGAAGGTCGAACTGTAAAGGAGTTCAAGCTTGTGACACAAATAAAAAAGTTTGTAATACAAAGATGAACTGAGGGCGCTTTCCGAAGACGAAGTGGTAGTTGCGTTTAATTACGCCACTACATGAGCCCCCTTGCATAACACTGACCGATAAAAAGTGAAATGGTGAGTGATCGATAAAAATAGATACACATATGTGCAAAATAATTCAGAAGTTTTTTGCTGGTCATCCGATCTGGGGTCCGAACGGCTGACTCTAACTGATAGTACGGGGTTGCGAGAAATTTGTCCTGAAGTAGCTTTGCCGGAAGATGATGTTCCGGTCGATGATGCTTTAACTTGCGTTTTATCTGGTGTCGTAGACTGTGGATGGCACAGTGTCTTCCTGGTTAGTCCACGCCACCTTAGCCGGTCAAGTTACACTGCGTCGTGTTTGGAGTTAATTGCATGAGGTTTTGTCTCCTGGGGAAAAACTTTGTAGAGACCACGATGTGGAGGTTGGAATGGCTTTTTGACGGTATCGTCGCAAACCAAAATGTACGCCGCGTAGCGCGTATGGTCTTGTACCCGTTGGAGTCATCTGCCACATTTGTGTGCGGAATCGGTCTACGTTAAGGGTAAGATCGAAAATGCTCTGCGCTAAATCCACGTTTACAAAATCACAAGGCAATCTCAAAGGAGTTCCAAAAACATGCTCAGCTGCGCTGCAGCCGATGTCTTCTTTGGGCGCTTTGCGGATGCCATGTAACACAAAGGGTAATGCCTCGCTCCAGTGCGCAAGGTCATTGTGTGCTTTGATGCGGTCTGTAACTGCCGATGAAAACGTTCAATTAAGCCGTTGGCTTCTGGATGGTAGGCTGAGGTACGTATGCGTTTGGTTCCTAATACTAACGTAAGTTCCTGAAATAAAGCCGATTCAAATTGCGTACTCAGATCTGTGGTGATTGTAGCTGGTGGACAAATCTTGCTATCTAGCGTGAGACGAAAGTATTTGCGAGAGTTTCGGCCATAATGTATCGAATGCGAATTGCGTCGAGCCATCGTGTAAATCTCTCTACAATGGTCTCAGTACGTGTAGCCGTTGATGGTGGTGATGGTCCAACTGTACCAACATGTCTCGAATTACCAGTAGACACATCACAAAGTATTGCAACGTAAGAAGCAGGCAAGGGTATTTCATGGAAACGAGTGACGAAAATTTGTGCAATATTTAAAGTTCGGTACAATTTGTGAATAGTCCAAGAGAGTAGTTAAGGGAAAATTGGTAACTGAGTTTCCTTCCACACGAGATAGCATGTATACTACAACATTGTCCTTACCACTAATGTGGCGTCTCTCAGTGGTAAATTGGGACAAAAAATCAAGGTGCCTAATTTCCCTGGGTGACCATTTGTCAGAGTTCGTTCGCAGGGCGTAGGTGAGAGGTTTGTGATCTGTGAAAACCGTGAACTGACGTCCTTTCTAAAGTGTACCGGAAAGCTTGAGTGTGAGGTAAATGGCAAATAGTTCCTTACAAATGCGCTATATCTAAATTCTATTTCACCAAGCCATTTTTCGAAAGAGGACCATTGGTTCCCAGGTTCCATTGGGGTACTGCTGAAGTACCCGTCGACGGATTTGTCAGATGCTTCTACCGAGACAGATAGCGGTAAGATAGTGTCTGGATGTGAAAGTGGCGTAGCTTCCGCAAGTGCAGTTTTGCTAGCGGTGAGAGCGGATGCTTCCTCAGTCCATAACAAGGACGCTGCGAATGCTTCCTCAGTCCATACCAAGGGCGCTGCTTTCTTTTTGTCGTCAGCGAGTAAATCCGTCAAAGGGAATCAGTTCAGCACATTTCGATATGAATCGGCGATAAAAATGAATAAAGTCTAGGTATTCCCGAAGCTTGCGCGAAGACTTTGGTTGAGGAAACTCTGTTATACCCTCGACTTTCCCTGGCAAAGAGCATACCGCTTCGGAGTCGACTGTAAGTACCAAGAAAGCGAGCGTGGAAACCCTTTTGCTTAGGTTTAAGGCAAACCTACAGTCTTGAAGCCGGGTGAACAATTCCCTTAGGTGGTCTAGTTGTTCGTTGCTAGATTTACTAGCAATGAGGGTATCGTCTATGTAGACACAACAAAAGTCTAGCCCGCGCGTTCCTTCAGAAAGGGGTGGGTTCGAACTCGAAGAGACCAAAGGGTCTTGCTATGGCCGTCTTGCTAATGCCCGATTTTTCAACCGAAATTTGGTGATGCGCCCCCACAAGATCTATTTTGGAGAGAATTTTTCCCCGTTAAGCGAAACTGCAAAATCTTGTATGTGTGGGATGGGGTAGCGATCAGAGATGGTGACGTTAATTAGTTGGCGGTAGTCCCCACATGGCCTCCAGTCTCCCTTTTTTTGGAACCATCTGAAGGGGGTTTGCACATGGACTATTCGACGGGCGTACTATACCCAATTGCAACATATGTTCAGATCCCGGACGCGCGGTCTTGAGTTTGTCTGGTGCTAGACGGCGAGTGTGAACGACGACCAGGGGTCCTGTTTTGCGAATGTGATGCGTTACTGTGTGTTTAACGTTACATTTTTCAAAGTTGACCCGAAGAGGCTAGGAAGATCTTTAAGGTGTTCACTGTAACAAGAGTCGCTTTGAAAGGTCTGGCACCAGACTAAAACATTTATCGTGTAAATCCAATCTATTCGACAAGGAATGTTTTGACACCGCTGTTTGTAAGTTACGTAAGATTAAGAAAGGGGTATGTAAGAAAAGAGAGGTAGTTTACGGTACAGAGTGTTAAGATTGAAACGGAGAGTTTACGTATATTGGCGAAACATCTGAAAGTCTAGGAGAACGATTTGATGAACACTTTACTAATAGGGATGACAAACAGTCAGCATTTTTAATCATAAAACCGAGAACCACAATGAACTAGATTTTAATTACAATGTGTACATCCTAACTACCCATATCGGCGACCCTATGCGCAGGCAAGTTTCAGAGGCCGTATGCATAAATGAATTCAATCCAAAGCTGAATCGGAAAGAAGGTCTACTGATTAATCAATACAACTACTCAACCGTAGTAACAGCATTGGTTATCTTTCCAATTACCACTTTACGTGTTTGAACTTCTCTTCTTTGAACACAGGCTTTTCCCTTCAGTAGTGTATGTACTTCTGTTAGTCTTTTATCCAGGGGCTTAGCCAGAAATTTGTCAAGGGAGAGAGGGCCGAAGCCCATAGACAGACTCTGCGGGCGCTCCCCGCCATCATGGGTTGGGGCAAAGCACAGACCTGAAAAGTTTGGCCCAAAATGTCTCCCAGATCTCTGGAAATGACACTTCCCAGGTCTATTTACCGCATATAAATAGGGGAAACACCAGCAATATTGTAAAAATAAACATTTAAAACTACCAAAAATATGCTCAAGGGGCGGCTGTCCCCTTCGTCCCCCCCCCCCCCTTGGCTACGTGCCTGCTTTTTTCATGCATTCGTAGTCTTACGCTGAAGGTGGTCAAGGTAAGACCGACAATTTCATAATATGAAACGGGGAAAAACGAAATTCAGAGCGTTACTCGTTTTGGTTAGTGTGATGCTGGTTACTATTAGAGTCGGAATGGCTAATTCTACCAATCCATCTGAAAATTGTAGTTACGATGCTATGGTATACGGCGGCCTTTAAGATGCCATAAACAGACCAACACTTTAGCGTTCTGTTTTAAAATCTTTTATTTGCTTAAATGACATGTTTATGGTGTAAACGTGTTTCCAAAGTGAGCGAAAAAAGAGCTTTCAATTGCTAAACCCGTGTTTTTACAGGGCAGTCTTAGTCACTTCAGCCAGACAAGGGGAACTTGTCAGACAAGCTTTTACTAAAATCTTAGATCCGCCCCTGGAGTAGAATATGGGTGTTCATACAGAAAGCATTAGAGGATAACGTTTCAAGGGAATATTTAAATAATTACGTGTAAATTAATATGTTATGTAATAAATTTCATGCTGAATCAGAGTTGAAGTACAATTTTATCTACGAACCATCATCTGCAGGTAACCCGTCCTGACTGACCTTTTAAAATAATTGAAAGTATATATGCAATTCAGTAACTATTTCATCACGTTGGAATAGCAACTTTTATAGCGCCCTGAACATGAGCGAAGTTTAGATCGATGCATTGAGTGTTTATGGGATACGTTTTATTTAGAATTAGTTACATTTGGAGTTTCACTGCGAACTGGATATATCCGTCGTGCGGGCATCACTAAATTATTTTCAGTTAAAGAACTACTGACTTCATTAGACGAGAAATCGATTAGAGTGATTAAACATAAGCAATAGGTCGTAAGACAATGAAAGGAATTAGGATAAGAGGTATAGGATATGTAGATGGATTAGTCGTATCCTTCACGATATGAGTATCCCATGAAAACTCAAAAGCAACAATATTAGTACCGCACTCCCATGATATGACTGTATTGTGGGTCTGCTACATAGTGTCAACAATACCAAAAAGTCCTTAAAAGATTTAAATAGACCTTCATAATGTTATTGTAGTTTACAAGGTAAGATATAAATAAAAGGAAAATAAATCACGACATAATATTTAAAGCTTAGCGTACCTGCTTCCGATGCTATGAATATCAGCAGAGATACGGCTGTCAACGGCAGCCAATGTGCTACTTCTTTGTTCATTCTAATTCTCTTCCTTCGAATTTCTTCCATTACTCGTCCATATCGCGAATGTATTCTCTTGTATGTGTTCTCTTGTGAGAAGGTGCTAGTTAACAGAAATGCGATTGAGAGGGCGAAGGGACGTATTGTTAACAGTGGCTTATAGAATGTTAGTAGCCACCTTTGCACCTATGAGGTTACGACTGGTGAATTAAAGGTGTAGCGCGGTGTCCACCAATTTATTCGTGGAGAGATTTGCAGAGCGGTGTGCAAACACGCTTTTGTCAACTCTCTAAAATCTTTGGAGTGAAAATCACTCTTTTAGAGTGAAATTAGGGATCACTCTAAATTTGGAGTGAAAAATTTCAATCGAAAAAGAGTCATTCTCACTCTTTTAGAGTGAATAATCAGTCTTGATTTTGGAGTCATCCCTAATTTCACTCTTTGGAATTTAGAGAGAACATCGTTGGTGTCTCGTTGAAAGTGAGCTACTACTTTAAATTCAGATGACTTCTAATTTAACTTCTTATTCAAGATTTGTCTATGTCATCAAGTAAATCGCTTTTGGAAGATGAATCTAGCGGTATCCGTAAAAAGTTTGCCTGTACATACTTGAAAGTGTTTGCGTAACTTTGCAAGTTTGCTGCAACTTCAGTTTTTGCCTCTCTGGTACTGATGACAAAGCAGAGAGTGATTTCCCTTTTACAGGCATGAAGGAATGTTTACTTTGAAGCGATAAGAAAATAAGTTACTATGGTACTTTCTGAACGGAGCGGTTTGCCTCATTTTTTTCCCACGAGGTTATGGGCAAATTTGATTTTCAAAATGTTTCAAATTTGTTTCAGAATCATGGTTAGGGTAATTTTTAGAGTTAGGGTTAAGAAAAATGAGGTTATTTGGCCTGCTCTTTCATAATCCGGTGTCAGAATTACAAGGAATGGGTCGAAAAGCTGTCATTTTGGAATTAGGGGTGTTGCCTATTTCCAAGAAGCTGATTGGTCCTTTGGCATGATTTGTCCATAACCTCGTGGGAAAAAATTGCGCGAGCGATTTAGGGCGTCGGAGGGAAGTGTGTAAGTACTAGACCTACCTATTCGTAGATGGATCTCCCAAAATTAACCTGTTATGAACGCAAAAATTAAAAGTATCATTTCATTATTGTGCGAGTCACCCAATTTAGCGTGTATCAAAGGACTTTAACTCTTCCCCAGACAGTGATTGTGTATGCAATGACGTCACAGTAAGGCACGGAGGGTAGTTCTGGTACATGACTTTCAGTATTGATATGCCCTTATTTCGCAGTTACCTTGAATTCACCTTGAAGTGCCATGCACCCCCTCCATGAAGGATCATCTCCATATGGTTGAGGCTGGGGTCTAGATGATAGGAGACCAAAGGCCCCCAAGGATCATTGCCACCATGTTGTTAAATGTTGTCCTGAATCAGGATAATTCTTGTATAGTATTTGAAGTAGCACAAATTACATAATACTAATTGCAAACACAAGTAAATCCTTATGAAAATAGAGGATAATAAATGTAGGAAAACACTTAAAGTATGTGATAGATCTTTCTTTTTCTTCAAAATTCAGAAAATTTACAGAAGCGGTGGAACAGCTCTAGGTCTCCGATTTGTTTTATGCACTACGTATGAACACTATACACACTTGAACCCACCCTATGTCTGAATTTCACTCAGAATAGTTATGACTGAATCGTTCTTATGAACTGCAATTCTTGTACGACATTTCAATTTTTCAACGCAAACGTGACTGCTACAAATGGTGAACTTCAACAAAAATTCAATAAAAACTTGCTCACCAGATACATTTTCCTTTCCATTTGTTCAAAATCAAACTGAGGATCAAAGGCTTGAGGCTTGGTAGTGATGAGTCACGCAAACATTTCACTAACAGTAATTGAACAATCTCATTTAATCTCACTCCTTTGATCATCACCTATTTGCAAAATGAGTCATTCCAAAAGAGTAACACTCCAACAATTCAATAATTCAACTATTCTCCAGGAGTATGAGTAAGGAAAAACCGAGGGCAGTCTTTTCTTTGCACAACTCCATTTGAAACTAGCGACTCCACAAGAGAACAATTTGCTCTTTGCAGCATATTCAGATAGTTCAATGTTTGCATCGCAGTAAAGTTTCATTTAAGTATTCAAGAGGAAATAAGAAGTCCACAAAAAGTGGCATGGTTAAGACGGCATAGCCAACACACTTACATAAAAACTAATTAGAGAAAATTGCCTCATCAGGCGTTTTGAAAAACGTTACTATGTCTGCACGCTGCTTGAAAGTGGAAGAGATGTTTTATAAGTTGATTACAATGACAAAGTTGCCTGTGAGTAACTGGTTGACTCAAGTCTCACAGTATAAACACTGTTCCTTTTCCACGTACTACACAAATGCCCTAATCTAAACCTTAAACCCATCAGACCGAGATAGGACGTATTGTGAGCCTCTCTTTTTAAATAAATCTGGCCCTGGCACTTTTCCATTGATTGATACCTTCAACTATTTTCTACAGACTTTTTCGTGTGACATCAGCATGTTTTCGACTTTCATGTCACTACTCACACCGTTTTCACAGAAGTGGTTTAATGGTAAGTGGGCACAGAAGGACCCTAAATACAGCTACAATACATGAGTGCTTAAACGTCAAAGTGTCCAATGGCCTCATCCTTTGACCCATCCTCATAAACAAATAGGAAACAATATGAGCCTCGTTTGATCTAGATGGCCAGTCTCCTACTGATAGATTCTTTCGATTAGTTCTCTATAGATTTCTCATTTGACGTCAGGGTGTTTCTGATTGGCATGGTGCTCGTCACACTTAATTTGTAGGTGTTTTAATGGTACATTATAGCACCCTATAGGAAACTTGTACTACTTTGAAGTTCACTAAAGGGTCACAGTATGCACAACACAGTAATGCTTTTAATGAAAAAGCTCTCCATGATACCCATCCCTTCAACTTCAGTACTCTTGCCTTCAGAAATATCTAACTTATTATCTTGAAAAGATTCACCATCATGATTGTTACCCATATGGAGTAATGATAAGATAAGATAATATCAACTATTAAACCCCACAGGGGTAACTGAATGCTCGCATAAACACATAAAAGGGATAACAATGCACAAGAACAATTTACAAAGTAAGAAAGTAGAAATTTATACACAAATATAAGAAAACAAAACAATAAAATGTGACAAAAGGATGAAATAAGACAAAAGGGTTAAAAGCTGGGTCAACAAAGGTCTTTTGTAAGATGTATTGCTTGACAGATGTAGTGCTTTTTCCATTCTTTAAAAGAAGGCATATATAATTTCCTTATCATCATATTCTGAAAGGTCATTGAGATTAAAAAGAAACTTGAAAGAGTCTTGTGACCTTTAGCTTTCTGAGAAGAGAAATCCGCCCTACCATACGTTCAGAGCATGAAAGATGAAACTATACCATCCCTTCCATCGCCTCCAGTAATGTGACGAAATTCATCTGAATCGTAATATAAGATCGCTTGAGGCATCACGTAAAATTAGAACTTCTGTGGTGAATTCCAAGTCATATTCTTAAGTTCCCACTTTTGAAAAACGTGTCCATTGCATAACTGAAGACTGATCCCTGGCTTTTTCTAATGTGCTCAAACACACAGTCCAATGCTGTTTTCTTTGTCTCATGGTTGTTTGACCAATGTTGGTTACCTCCTTGTTGGTGGCAGTTCACTGAGCATCATGGCAGGTCCAACCTAGTAACATCAAGGCATGCTTCATGATAGGGCCCAGACCTGGTGTCCACCTTGCTCATGACAACCAAAGAGCCCAACTTTGTTGCCGGGATCCCTCATCATAGTATCACGGCGCTGCTGAGTACCCGTGTTACGAACTTCTCCAATGACTTTGTAATTCACCGGCCATGCTGACTCTGGGTATACGGTATCTTTTCTAGGCACCATGTAAAGGATTTGCAGTCTAGTTTTCTCCCTAAGAGCCAAGTGGTAAATTTACCTTATTGCCAATTGTTCAGAGTAGGACCGCAAAGACCCTAGAAGCACGAGGCATGTTATTCAAAGGGTAGCACTGGAAGCGATTTACTGCAAAACGCCAGTACCATGGAGGATTAGTCAATAATTTTGCATAGCTTTCACGGGTTTAAGTCCTTTCACCGATGGCTAAAGATTCATTAGGCGTGCTCTCATGATACACGCCGCATTGTACCGCCATAACCAGTAGCGGAGATTTGTGTGAAAATAGGGGATAATGGGCTTTCAAGGCAAAAGTTACTTTGCAAAAGTGTAAGTTAGTTGGAACATTGGGAACATATGCCCCATCCGATCCACAGAAACAGCAAATGAACAAGAAATGACAGAGTATTTACAATGCTGAAAACTTCGTGCAGCTTATTGAGATTACAACACCCCCCCCCCCTCCCGAGCTGGGAAAATGTATGGTTAAGTCGCTCACGTTTTTCAATTAGAACCCAGAACCATGTCGTTGAGGGCCGTAGAGTGTTCCTATGTAAAGTCTGCCTTTGTGCCCCCTTATTTAAATCCTGGATCCATCCCTGGTGGTGTTATAACAGTCCACTCTGCTTGTAACTGTGTCGCTAATGTCGCTAACACAATCATTTTAACGTACATTAAGCATATGCAAACAAGTATAGGTAGTCTCGTTTGTACTTCAGTTCCTTCCTTTATGTTTCATAAAATACGAAAATGTCCCATATAGAAAGTTCAAAGGTCTGAGTTTTTATTTGTCGTCAATTGAAGGTGCAACACAGATGTTTCTTGAGGAAGTATAACTCTGCAGCCACTTACCTTTTGCAAGAGCCAGTAGTTGAAGCATTGCATAAAAACTTTTGATCAACTAGCAGTTCTTGCACATTCACGTTACTTATGGGTGACCAAGGGATGGCTAGATAAATCTCTATCTAAAGCCTTGATAACTTAATTTATCCTTTAAGTATAAAAGTTTATGCACTTTCCATTTAGTCAAGTTTCTGTTTAATGTCTTAGTTTTTTCATCTGTTTGGCTACTTTTTAAAAGTGCACATGCACACACACATATTTAACCCTTTCTGAAACAGCTGGCCTTTCACATCCGTTATCCCCCACCCCCTCTTTCAGAAAAATTACTTTCAAGTTTACAGGTAATCTGAGCATTCATATTGTGTGCAACTACAAAATAGTCTAAACACCAAATATGGCTCATGAGTAAAGTAGCCTATTGTAACTAACGTACCCCTTGTATGTAAATTAAAATTTGGGTAAGTGCTTTTGTCCTTTAAATGATTAGCAAAATTTTGATCAGATTTTCAGAAACTTTAAGAAGCCAGAATTATGTAGTATGGAATGATAGAGAGGTGATCACATCAGCTCTGCTGTTGTAAAGCAGACATTTGTTTTGGGATATAAATGTATAATGCTGTATTTGTGAAAGAACTTGACTACAAATACAGGCTACCACTCTCAGTTGGAGTTAGAGTTACAAATGTTATCTTGTTATGTATGTAACAATATGTGAAGAGGTCTTCCCTGTGACGTCACCTTTGCTTGCTTGACGACAAAAGTTACCAGTATGCAAGCTAAAGTACATATGTATGTTAACGCATTGCTATACATATACACGTATACTGTATGATGTTGCCCACTGACAAAGTCAGTACAAGTCTGCAAGACGTCTATAGCCATCTGTTTTTCTCATCATTTTGCAATGTTGTAAAGGCTGATTAATTGGCATTATTGTGCAGCTTAATACAAAGCTTGTATTTGCTCTCCAGTATTTCATGTTACATAAATTAACCCACATGCAAGAGATATTTATGACTTCAACTATGCATGTTTCTTAAAGTTGGTCAACCAGGGAACAGAGGGTGATCTGCAAGCCATAAAAAGGAATTCTTTCTTAATGTAATTCTTCTTGTATCAGTCATGTTCTTTGGAGACTTAAAAGCTAAAACAGAAGGTTTATTTGAAGCTAGCACTTTTAAAATTTGCAAGCAGTTCTATGGACTTAGTATTTCTATGCCTGTAAGATTTTAGCTAGAGGACCATCCATCTGTCATTTGAGCCCCTAATCCCCTGTCCCCCTGTGTGGATGGAAAATGAGTTAAATTTGGTACCATTTTACATCTTACAAGTGTTAAACTAAAATATTTTTTCATCGGGGGAATGATAAGGACGGGGAGGAGAAGACCACACCCCTAAGAACCTTTTGCAGGCTGCCAGATGTAAACCTCCTAATTTAAAATCCTGGCTTAATTGTTGCCCTTGTTTGATAACAATTTTTTTGTTTTGTCGTAATGTTACAAATTCTTGGTTCCAATGTAGTTAGATTTGTAGGAATCCTTTCTTTTCGATTGCAATGTTAGGTTGGATATAACATCTATTCTCCTGGATATTTGCAAGGAAAAAGTGGTTGCCAGTGCTGTAGTCGAGTCCCCACCTTCCGAGTCCTAGTCCGAGTCCTCACCTGCCAAGTCCGAGTCTGAGACAGAGTCACTGGCATTCGAGTCTGAGACCGAGTCCTAGTCACAGGCTCCTAGTCGAGCCCCGTATAGAAAAGTGTACACTAAGAAAAATTTGTACACTGCCTTTTATACAATGTTGTTGTGTGTTATCATAGGCGGGATTACGAGGGGGCAAGCGGGGGCACTTGCCCCCACCATTTCCTAGACTTTAAAAATGAATGAAAATAATTAAAATAAATGAACAAAAGAAAGAGAGACCAGAGAAATTATGAGACATTTTTTTGGTTATGGTCAATTTTACAATGTAAAATGAAGAAAAAACATTAATTTCAAATACCAAACAATGCCAGAATTTTATCCCTCGGCGCACTTCGCGCACACCGGCGATGAATTCTAACTAATACAGTGGCGGATCTCAAAGGTGGGGGGCAAAGGGCAATTTTTATTGCAAGGTTTATCAGTTACCCTAATTAGAATATTTTCCAAAGCATGGTCGTTTGACTGCCAGCCACACTTTTATGACATAAAGCCCTGAAATAAGGGTTACTCAGAGTACTAAATGGACGCCATTTCACTCAGCATACATGGTCCTTGCACGCACAATTCAGAAACCTTCCCCTGTGTAGGGAATCGTGATTCTCAATAAAATTTTCGGCATGCTTAGCGTGAGCTCAATGGAAATCGGTGTATCGTTAATACTACTGTCCGTACTCCGTAGTAGAACCTTTGTCTGCGGAATTGTCTCCTTATTACTTCCTGTAGGATCAGTGCTTGAGTAAATTGCTGTTTCAAAACCCTTACACCCCTCCTGCTGTTCACTTACCACACCAACTTCCACCATCCTCATACAATTGACCGAAAGTCACTATCTGAAATTTGCAACCACGATAAGAAAAGTATTTTGTTGGCATTTCAAATTATACCTGGGGACTCGGGTTTTTCTCTAGTGTGAGGGTCCAGAATGACCTCCAAAGCCATCAAATTTAAAGAGGATTCTGGGGAAGATTCCCACCCTCCGGCTTCTCGCCTTCGGCACTCTCAGATAAACGCTACGCTGGACACACCTTACGAAGATGCAGGCTCCAATCAAGATTGCTTCATCTGTTATTGTGGAAGCTCATGGCCATGTCTCTGTAAGAGTTACCCATAACATTTCATTCATTTTGAAAAGTGCTATACACCATCATTCTCAAATTTATGATTTAACCTCTTATTTTTCACAAGTATTGAAAAACGTGAGGGGTCCCTCGTCCCAGAGCATGGACTGAAATGAAACAAAAAAGAGTGACTAGCCCTGTAATTCTAATTGACAGGGGAGTAGCGAAGGTGTTATCTTTGAGGGGGAGGGGGGTGTGGAGATTATGTTTTGCCGACGGATCTGGTAATGTGTAGCGCGAAAACGAGCTTTAGCCGGTGGGGTCCTGGGCCCGGTGTAAGGACCCCTGGCTGGGTCCAGGGGGCGCAGCCCCCGGAAGCTCTGTGGTTTAAGTTTATGTCGGGTTGAAAAATTAAGTCTCAGGATGGATATATTTTTGTTCATAATGCATCATCAAATACAAACTAGATCCCACTGATTTTAATGTATTAGGCTATTCGTCTCGTCAGGCCGCTATAGTTTTAAGCGGTTGGGATCAAGAGCCCCGTCAGTGCATTACCCCGGACGTTTTCTCAATGCCACATTTACTGATCTGTGGCCTGGGGGAGGGGTCTAAGGGGAGGGGGTGTCCCCCTCCCCTTTGGAAATTTTTGGAATTTGCAAGTTTTATATTTACACCCGGCGGGTAGAATTAGCATGTCAGATTTTTTTTGTGCGACATTTGTCGCCGTTTATGCGACATTGTCGCATAAATAGGGGCTGGCTAAAACACTGGGCTCGCCTAAGGAGGATTCCGGAGGGCGAAGCCTCCGGAAGCTCTGAGGTTTAAGTATATCTCTGGGTGGCCGTTGATACGGCCGTATAAGGCCGTCACATGCATAATCAATTTGCCGACGGGCCTTCAACTTGAATGGACCAATTAGATGAAGAGCCCAAAATCGAAATAGCCGATAACAGACTGGCTCTCTCTTTCTCTTTTTTCTTTTCATTCTCCGTCTTCCCTTTCCTTCCCTTCCTTTCCCTTTCTTTTCTCTTCTTCTCTCTTCTTTTCCTCCTCTCCTCTTTTCCTCTTCTTTTCCTTACCCTCTCCTCTTTTTGCCGACAGACCGAAAATTTGCCGACGGCTGACCAAATATTGGGGGTGTGACACCCCCACACCCACACCACCCCCCCCCCCGCTCGCTGCGGCCCTGCTAATTGAGACTTTTATTAAAAAAGGTCAAAATGGTCAAAATGTATTTGACTGGCTTTTTGAGTGGCATGTAGGTTTGTTGGGCAATTGTAAGTGTCTCGATGCAGATTCTGAATGCAGATTTTGTCAGGGAAATCTTATTTAATGCAAAATTTCGGTGCGCTTTGTGCGCATGCGTTACGGTTTGCACTCCTTCTCATGACCATTAAAAAGGTAATTATAAATGGAAATATTCTGATCACAACACTTTCCGAAAACAGACATACATCTCCAAACATCTGAAGGGGCCTCGCATCAATATGAGATCATTCAATCAGTGGCGTACGCAGAGGGGAGGGCCATTCGGCCATGCCCCCCTCACTGATTCCGATTTTTTCAAGTTCCTAAAAATACGTAAATTTTGAACACAAATTTTACTTCAGCATATTTGGCACCAGATTGCATGTAAGGACACCAAAATTTTCAAATTTTTCAAAGAGGAGGGGGACACCCCTCCCCTTAGTACCCTCCCCCTAGACGGTGGTCACACAGCAAACTGCATGCCCCCCTCCTTGAGAGAAATCCTGGGTACGCCACTGAATTCAGTCTAATTTGTAGCATGATGTGAAGGTTGAAAGTACGTTGTTGTCATTAAACATTTTTCAAAAATTTTTACCGAGAGCTTCGCCGAAGCCATTATCGGTATAGATGGTGATTGTTAATACATTTACAACTAAAAGGCATTCTGAAAACGCCCTTGCTAGTCCTTCACACCTTTGCTATAATACGATCAGCTCCAAAATATCCCCTAGATAGCACCATTTGCAATTAAGCAACCTTAAATTAACAAAAATTTCTCAAAGGGGAGGGGGATCCCCCTCCCCTTAGACCCCTCCCCCAAGATGATACCTTTATGTAGTGACAAAGGAAGGATTTCCACTGCTGTATACAAAAATGCAGGGTGCATAAAAAAAGGTGCAATTTACGCGCCGCCACTGCAGTTAGTAAAAACATCCAACCAGTCGGAAAAATTAAAATTCACTAAATTATGGACATTTTCCAGTCATATACGATCAGCTCCAAAAATATCCTAAAGATAGCACCGCTTTGCACCTAAGCAGCCTCAAATTAACAAAAATTTCTCAAAGGGAAGGGGGAGCCCCCTCCCCTTAGACCTCTCACCTAGGACGACACATTTATGTAGTGACAAAGGAAGGATCCCCACTACTGTATACAAAACGCAGAGGGCATAAACAAAGTGCAATTTACACTCTTTCACGCGGTTGGAAAAAACATCCAGCCAGTCTGAATTTGGGACCTTCACACCCCCAAAAATATCACCCTAGCAACGGGCCTGGTCGGGTCCATTATCTCCGACAATGATTCACGCTGCAAAGCGTGGTTTTAGCTATTTTGGGACATGATGAAAATAACATCTTGAAGTAATTCCTTAGACTCCTTGATTTCACCTGGCAGATCATCTATGATGGTCATGTTAACTTTGAAATGCTAATTCTTATTAGAATAGGACGTCAATCATCATAAAGGGGGAGTAAAGGGCCTATAGGAAGGCACCCCTTCTTCAAAACCAAAGGGATTGGTTTGTGCTAAGTCATTATTTCCCCGCCCCCCCCCCCCTCCACATTTGAATACGGATTGACGCCCCTGTCCCGTCCCTCTGTATTATGATATAGGCCCTGGGTCTGCATGGCAGTGCGCGATTGCACTTCTTTTATTGGTCATATCGTGATACTGTACGTATGCCGAACATGGTACTGCTTTTGTTTCCTTTCTTACTTTGTTTCGGCGGAAAAGCAGGAATTGAAGAATTGGTCTGTTGGGAAATCAGTGTCGGCGGAAAAGTGACCGGAGGTAGGGTGGTTGTCACTTTTATGCGATCGATCTTTTAATATTTTGTGTTCATTGCTCTGCCCATTAAATTTGAATCGGAATACATCGACAAATTTATATAAATGTTTCAGACCCAATGGTCCCTGCACCCGCAGATGTACTTTGGTACTCTTTGCGTGATAGCGAGAATGTGTCTGATTTCTGCAACCATTTCGCTCTCCTAAGGGTGACTAGTACCAAACGCTTTTTAAAGAGGGTACATTTGGGATACAAATTTTCCAACAAAACAATTGTGACGACAACCCGACAAACACATCAGTTTTGGAGGCAAATAGGTGGTGATCTAAAAGTGAGGTTCCTGGCTACATCTTGGTTAAGGTAAAGTCTATAGATTGACCTGTATGGACTACGACAGTTGGAATTCTCTGGCTTCAAAACCACCTTGAATTACGGATCCTACATACCACCGGCTCACTTAGACGAGAACCACACGTTACTTATAACAAGAAACGTATCCAGGTACTAAACAGAGTTAAGTACTTAGGGGTGACCATTGACAGCAGACTTGAGTTTACTCACCACCATAACGACAACGCTAAGAGAATGCGCAAGCAAGCCTCTTAACTGTACAGACTCATCGGAACGAAGAAGCACCCACGTGCCTCCCCACAAACGATCATGAAAATCTCTTAGACAACGACTAGACCTATCGTGGAGTACGCCAGCACTATTACTGTCATGTAGTACAGTGGCTGTAATACTGGTTGAGAGGGACCCCATTTCGTTGTTTATCTCAGAGATTGCAGGTTATAGTGCAATACCTCATTTCCATAAATTTGAGAAGCTGCACACGACATCTAATCTGTCTGGTTTCCCCTTTCCTCTACGACTGGATATTTGTGGCATGGTACTTTCAGCCAATCAGAAGCCTATCCCATAATAGCAGACTTCCTACCTTAAGAGCAATAGGCAGTCACCCCAATCAGAGTTAGTATTCCCCGTCACTCTAATTCATGAATGGCCTATTTTGATCATGTGGCAATGTTTTTGTGAGTGAATTGTGAAATTCAAGGAGAACTTCTCCTTGCTTTACCTACTGTTTGTAATAGTTATATTCAAACGTCTTCAGACGTGCTTGTAATGCAATAAGAGGAGATTTGCAAGAATCTGCAGTTTTCAAAGCAAATTTTGCGGCGACTGCCTACTGCCTTTAAGTCGGAGGCCTGTATCCCACGCTACTCGTGTTGTAGACTTCTCAGACGAAACATTTAGTCAACCTTGTACGTAATTGATCATCAATATATGACTGGTCTTTTAATTCTTCCTGATTGTGTTTTTGCAACGTTATTTGAAGAGAGAGGGAAATCAATAAAACATGAGGAATGGACTGTTATCAAATCAACTGCGTTTTGGTGCAATTTGTGAATCAGCAGTGGCGTCACCAGACTTTTCATTCTGGGGGGCACAAGGGGGGGCACAACATTTTGATGAGGGGGCACAACTAGATAGCGGCGTATGCAGTATGTTGTGTGAACGCCGGCCCGGGGGAGGGGTCTAAGGGGAGGGGGGTCTAAGGGGAGGGGGCTCCCCTTGAAAATTTTTGAAAAATTAGGTGTCCTTAGATGCAATCTGGTGCCCTTTTTGAAGTAAAATTTCTGTCAAAAAATAACGAATTTTTAGGAACTAAAAAAAAACATGCATGGATTGAGAAATTTTCATGAAAGTGAAAAACACGTGCATGTGTATTGCCGAATCAACGATCAAATATTCGTTCGATTGTGGACTTTTCAATTAACGTGAAATTCTCATGATCTACAAACTGAGTGATTGGAGTCTTACGGGATTAAAGTGATCATAGAAGTTTGTATCATATATTTCTCTTTTAAAATTTATTAGAATTATTTTTTTCGAAGAAGAAAATACGGAAAAGTCTCCTTGAAATTGCTGGCACTTAGCTTGCATTACAATTCGCAACGCAAGTGGCAGGCAAATTCCATGGTACTGTACGTACCAAACAATACCATTCACTGTTTTGGTTAATGAGTCCGCGAGGCAGACATTTCCGCTGCACTTTATCAAGGCGTATACTCACACCTATTGAGGCGGCGAGGATTACGGATAGATTACCAGGACCGATGCTCAGCCTCCGACACAGATAACACTGTCTGCTTTACGAGATGGGGCCATTTTGTTATTCGAAAAAATACAAATTGCTGCCTTTTCTTGTCCTAAGAAGAATCAAATCATATGAAACATGGTAGTCAAATATTCTAACTACAGAACTTACAGAAGATCTATACATTTTTTTTCAAAATCTCGGATCTCAGTTGGGGGGCACACGGGGGCACAAGGTTTTCCAGGGGGCACGTGCCCCCCTGGCCCCCCTTGGCGACGCCACTGCTTCTCCTTTCCGTTTTTCTCTCTTTTTTCCCTTTTATTTTTATTTTTTGCATTTTTCTAAAAGGGGGGGCCGGGGCCGGTTCGCTCCCCCCCTAGATCCGCCCCTGATACATCACAATGACTGTAGGCCCAATGGGCTGTAGAAGTGTAGGGCCGTCCAAAAATCTGCAAGACACTGCAGCTTTCGTAGGCCATAAACAGTTACTTCATTCCTTCCTCGAAAATATTTATAACAACAGCAGATAGCCTAACTTTGTGTTAACTAGAGACTGCAACTCTGTATTCCAACGTCAGGTTATGGGGGTGTTCCGACAACTCTCCAATAGGGTTAGTATTAGTTTAACGTTAAGTCTACATGTAACGTATTACTAAGTTGCTAACTGAAAATTTACATCGCATAAGCGATAGCTATTTGATGGATTCCAATTCAACCTTCTAACTTTTACAGCCCACTGAGCCTTCTGGTTCTTTTACAAGATGGGAATCTATACAACTTGTAACCCTTTTCTGGTCTGTACGTGCATCCAAATGCAGCACAACCCGGTGTAGCAGAGTACAATCCTCCGCGCGAGTAGAATCTCCGACCGGATAAAATCTCCGACCGGATAATCTACACTGAGGGAAATTGAATCGGTCACACTTGTCCTGAGTAGGTCTTCCGCGCAAATTACATTCTACGATATTTCGATCTCTATGGTAAGGCTCTCCGAGGCTAATCTCCGCGTATTAAAATAGCACTCTAACTACGTTGTTATTAGCTGGCTAGCTAGGATGGAATACAATGGCGACCGAACGTGGAAAGAAGGCGAAGTTTGAGCGTAAAATGCACGATTTTCGTGCATTTGTGAAAACGGGGATACCTACCAACGTGCGATACCACAAGCAGTGTTGTAATGACTCGAGTCACTGACTCCACTCGAGTCGGACTCGAGTCACTATTTTGATGACTCGACTCGACTCGAGTCAGTTGGCTCAAAAGACTCGACTCGACTCGAGTCAGAAGTTTGACAAAATGCAAAAGACTCGCCAACTCGACTCGAGTCAGTATGTGGCAAAGACTCGACTCGACTAGAGTTTTTTCTCACAATGACTCGAGTCAAACATATCGGCAATAATGTTGACAGCAAAAAATAAAAATATCCGACTTTCGCACTAGCCGATAATATGCACAATATTGCATTCAGCGGTTTCACGCGGAAGCGCGCCAGTCTTAGTCTTCTATTAGGAGTACTGGCAGACATGGCTTGCGTCGCCAACATCCGGGCTTTCAGTGTACTGACTGTGTTCATACATATTTGTATCTACGATTATTTTTGTTCTATTGTAAATTATAAATCGATATTCCATTTTTTCAGAATTGTGAATTTGTTTATACAAGATCATGGAGAAGGATCAGTTCAGATCAGGGGAGGGATTTGATGTCTGAAGGTGGAGGGCAAAGCCAGGTGGGCTGTCGAACGGCGCCGAAGGCGCCGCGGGAGCGCGAAGCGCTCCACCTAACGGCGTGAGGTCTAGGGGCCCGCCTCAAGGCCCCTGGCAGGGTCCAGGGGGTGAAGCCCCCGGAAGCTCTGGGGTATTTACGAAATTGTAGGAATTAAAATTATGCATTTTAGCTTCAACTTTAAATGACTTAAGGTGGGCAATTAACATACTAGAAAAAAGTCACAATTTGACTTTTTTCAGTTATATTCTTTCTCCATGTGACAGATGTCGGGTGGGATCGATAATGCTAAGGGCTTACGGAAGTAGGGGAGAATGGGTAATTTTGAGGATTTCCCGGGGCTTTCGAGCAATCATTTTTACAATGGGAGATCTTGTATCCAGAATGGGTGCGCGCGAAGCGCGCTGAAAAAAATCGCATTTTCCATACTTTTTAGTGATATGAGTAATAGAAATGCTAAGAAAGGTATCCTCAAGGAGAGGGGTCTTGTTGTCGCCCCTCCCCCTTCGCTAAGCGCCTGTCCCTCATTACGGTACCGGAAATGACACTTGCATCTAAACAATCTTTAAGAGTCGGTAAATTTACACTGATCGATGGTGATAAAAATTTTGCTATGAAAATTTCTGGGGGAAGGAGAACTTCTCCTTGGCTTCCTACGGCCATGAGGGCATTGGTGGTTTCAATGATAATAGAAGAGTCTGTAAAAATTTATGACAAGCAGAATGTTCTTCAGGAAGTAACCCCGGAACCCCGAAGCAATATTTGAAACGGGTGCGCACGAAGCGCGCAGAAGAAAACAGCGTTGAGACAGCGTTTGAAACATTTACTTGTAACATGTTGTTTTTCTTTAGTTTTAAATGCAGTATTTTTATTGCATAAAAAATTTTCTTTCTTTCCCCGGGTGTCTGTTTTTCCATAGAGTAGGGTATGAGAATCTATATCCTGCTCCATGGAGGCTTTCTTTCATGTTGAATTTTGGCGATGGACTGGGACATGTGCCCTTCACCTATTTTACTACTGTGAAAAAAAGGTAGTGTCGATTTTGAAGGTTATGGACTATGAAGTCAATGAAATCTTTTAAGGGTAGTTTTATATGGGCATTGTCAAGGGCATCAGCAGTTAAAGTGCCAGGGAAGTAATTTTTATTGGAGGCAACATCTTGGGAAGTTTTGGCCGGCGAAGCCTTTAATCGCGATCGCCAAAGGCTGGGGACTGAGGGTCCTCCCAAAAATTCCGTTCTTAAATTTGACGGCTTTAATGGCCATTCTGGACCATATCTTGAGAAAATCCTGCTTCCACCAGGTGTAATTTGAAATGCTAATGAAAAATATTTCATATGATGATCGCAAATTTAAGATAGTAACGGTCAGTCAGTTTGGTGTGGATGGTGGTAGTTGGTGAGGAAAGATAACAGCAAGAGTTGTAGAGAGGGTTTGGGGTATGGCAATTTAGTCAAGGAGTGCTACAGCCTACAGGAAGTAATAACGAGGCAATCCCACCAAACTTTTTCTACGCACAGCTAGCAGTGCAGCAGTATTAATGAGACTTCGATTTATATAAGCGTCATGCGAAGCACGCCGACTTTTTTTTTCTTTTCGGGAATTGCGGTTCCGTATACATGGGTAGGGTTTGGGACTGTTTGCAAGGACCATGGTGAATTTTATGACGTACATTAGTACTTTCAGTACCCATATTTCAGAGCTTCAAGTCACAATAGTGTGGCGCGTAGGAAAACAGAAATTTTACGGTGTAAGACAAAATTTTCAACTGTATTAGTCAATTTTCTCTGGAGGTGTGCGCGAAGCGCGCCTAGAAAATTTTTCCCAGTAATTTTATGGCTTTTGATATTAATATAACCTTCATTAAACATTGCAAAATTTAATCATAATAGGCTATAGAAAATTCTCTTATAATTTCTCTGGTCTCGCCTACTTTCGCTCATTTTTTTATTATTTATTTTTAAAGCTCTGGAAAAAAGTGGAGGGGGCAAGTGCCCCCTCTTACCCCCCCCCCGTAATCCCGCCTATGGTTCAGATAAACATAATGACACGTCGCTGTCGGCTCCTGAAGGCATAATGAGAACTGTTTCTGCATAATTTAGCAACAAAACTAGAGAAAATTGCATGATTCTGAAGAGCTCAAATGATCACCGCACCTCAGGATTTAATCGGTAACTGGACAGAATGACTTCTGGAACCCATAATATCTGAATTGCAGTGGCGTAGCCAGGGGTGGGCGTGGGGGGCGCCAGCCCCCCATGAAAGCTTGTCGCCCCCCCCCCCCGTCGCTCCCCCCCCCCCCCACTGGCGATCTGGGCCAAAAAAAAATTCACTCAACTCACTACTCAACTTGATAATAATATACGATATACCTATTTTTTTTTTTGCTCTGAAGAGGGCAATTTCTCTTATAAATGACCCAAAATTTTCGGCGCGCTTCGCGCGCTGTGAATTACTCTTGTTTCTCCAATATATTGTAAGTTCCCTTCCACATAGCTAGATAGCATAAGTCCTGTTCACTTTACAAGTTACACGGTAGGTAGAGTACACAGTTTATACAGAGATGATAGTAAATATCATCCCAAGATCGCAAAGCCTATAGTTGCTGTTATCTTGTGTGTCATACGGTACGGTCGGTTGCTGAGCTGCTCACTAAGCAAAGTTTGGCTATTTCATCTGGTAGTCCAGGCATGGCCGTACGGGCCGGAGGAGGGGGGGGGGCAGCCGCCCCCAAATGTCAGAAACCTGACTAAATAGGGCAGATATTTTGTCTCAGTCGGGCGGAAAATTGGACATTTAAATTCTATACTCTAGACTTTGAGGCAGGGGTGGCGCCAGGGTGGCTCCAAGAGGACAATTTCTTTAATCAGAACCCAAAATTTTTGGCGCGCTACGCCCGCTTTAGATTCACTCCAGTTTCTTCAATAGTTCCATTCCACATAGCTAGATAGCATAAGTCCTGTCAACCTTACCAAGAAAAATGTAGGCACAGTACACAGGTTATAGATGTCGTCAATTGCATCCCATATCGCAAAGCCTAGTTGCTGTTCTCTAGTGTGTGTCATGCGGTAGGGTCAGTTGGTGAGCGACTCACAGAGGAAAGTTTGGCTATTTCATCAGGTAGTCCAGGTGGTGTCGACACAATGTATGTTTTCTCCGATACGGTTTACAAGTTACAACCCCAACCGTTTTTACTTTTTTGTCTTTGTACTCAATGATTTCATATGGGTTTTGTGTAAGCATACCAAAAATTTTCACGCGATTCGCGCGCTTTGCAGTGTCAAAATTCAGATTCAAAAGAACACTATCAGTTCAACTCGGCTGTTAAAGTATTTAGTAATGTTATGCAAAATATGTCCTGCAATGGCTTTGGCCGATAGTTCGGCTCTTTCATATCCCCTTCTCACCACCCGTCAATAAAGGGGCTGTCGGAACTTGGGGTCACTGGCATGACCCGGCCCCTGTGGGGAAAATTCTGTCGCTACCCATGGTCCATTTACTATTTTGGCTTTCAAAAGGATCGTTTCTGCAATAAAACCCAAAATTTTCGGTACGCTCTGCACGCTCTTCCTCAGTTCCGTTACTTATAGCTAAATTTAGTACAAACCCTTTCCTCCTTTTCAGGTAACTTAATAAGTAGAATACATGGATTTATGTAAATGTCGGAAATTTCATCTCATTTCGCTAAACCTATAGTTAATGTTCTTTTGTGACTGCCGTGCGGTACGGCTAGTGATTCTAGAAGGGAAGTACAATATACGTTATGCAAGATAAGGCCCAACTGCTCGGACAATTGACCTATATAAGCTTTAAATAAGTAGGCCTACAGACTTTTCTAATGTAAGCTTACCCAAAAAATTTTCGCGCGCTTCGCGCGCTTTGCAATTTCAGAAGTTATTCTGCTATTGCACGTCGTTTGATTTGTATTTCTGGGGAGTTCATATTTTCAAGCCCAGCAGGGTTTTTCGTGTACTTCCCTTCACCTCATGTACATATGTCTCTATTACCATTCATCATGTATTTTTGTATGTATGCGTGAAGTGATAAAACGAAACGAAACGAAACGAAACGAAAAGGGAAACGAAGTTAGATTCCGGGAGAAACATGAAATCAGTGCCTCTGCTTCTCTAGTATATACACATTTTATGCAATATATCAGTATGGCATGGTATAGTACACAGATTTTCTTCAAATCCCCCTCACCAACCCCTCAAAAAATCGGGGATGTCGTCACTTGGGGTCGCTGGCCCCGCGACGGGCAAATCCTAGCACCACCCCAGCTGTGAATTACAAAGAGACCAATGGTATGTGAACTTCACAATTTACGCCGAATGCAATGGTTATCATAGGCTATAAAAGTACCCACCATAGTATAATCTTGGACAAAACTGTTGGAACACCTTCAAACGTTGTACCGTGTACAATATGATGTCGAGCATGATTTGGGAAACCTTCGTCCCCCAGTACAGTGTTGCGCACGATTTACGAAACCCCCGTCCCCCCAGTACAATGTTGTGTCCAAACTAAAGCGGTGCATCTCCAATTGACATTATTACCTCCAACATTGTACGGGGGAACGGGGGTGCAGGGGTGTTCCAACGAGTTTTGTCCAAGATTGTCTGAGTTTAGGCAGGTCTCAAGTAGGAGCTAAAGAGGGGATATTTTTTGACCGTGCACAAGGTGGAAACAACTGGGGCCCTTGTAACTGCCTATGACGTCATTTCCCAATGGTGAGATCACTATGCATAATAAATAGACATTATGAGTTGAGGGCGCTGTTGCGGAATTTCGCCAATCACAAAGAAGGGAGGTACTTTACGGACGCCAAGCGTCCACTGCGTCCAACAAAAGCAACAGTTTCCTTAAAGATTAGAGGCCATCGATGCTCTCAAAGGCAAATTATCAGCCTGGGCAGAATCTTTTCATAGGCTCAATTGCTTTCTATTTGGAAGGAACGAGCTTCACGTTAAAGACCACTGTATTCTATAGAGTAGGCTCTCCACGTGAAAGGGTTTGGCGAAAAACCAGTGAAAAATTGATGTCCGATTGCACCGCTTACGGGAAATACTGAAAAGGTGGAACGGGAGGGGAGGCAATATATATATATATATATATATATATATATATATATATATATATATATATATATATATATACACCCACATATATGTACATATATATATATATATATATATATATATATATATATATATATATATATATATATATATATATATATATTCCCTACAGTACTCTTAAACAACAGGGAGAAGAAAACCATTCAGTGGATCTTCCAAAACGAAATAGCGCCGCGATAAACAGTACAAAATAAAAAGTCCCTGGACAATTGACCTTTTTTGTGAACAACTAGTGTTTATCGTTTGAAACTGATTTACTCTTATTTGTAATGGTTTTTAAAATTGGTGTACACATTTTGGGGGGGGGGGGAAGAAAAGACTTCATGTGCCTTTTTCCAGCAGTAAGTTGACTCCTTCTCTTCTCAGAGTCAACCTTAAAGTAATTGCGTCGACTTATTTAACTTGATTCCTTTACAGTGACTACCGTTTATCGTTAATGGATGATTATATTTTTATTATTATTTTGCGAATCTGCCATGATGATTACATCCTAAGAGAATAATTATCATTACGTTTGAAAATATAAACTGCAGTTCTTAGTCTATCGCTCTAATTTCTCCGAAAACCTTTGAAAAATGTGCTGCTAATTCTCAGACAATCTTGGACAAAACTGTTGGAACACCTTCAAACGTTGTACCGTGTACAATATGATGTCGTGCATGATTTGGGAAACCTTCGTCCCCCAGTACAGTGTTGCGCACGATTTACGAAACCCCCGTCCCCCCAGTACAATGTTGTGTCCAAACTAAAGCGGTGCATCTCCAATTGACATTATTACCTCCAACATTGTACGGGGGAACGGGGGTGCAGGGGTGTTCCAACGAGTTTTGTCCAAGATTGTAGGCCTAGGTGCGTGGCTTTTGTCACTGACAGCGAGTATCAGTGTGTCAGGAACCTAGCCCACCGCTACCTCGTGAGAATAAAATAAAATGAAACTTTACGTTTTTTCACCAAAACTGCACATCTTGATGGCTGCTATCAAGCCTGTCAAGTGCCATTTCCGGCGATCTGGGATGTATTAAAATCTCAAATTTTCTTGGTACGCTCCGCGCTAACCCATGGTGGCGCTCCGCTTAGATAGTAACAAGGCGCCCTCCCATGAAATGGTCAAGCCCCCCCCCCAGCGCCCCCCTCCCCTACTAAAAAAATCCTGGCTACGCCACTGCTGAATTGGCCAGTTGACGAGGTGCCTTACTAGACAAATTTCAGAGATTTGTTCAAACGAAATGTTCGGAATTGTGTTATTGAACGTTAATTAGAATCGATTCTAATTGAAGCTGCATCTGTCTTAAGGTTTGCTACATCATCATTACTTTTAGGTTGAAATCTGGTGGTGTGGCATCGACTCTAGCTTCTGAAAGATTCCTGGAAGCAAAAACAGAAACTACCTGTGATCCTTAAAAAGGGAAAGAAGAAACTAGATGACGAAGTTAACTGAAATGGTGAGTGAAAGTGAACTGTACAAAGTAAAAGAGTAAACAAATCCGTAATGGTAGAATTCATCATAACTTGATACAAGTTGACATATAGATGAAAGGAGGAGGAACAATTGTCGCCTCCAACACCGGTTTCAGGATTCGGAGTGACCAAGTCGGCATGTATAGCAATTGTGTAATTAACTTGCTTGTCTGACCTAGTATTGTTGGTCAGTTGAGGCCAATATGCTAAACTGACACTTTCCAAAGACGAAAACCCCTTATTTGTCTCTTCTGTGAGAAATGTCAAAAATTTGCTGTAATTAAAGTAAGAAATGTTAAAAATTTGCAGTAATTTACCTTAAAATTTTCCAAAATGAAGCACCAAATCGCATGTAAGGACCCTCAAATATAAAACATTTCCCAAAGGGGAGGGGGACACCTCCTCCCCTTAGACCCCGCCTCCAGGACGGCGATCCGAAACAAAATTCACCCCCCCCCCCGTCTCGAACAACTTCCTAAGCCTATGGTTTTATGTGAAGAAGTTAGCAGATTTTAATTTTAAAGACCCTCATAATAAGGTAAGCCCTATTGCATTTAGTTAGGCAGAGTAACTTTAACCGAAAAGACAATTTAAACCTGGATAAAGTTTCATTTTGACAGTAACCCAGAACTGTCATGGCGACCTCACTCTCATAATTGCCGACTAACATTCCATTCGTTACACTTCTATCCCTAAACGTCGCGGCGGAGTTTGTGTACTCTTTTCGTAACGTTTGTTTTATTTTCTTCGATAATACGTTCCTGCCGTTCAGGCAATTAATTGATTGGGAATATTATCCGGTCGGTTACTTCACTCGCAAGTGAAGTAACCGACGGGGACTCAGCCCTTTGAGAAGGGCTACCAAGACCAGCCACCGAAGAAGACATCAAGTGCATCTGCCCTGAATAAGGGCCACCAACGGAGTTTTTAGTCCTGAAGAAGGGTTACCAGTAGCATCGAGAATGGCCCAACATTGTCTAAGATGACCTTCGCTTCTTCGCGTGGGGCCTGGGGCGGGTCAGGCGGGGCAGGCGGGGCAGGCGGGGCGGTCGCCTGGTTGCTGTTCGTGGAGCCGTGGTTATGGTTTGGCGCCTCTCTTCCCCCGGTTGCATTCCTCCCTTGGCGGGTACGGGTGCGTTGCTGTTGGTTGGGTTTTGTGCTCTTGTAGTCGCTGATAGAAGTGTGCTTGACTTTTTACCGGCCCTTCGGGCCTTCTGAAGCACCTTCGGGTGGACCAGATTACGAGTCACTTTGCGTTGTTTTCTCCTGGTAAAATGGAGAAGGAAACACAACCTGAGGATCGTCTAGGATTCAAAATGTACCAGTCAGGGTCGTCTTACATCAAAGATGGAGAAGCAATTCAAATTTAAAGTGTGGTTGGCCTAGTCTCCAAAAACTCAGTGACGTGTTTGCTGACGAGATATGCTCGGTATAAATTAGAACGTGGTTATAGGTTTAGTCTCTTGAATTCGCTGAAAAAAATCTTACGTGATGTGGGAGGATATTACCCAGCAAAGAATAATTAACTTTTGATTGAAATTTTTAATAGGATACCCAAAGGTTTGAGTTTAAGTAACAAGCCATAGCATGTTATGCTGTTGCTGGACTCGTTTAAGTAAGTATAAAAAGGTACAAAAACTTGTAAAGTTAACGGCTTCCCACTTGTTCTTGACCAGGCCCGGATCCAGAGGGGCGTCTTTCCGGGTTCCAGCCACCACCCACTTTTCGGCGAAGGTCTCAAAACTGCACTACTATGTTTATTTACGCTTATTTTGATTGTCAGATGCCAGAATATCATTTAAGTGTCTAAATTTCAAGTTTTATCCTAGACCCCCTTTAAGGAAGTTCTGTGCAGTTGAAGCTCACGTTTGCCCTAACTGAGTTAGCCCCCATCCCGTCTTTGTGAAATCTACATGGATCCGCCCCTGTTGACGCAGGCTGTCAAAGACAAATAGGAACCTCCCTTACAAAAAGTCTCCTATTCTGCCTAGCCAGTAGGTTTAGTCAACACGTTAGTAAATTTTGTGTTCTCACACGTTCTATTGTCAACTGAAAAAATAAACGCGCTCGACTTCCCTGTCCGTTACAGACGAACTTTTAACTTTAACTTCCTGAAGAGTTTCCTGAAGAGTTTCCTGGAGAGTTTCCTGAAGAGTTTCCTGAAGAGTTTCCTGAAGAGTTAGTAGAGGGCGCATTCACAGTAGTTCCCTTAAATGCGAGGCGTAAACGCTGTGCTATGTCTAACAAGTGCACATTTTTAGAACAAGACTTAGTCAAGTTGCATCGTTTTGCCAGTGTTTGGAAATTATCATCTACTGTCTCACAAGTCCGTTAGAACAACAGCGGTAATGATATCATTATAGGTAATCGTATTTATCGATGATTAACGTTTCTTTGGCATGTCGTTTCTATAATTACTTCCTCATCTAGCCGTATGGTAAAGTTGCATCGACCCAACTGAGATACACGTTATGTAACTTAGTAACCACGGAATTCGGGGCAGACTGAGCGGCGCGGCCTCTTAGTTGCTCTAGCTCACACAGTCGTCCCACCAATTAAAGACAGACAGTCATCCCTCAAAGTATGTTTTTAGTGTAGGGGTATGAAAATTCTCAGTTGGTGACTGCTCTTTGATTGACATCAAAGTTTGAAAATTTGAAAGATGCAGAGTAGCTCACATTCCACACAAAGCAGAGAGAGTGTTTTTATTACATTTTATAGCCTTGTATGCTCACGAGGACATGGCCTTAAGCAATAAAACAGGTTTTATTCCTGCACAAGGAGGAGCTTCATACAGTTATGGGAGGAGCTAGAGGTTGCATAGTTGGGAGAATTGGAACTGTCTGGGATGATGAAAATCCCCTTTAAGCCTCTCCTTTGATCACTGCTTTCAATACACTGATGGATCAAGTCGGGTATATTTTATTGTACACTCTAAAAACGTCCCGATAAAATCTGATCCCAGTCCAGATGGGAGAGGAACCTAAATCCAGATCATTTATTTGATCAGATTTGGATAAAAATGATCCAGACTGGATCATTTTTATCCGAATATGATCACTGAAAATGACCCGGATTTGCGCCCCTCCAATCCGGACTGGGTTCAGATTTTATCCAGACGTTTTTAGAGTGTGAATGAGAAAGCATATAAAATCACTACAACCAGACAACACCGCCCTGTTTGGTGAAATGCTCAGTCGGATAGGAGGAAGAAGGGTGGCAAACAACAACTGCTGCCAAGGAATTTTTCGATGGAAAAACTGACGAATACATACAGTGAAATTGAGAAAGTATTGAATAATGAACGGAAATTGAGAGGATACGGTAAATGGTGAAGGTAGTAAACTGGAGGATATCGACCAGAAAATTTCGATGCTTCTACCGTAAATACTCAGATAAATACCATCATCTACAATAGGGGGTGAAATAAATGTTTCCCCTGACAGTATTCATAAAATAATTGATTAGACGAACCTAACCTGCAACAGTTATTGATCCGTTCTGTGAAATTAGTAGCTCACTGTTTTAAACAAAATCCCTGACCCAACTGATCATCGAAACCGATTCATGAGAAAATCTCTCCCCTTGAAGACCGGCGGAACGAACTGGCCGACCACGGCACAAGATGGCCGATTTTTTTTTGACGTCATTTAACAAAAAGCGATTGTTTGCTTGGTCGGAGCAAATATTTACCCAGCATGAGAGCCAAGAACTGACCATCGTTCTGTAGCAGTTTTCATGCTAAAAATTTTCGATAATTCCACCAAACCTGGACCGATTTTTCTGTTTTAAATTTTGTTTTTTCAACGTCAATTTATCAATGTTCAGTTCCAATGAATAATTTTGTATAACTGTGCAAATTACTTCATAATGCTTCAAGCAGCTTGATGTCCACTGCAAGTGTGTTAACCGCAAAAATGTGGCATTTGGAGAAAATAATCCTTGAAGCAGATGCAGGCAATTTTGTCCTTCCTTCAAGGAAACAAATTAGTTGTCTAATGTTCGCCCTGGCAGAATGATTGTCAGTCCCATTTAATAGTAATTCGTGAAATGAATTGTGTTAGAGGAAAAATCGGTGAGTTGAACCATGCCGGGAAGAAATTTGGAATTCGGGAAGCTCATTCCCGGGAAGTTTGCAGTGAATGCAGTCACTCGCGGGAAATTTTCACAGACCAAAAAATAAATTATCATTAAAAAATGCCCAAGTCATAGTGCCAGAAGCCATACCAGAAACAAGGTCTGGTCTAAGAGCAATGACTTTGTTTCAATACATATAAAAAGAAAAGAAAAATGTCAAAGAAAAGTGTGGGATATTATCGCCCTTACACGATAATGTGTTTCATAACTGGTAGCACTAATATAACAGTATGTAGAATCGGCATCTTGGAGCGACACGACACCGATCTGCAACTGTCTGTGGTTGTCAATAGTGTGGGGAGTACAGTGAAAAAAATTGATCGGGATAGATATGCACCATTTTTTTAAATTGTGATAAAAAATCTTCCACAACGTATAGGGCACAGAAAATAACAATTTCCTAAGAGAGAACACTTCAGGCTTAATAATCATGCTATTTGTGTACTTATACGCGATACTGACAGCGAGTAATCATGAACTGCAAATTTATGAAAGAACAGTTTCATCGTCCGCTCGAAAGATTCACTCAGTATTAAAATGCATGCTGTGCGCTGAGAACAGGCATTGGTCTTGTAATTAAACATGTGTCAAACGTTTGGCTTCGGCATTCATTTGTAGTGCCTGAAACCATTTATTTCTGACTTCGTCACAAAAATGATAATTTGTAGTGCATGCATGTAAATAATGAAAAAGACAGCACCATTTTATATCTAAGTCCCCTCCTGAAAGCAATTTTTTCAAACGGGGAGAGGAGACGGCCCTTCCCGTGTCCCCCTTCCCTTATATCCCCACCCCTCAGGACGGTGATCACTAACCGTTCTTGCGGGAAATCTGAGTTGCATTCTAGGGAAATGTGCATTTATTCTGGCCCTGAATTGAACGTTCGCACATCCCATGACGATACGTATGTTACCAACAAAAATCACTGTCAGTGGTATTTTATAAGCAAAAATCCCTCTCAGTGATATTAGGACACATGGCAGATTCTGTAGGCCTTTCCAAGTTAGAAATTTTGAATTTGTAAAATATTTTTGATATGCACTTTTGCAAAAAATTACTTTTCGAGATATTTTAGTAGAAGTCTATACCAGGGGCGGATCCAGGATTTCCGAAAAGGGGGGGGGGGCGAAGTTGTTCGACCTGTGATTGATGGCACTATACCATCTAAGCGGAGCGCCACCATCAGTTGGCGCGGAGCGTACAAGAAAATTTTTGACAAAATAGACCTCCCAGATCGCCGGAAATAGCACTTCCCATGTCTTATTTTTGCATTTTCTGCTTCATATAATTTCATATCTCAACTCTCAACACATTAATTTTTCCACAAGTCATTAACAGAAGACAGTTATCATAGGCACAGTGCCTTACTACAATGCATCCTGTTCAAGGCGTCTAATCAGATCTTTAGTAGTTCATGTTCTAATTTGGTGAATATTGACGGACTTCCTTCAGAAATTTGTGACCAATATCTTAGTTCGACTTTATGCCAGGACCCAGGTACCTTGCATGTGGGTGTAAATGTACGTATTATCACGTGCATGTTCCCCTCTGCCTA
Organism: Holothuria leucospilota; assembly: GCA_029531755.1. Lineage (NCBI taxonomy): Eukaryota > Metazoa > Echinodermata > Holothuroidea > Aspidochirotida > Holothuriidae > Holothuria > Holothuria leucospilota. Next base: position 4,759,831 of record CM055964.1, read on the forward strand.
TTTTCTTGTTCTGCGTGGACTCAGTGAGAAAGTGAAAATCGGACCCAAAATGCACGAGACTTGGCAGCCCTATCATTGTCTTGGGGGTACGTCCAGGCAGTGTAATCATGGTATTATTGTGGGCCTTACATAGTATCAAAACTGCACTGTAGGCCAATCGTGTCCTCCCCCGTTTCCCCGCTTCCGCCGCCTATGCGTAGCATACCCCAAAATTTGGGTAAAAACACATCCCAGATAGCCGGAAAAGACACTTCTAATTGGCCTTGTAACTCGCATGATTTTCCATCTTAATTCTCTCGCAGTGGCGTAGCTAGAATTTTTTGTTTTTGGGCTCTGGGGGCTGAAGATTTTTGTGGGGGCTCCCGTTTACTATCAGAGCCGTATATTAGGATGGCTCTGTTTACTATCTAAGCGGAGCGCCACTATGAGTTGGCGCGGAGCGTACCAAGAAAATTTGAGATTTTAATACATGCCAGATCGCCGGAAATGGCACTTGCCAAGCTTGATAGCAGCCATCAAGAAGTGCAATTTTTGTGAAAAAGATGTAAAGATTGATTTTATTTTATTACACTTGTCTGTGAGGACGGATTAGCTTAGCTGGTGGGACTTTTTTGTCCAAGTTTGAATCCCGTTTTACTTAGTGGCGTACCCAGGATTTCTCTCACAGGGGGGCATGCAGTATGTTGTGTGATCGCCGGCCTGGAGAAGGGGTCCCCCTCCCCTTTGAAAATTTTTGAAAAATTGGGTGTCTTTACATGCAATCTGGTGCAAAAAATGCTACTTTTTGAAGTAAAATTGTGTTAAAAAATTTACTGTGTACGCCACTGCGTTTACTATCGTAGCGGAGCGCCACCATAGGTTGGCGCGGAGCGTTCCAAGAAAACTTGAGGTTTTAATACGTCCCAGATGCCCGGAAATGGCACTTGCCAGGCTTGATAGCAGCCCATCTCAACTGATGCGTACTGTCTCGTAATGTATTTTTCGATTGGCTGATGGTATTGTATCGGTATTGTATCTGATTGATTGTATCCAATCATGTGTAGTAAGATAGCATGCGTGTGAACTGTCCCAAGCGACGTTCAAACTGATCTACTGTGCGCTATGACTCCCATGCTTCGAGGTTGCTAATTGCAGCTTCATTCTCTATCACTGCACTCTCTGTCCTTCTCTCTATCTCTTCTCCTTTCCGTTTTTTCTCTTTTTTTCCCTTTCACTTTTTTTTTTGCATTTTCAAAAAGGGTGGGGGCGGGCCCGGGTCCGCCCCCGTAGATCCGCCCCTGTATACCAACAGTCAATATATTCCTAGACAGCTTTTCTTGTAGAAGGAAGTTTCTAGAACAATCCTGCACCTCTGATGACATTTTCGCACAGATGCGAAGGCTTCGAGCGACTGCTGTTTTTGTGTTGCACAATTTACCGTCATTCTGTCCAACCTTTTCGGTCCAAGATAAGGAGAGTAACTTCAAAGAAAACTTTTTCGCTAAAGGAAATTCTCCTTGACCCGTGACTGATGTCTAGAAAATCATAGTTTTAAATTCGAAAGGTGTGCTTGATTATACAAAATATCTGTCTTACACGTGCAGTCTCTGTTATAGTACACTTTCCTTCCCAGCATGCTTTGTGCATCGAAGTTTCCCAATTCGTCTATTACCCTTTATGTAACTGAATATACTGCTGTCGCAAATAAGGTTGCAAAACTGCAATGAGATTACCAACCTGTTTAAGTAAGATTCTACCAAGCGAGAGTGTAGGGTGTACGTGCGTGCATGAAACTTACCTACAATTTACAAATGATTCTAAAGAACACCTTGTGTAATACCCCGCAAAGCGGGCTCTATTTGTTCAGCCCCTATAAGCCGCTTCCAGGAATATGACTGAACAAGGAATATGCCTTATAGCCCGCTACGTAAGCAACTTGTGTAAAGGATTCTGAGCAAGGCCTGCTAAAAGAGTTGTAATTGGCTTACCGGATGTCAACTTTGGTCAAGGGCAAAAATCCATAATTCGAAGTCATGAATTTTGAAACTGGCATGCACTTCTGAATCGAGTCCACAATCCGATGGTAGCACATAATTTGCATAAAGGCAAATTTTAAAGAATTTTGTAATGAATAATTGGAGATAGGCCTATATCACGGTGAGACGGCAAGTATGACACCGAAAAAGTTGATCACAAGGGATCTGAGAAATGAGGATTTTATTTCACCTGATTGCCTGTACAACTTGCAGAAAATGTACTCAAGGACAAAAACGCAAGTTCCTCCCCACGTTATACCACTTCCTCCGACCAGGGAGTTGTAACAACTCTGTGCTCCGACCATTTAGCTATTACGGACAAAACTTCCTGAAGCCTTTCTCCCATCTCAAAAACGGTCAGACCCTTTCTTGAATTTTCTTGTCCGACGCTTTCGCGACAGCTAGCCTACTTTAGTAGCTGACACATGATATTTTGGTCTGTCCAGCTATTCTGGAACGTCGTTTGGTAACGAATGGAAAGTACAGAGCTTAGACACCTAATATACTTTTATTTGGAGATGAATTCAAATCAATTTTTAAATAAGTTTGTAAATTAGTAGTCGTTACTTCGGTCGGGCTCATTGCAATGGATGAATTTGCAAAGTCTTCCGGCTAATTGATTCCGTTGTCCTTTCTGTCCGTGTACTAGCAATTTTCCAGGATCTGCTTCCATTTCTATGGTCTGTTTCTCACCAACTTTGCCCGTGCTCTGTTACACATTATCTCCCAGTGACCTTGAGAATATAGCGACCCATATTAGTAGTTTGAAAACAGTTCCCGGCATAAGTTTTTACTTCGTGTTAGCAAAATATGACAAGCTAGTGAAACATTTTTCTCACAGTTAAAGACGCATCTAAAGTCGATGAAGACGGCAGCTGACGGAAGGAGGGTGGTGTGGGTCAGTATAATCAGGGACCCTGACAACTCCCTGGTACAATGGTATATGGAAGAGCATATCATACAGCGGGAGCCTCCCAGAGCAGTCTCTGCATGAGTGTCAGGCGCGGATCCAGATATTTCGAAAAGGGGAGGCTGAAAGCCCCTTGAACTAATAGATTAACATTATGCTAATTTTAGCGTATTTGTTATTGTTGATGTGGCGAAAAAGGGGGGACTGGGGCCGGGAAAGCCCCCCCCCCCCCCACCTTGGATCCGCACATGAGTGTATGTGTTCATAAGCTTTTCATCTTTCCCAAAAACGTCGATAACTGCTTATGGAAGCGGCAGCCATTCTGATGAATGATTAATTGCAAACTCGATACCTAGCAAATAAAGCCCATGGGCCTGATCGCGAAGGATATCAGCTTTCTATGAAGGTTGATGAGGTTTACCAAACTAACGGGCATTACAAACACTGAAACATCTGTTCTTTTCAAAAGCTAACGCGTGTAACATGTACAGAATTCCTACTAGTAATCATTCTTTGAACAGGAAAATTTATTAGTCGGAATATAGGCCTGAGCAAATCCGGGATTTTTGCAAAGAATCGTGAAAAATACCAATCTGTGCCCCATCGCTACAACTTAGTTCGTAAAAAGTATAATGGTATACATTTGCAAGTTAATGGATAGTTGTCTCATTGCCACACAGGGTCACTTGTCTGGGCATATTTTGTACGAAATAAGGACATGAAAATTTAAGTATAACTCAAGTCAGACATTACAAGATCATGTATTATACATGTAGGAAAATGACATGATTTGACATGACATGACATAGCATGGCATGGCATGACATAATATGATACATTACGAACGATGGCTTTACAAATCCTCTATATCCACATCAACAACAGAAAAAAATGTAACAAACTGAGTACAGCAAATCACCATCTTGAAATCAATAATAGAGATAGTACCATAATCAAATTTTACACTCAGATTATTCCAAAATTTGTCGAGTCCTTTTTTTTTCAAAAGTAGCAACTGAGTCAGGTTCCACGACTGTCGCTGGAATACAGAAAAATATCGCTGGAAAATGAATCTCCTTCTGACATTGGTCCATCTCTCATCTGAATAGCTTCTACTGAGTTGCTGAGTTAAAAACAATGTTGGAAATGCATGCAGTCATCCTAATTTGTTTCCCGTATACTTCTTTACAAGTGACTCTTTTAAATCATGTGACATTTTTATTTCTGATAAATTTCCAGAGTGACTTTCGAAAATGTCATGAAGATGATTGTAAAGGAATTAAGATGAGAGTTGTAAGTATAAGCAAATGTTTCAAAATAAATTTGAGGTGACTGCTTACTCCCTTTTATTTGAAATAGTCGATTGCCCAAAACTTTATTTATGACTTTCTCGTACAATTCACATTGCATGCTTCAGCTTCCATTTGATACAAAATGCTAAAACGACCTTGAAAGAATGACATAACTCTTCTCATATAAGTGGCGTAGGAACCAAATGTCATTTTGCCCCCCCCCCCCAAAAAAAAAATCTCCATAGTGTTCAATACATGTAAAAAAGATATGCACAGACTTAAATAAAGTAGTCGTCTGCTTATCTGATGTCATTAAAACACAGTCGTGCCAGCATCATACTCTAATACAATAATCTGATTATTTTACAAGAAAAAGCCATCAATAACACATCTATCAAGGTCAATACTGATGTTATAAAAAGTCGGTATTTCAAGTTTCAAGGAAGTTTTCCCGAAACGGTCAATTTCGGGAATTCACATTGAGTTTGGGACATTTTTAAGGAAATCAGACATTTTTGAGAAATAACTTGCAGGAAACTTAATTAACGCTAATACCCAGATTAGTTAAAATTATTTATAAGTTTAATTTGAAGTCAGTTATTGATTTCCAATTTTCAACGACTATAAAAACTTCCTTTGTAATTAAAATAAAGTTCTGATTTGAATTGCACCAGCACCTATATATTCGGCATTAATTAACCAGTGTGTTTTTAATGGTTAAACTTATATTATGAATATCAGTGGTGTATTTAGGGGGCCATTAGGCCATGTCCCCCTTATTAATGCCAATTTTTTAGTACCTAATATACGTAAATTTCTTAACACACATTTTACTTCAAAGGTAGCATATGTAGCATCAGACTGCATGTAAGGACACCTAATTTTCAAAAAATTTCAAAATTGAGGGGGACATCCCCTCCCCTTAGACTGCCCCAGGCCGGCGATCACACAACATAACACATGCCCCCACCTTCTTGAGAGAAATCCTGGCTACGCCACTGATTATTATCATTATTATTGTAATGACTTCCCCCAAAATTATAATCAATATGGAAGGGTAGTAACACGGAAAATCATTGTATGTAATTGGCATGCGGTGTGATAACCGATGCATGCCTATATAATATGTATTGTTGTTTCCTTTTTCTTTGAATATTTTTTTTTGTTGCTGAAATTAAAATCGAAAAATCAAATTGATGAAATATGATGTTTTGGTGTGGGAAGGGGGGGGGGGTCAAGGTCGAGAAGTCGCTTCTCGTCTCCCCCCTCCTCCGCCATGTCAAACATCTTCCTGCATATATAGCATATTTTGAGGAGAGTGCCTGTACATTCAAATCATTATGTATAATATTAAGACAAGTCACACGTTGGAACAAGGTGCAGTATATCCAGGAAAAACAAAGAAATACAAAGATGGTAATCTTAGTTGTACAAGAGCGACATCACAAATTACTGCACATTTTATCATTTTATATTAAGTAAATAAAGTTCAGTATTTAGTACCTCAGCGCAAGAGCCTGTACTTGTGTACTTGTAAGACTTTCGTAGGTTCCATAGGAACCAATATTTCGTAGGGTTTCAAGACTCCACATGACCATACCATGGCGAACCTCGACCATGAATCGACGCGTAACGTATATCAGGCAAAAATACCTCTTAGATCATTTGCGGAAGTGATACTTTTAATGGGTTGAAGGATTGACTCATAAAGATAAAGACAAAGAACCATATGCGTCTTGCGAGGGGGGGGGGTTGCTGGAGAGTGCAGTCACTGTCCCTCATTCGAGCAAAAGATTTGCCATTAGAGCAAAAACATTATGCTATTTTTGGATAAGATTGCATTTTGGTTTTTAGGGGGAAAATGCAGCAGCCCCCTTCCCTATATTGAAGGTAAACCAAGGAGTTATTCTGCATGAATTTAACAAATAAGCAACAAAAATATTGTCACATGATTGATATGAGCCATTCCCGAATTAGGATGCCGGTATACACTAATTCAAATTTAGGGGGATTTCCCATTAATAAACTAGTGTAAGCCAGTATATTGATGTATAAAAATTAGGATATTATCGAACTGCCCTTAATTTGTGACAGGATAAGTGTTCAGGCTAAAAATCAATGCTGTTCAAGACACAATACCACAGGTAAGAACCCTAAGTATGCACTTCCATTCTGTCTATAAAAAATGATATGAATATCTTCTGAACTCATTTTTGGCATGTATTGTAGACTTTGTACAAGGTAGGTCATCTGGAGATACTTTGTTTATCTCCAGATTTTCAGGATAATTTGCAGATATAAGTGACAGAAACATGACAGTAGTTTGAGCTAGATGTTGGAGACAGTGTGAAGGTATAATTCATAGTATGTGGTTACCTTCCATGCATTGTAGTTTAATTGCATGTAAAACAGGACCAAGGACATCGTGAGCACTGTAGGGTCAGGAAGCTGTCACTTGCCAGGTAGATAATAAAGTTACACATGTCGAAACTTTGTGTAATGCTCTATGCTCGCACTTTATATTTTCGTAGGCCCCGAACTTTTCGTAGTCCCTCGGCACAGTGTCTACTTAGTCCACTCCGGTCCTGCTTGTGAAGATGGGGTTCGACCAATGAGATTGATTTTTCTATCTTTGCAAGAAATATTTTTGTGATTTCAGAATTAAGGTACACTTCAATGCTCATAAAACTATAATTTAAAGGGTCAGTGATGTCATTCCACATTCTTGTTGTTTTTAAAACAAGTTCTGGCGACCGCTTAAGCCCTTTAAGTGCTTCATCAAACAGCCAAAAGATTGAGCTGTAATGCGTTGTGAAAGACTTCAATCTTGGACAAAGTTACTGGAACAGTTAATCCGACCAGCAATAAATTTCCCGCACGTCTTACCCTCTATGATTTTCTCAATGAGGAAATGACGAAGAGGGCTCTATTTTCTTAAGTGCCAAAAGTAAATTTGCTTTCAAAACAACGTTGAAGAGTGTTGTAAGACTTTTGTCCCGCATAATTTATCCACAATTGTGGGCTACTTATACAACTGTACCTTGATGTTAGTGGTACTGTAGCGTTTGACGTACTTTTTTCTTTTCCTTATCAGTTTCTCCTTTTAATTGATCCCAGTGATTATAATTACAGATAAACATAACTGAAAAAAGTCCCTTCCCAAGGATATTCAACGGTGTAAAATCATGCATCTTTTGAAATGTAGCTGGTATCAATTTAGTTATTTTTCGGATTTCAGTTCCAAAAAATTCTTTTTGCTTCTTTATGATGATCTTAATGTTTTTCTTTTCCGCAAAACTGGCAATTTTTGCGTCAATGTTACCAGCAAACACTAGTTACTCTTACATCATTTAGCAAGAAACTCCTTACTGGCATCGACTTCAGCTTTTCGTGCTTGTACAAACAGTCCTGCAGTGTTAAGTCTTATCTAACAATACAAATAATTTTACAGTGTACATAGGAGTTATCGAAACCGCTTTGACATTTCAGATGTGTACACTTAACCTTTCAAAGTCCTTGTATTGAATTAAATGAAGAACAATCGTTGAAGTGGTTACTGCATATTGACCAAACGTACAGGACCCAGTCTTTCTCTTCTGTTACAACTCCCTGCTCTTTCTTAGTAGGCTACTGCTGAAAATTGCACTGCATGGCTTTCTTATGTAAGTCCATGCAATAGTCGTATTTGTTTGGACAGGGGGTTTGGAAGCCCAGCGATAATATCATTTGCCCGCTGCAAACTCAACAGGAGGAGATTTGTCACTGGAAATGCGTTTTGGAGGAAATCCGACCTGCGTCTCTACGGGAGGGACTTTAATGAATAATTAATTTTTTTTTTTCACTTCAAACTTTGTTCTTGTCTGATCTACTGTTACAAAGGCACACTGGACTGGATCTGAGATCGACTTTTGGCGCTCAGAGACCGACTTTTGATTTTCACTGGGGGTGTCACACCCTCTGTATTTACGCCCCTGTGTGTATGTATGTGTGTTTGCGACGCTTGGCTTGTAAACACGCTATCTCAAGATAGCAATGATGGATAATTCTCATACTTTGAATGTAGAATTATCATATTGAGAGAAAGTGCCCTATCTCTTTGGCGGAGGTCAAAAGTCATGTGAGGTCACCAAAGGTCATAGTCTTAGCCGAAAAATTGTAAACACGATATTTTTTTAGGTATGAAGCATGGATGATTTTCATACTTGGCATGTGGATGCGTTATAGTCAGAAGATGAACCCTATGGTATGGGGTTATCTGAGGTTACTGGAGGTAAAAATACACAAACCGCTTGTAAACACGATATCTTAAGACTCCTCACTCCATCCCCACTCCAACCCCAGTCCACCTATCCCTGACATATGCAAGTGATACAAATTCTAATAATGGCTTGGAAAGTACTTCTCTAGGTAATTTTTGAAACTGGCTATCTTAAGAAAAATTCAAGATTTTGGTGGCAAAGAATTCCACACATTAACTGAACGATACCTCAGGCTCTTTGGGGATTTTTTGAAAGGGAAACAGGCAAAGATTTGAGCATTGTCTAGTAGTGTATAGTCATCAAATTGGGTGTTGTGGGTGTAAAAATCTTTAAACTTTCGAGGCACATTGCAAGTTCCAATCTGAAAATAAAAGATGAAATACTCAGGTTGACAAGATCGTGCAATTTCAGTAACTTAAGGAAAGAAAATAATGGACTAGTATAACATGGGACCCATTACTACTACTCGGACAGTGTTTCTTTGACTTAGGCCTAATCACCTTAATGGGCGTAGGAGCCCTAGTTGATTTGAGTGGGGGGGGGGGGTTGTAACAGCTTGCCCGAATAATATAACCAAAATTTCCGCGCGCTCCACTGGCTATCAACATGTTAATGTACATATCATATAGGCATGCATCGATCGGTTATCACACCGCATGCCAATTACATACAATCATTTGCGGTGTTACTACCCTTCCATGTTAGTTATAACTTTTGGGGAAGTCGTTATAATAGTAATGGTAATAATCAGCTGCGTAGCCAGGATTTCTCACAAGGGGATGGGGGCATGCAGTATGTTGTGTGATCCCCGGCCTGGGGGTTTCAGGGCAGTGGGGCAGCCAGGTTTTTTTGTCAGGGGGGGCCCCGGCAAGAGCACCAAGATTTCCCCCATTAGTTATCTGCTTCCTAATAATCAGTGTTCTCCGCAGGTCCAAATTTTGTCCGGGTGCTTTCCTCTGACCTGGCTGATGTGGCTGATCGCCGTCCTGGGGGAGGGGTCTAACTCGTGTAAGGTGGGCTAGATGCAAAATGGTGCCACATTTGGTGCTAAATGTAAACTGAATACATCACCAAGAATTCCTATTTTTAGGAAGCTTTTTTATCTTGCTTGTCTTCAGGTCTTGGTGAATTTTTTCTTGAGTCCTACTGGTAGATAAGAATTACAATGGGTGAAGTACAGTAATTAAGTGAACCCTGGTACAACTTTCTCTTCATCAGTTCATCACATTCACCACAATCAGTCCAATTTTACGAGGACCTGCCCTTGTAGCAGAGTATAGCACTTGACCACTACCCATTCTAACAAACTGCATATACCACAATGCTGCTGCTTTAATTATCAAGAAACATTGGAAGTATACAGTAAAAGGACAGAGTCCCTTGTCAGAGGTCCAGAGATCCCATGCTGTATAAAACAGATAGAAAAACATAACTAGTACAACTATAAGCATGGTGACATCATTCCATCTCTGAAAACCTTATAGGAATGGTTGTGCCAGTGTGGCATATACTTTTAAATAAGTAAAGTGTACTGGATGAGAAATTTAAAATTTCACCATATATTCACTTTCAAAATTTCCCCCAAGATTTTTCCAGAGGGGGCAATTCGCCCCCCTGTCCCCCCTGGCTACGCCACTGTTTCAGGGGAGGTGATGTCTTCCCCCCCCTTTGAATTTTTTTGAAAATTAGGTGTCCTTACATGCAGTGCTACATATGCAACCTTTTAAGTAAAATTTGTGTTAAAACATTTCAAATCGGCTCCAGTGGGGGGGGGGGGGACGGGCATGGCCCAATGGTCCCCTAAATACACCACTAATAATCATAATATAAGTTTAACTATCTAAAAACACACTGGTGATTTAATACCGAATATATAGGTGCTGGTGCATTCAAATCAGAACTTAATTTTAATTACCGAGGAAGTTTTTTAAACTATTGATTACTCCTTAACTACATCATTGCATTGCTTTTCTTTCAGTAGTAGGTGCCCGAAAAGTTTCCAGCACATTGCCCGAATTTTCACAAAAAATATTTGGTTTAGACTGCAGTTCCCCCCCCCCCCTCCCTCTACACCTATGATCACCTTAGTGTCATCTACACCCAAGCGACAAACTCTAAAAGTAAAGTTGAGTAAAAATCTCACCGACACTGGGCACTAGTAGTATGTGAAAATACTGAAACTGGGTAAGGTTTGCCCAATCATTGTTGATTAATGGGTTTATGTTACCACTTAATTGGGTAACGTGCCTCTCAGGTAACCCAATAAACATCAATCATACTGGGCAAACTTTACCCAGTTTCAGTATTTTCACATACGTGCCTAGTGCTGGTGAGAGTTTTTAGTATTTTTACCCAACTTTTTTTTTAGAGTGGATATTGGCATTTGTGGTGATGTGACTGTGTCGCCACCATGATCGCTTGGTAAAGTGATTCTTCGAGTCCGTTCAAATCATGGTGTCACGGATCTGTGAACTGTTAACTGGGCCTTAACTTTTAACCAAGACCGCACCTGCATGTTATTAACAATATCGACCGGATTATGAACTATACAGGTGTCACATATGACTATTATGCATCGTTCAAGGTTCAAATCCAACAGAACAAAACGGTTGTAGGGAAAGTATCCAAAGTATCAATCTGAACGGCTTCAGAGTTATATTTGCTCTATGGAAAGAAATGGAATAGGATATAATAACACTACATATACTTGTTTTTATATGCTTAATGTATATTGAAGTGATCGCGCCAGCGACATTAGCAATACTGTTACAAGCAGAGTGGACTGTACCGGTACGTTATAACACCACCAGGGGTGGATCCAGGATTTCAAGAAGGGGAAGCTCATCGATACAGTCAGGGCAGACCATACACAGGAGACCCTCTACAACGACAAGTTTCCTGGCTTTCACTGCAAAACTTGAAAAAACTTTACCATATAGTTTCCCGGGTCTGGGAGGGGAGGTACGTACTCCTAATAAGCTAAACGAAGTTTTCAGCATTTTCTGTAAGGTAGATGGGGGAATATCCCCCTCACTTTTTAGAAATGCTCCTATTGACTTACACTTTTACACACGGTAATTTTTGCCTAAAGGGCTCATTATTCCCCCAAGTTTTCACACAAATCTCCGCCTACTGGTTCAAGGCGGTACCATGCAACGTGTATGCATCCGTGCACTCATAATGACCTTTAAAGGTCGTGTGACATGAAAATTACATAGTTGGATATTTGATGTAAAAAGCATTAAATATCCAGAAAATAGCCGCAATTCCCATTAAAATCCATCAAATATTGACCATTTTACAGGGTAATTTCTATTTCACACTTATATGATGAATAAACAATGAGCTAAATATGCAAATATGTGACATCGAAAGATGGACATACCATATATGGCTCATGTTAGCCTTTGTTTTTTTTTTCACGACCTTAATTCCAAGGACACTGGTAGGATTGTTATCCCCTGATGGGTTTATTATGAAAGTTAAAGTTAAATTTAAATAAAAATTAAAAAGATTTTTTAAAAATTTTAAAAAAGTATTTAAATTTTTCCTTCAGAAATATTGATATCTATCACCAGACTGTAATCTATCTGATCAGTAATTAAAAGATAATTGATATAGGGTTAACAAAAGAAATCTTAACATCTTAACAATGTGCAACACTCACATCATTATTTTTGCATAGGCTATGAGTTTCTTCAGAAACCATAAAACTTTGAAGACGTATATTTTGAGAACGGTAAAAGATATTGAAATAATTCCAACGGATCTTTCATTGGAAGACTTAATACCTTAACTGGCAAGTGAAACAGCTCTCAGTTTTGGTAGCATGTTACACGACCTTTAAGCTGTCGGTGAAAGGACTAAACAACGGTAAGAGCTACACCATTTCATTGACTAATCCTCCATGGTACTGGGGTATTTCAGGGAAACGATATTTAATGGCATTAGTGTTACCCTTGGAAAAACATGTCTCGTCCTTGTACGGTCTTTCATTCCTACTCTAACATTTGACGATAAGGGAATTGCGACATTAGGGCATGGCATCACTGAAAGTCGTTCATCAGGACTAGCCTCCGTGCCTTATCGTGACGTCACTGCAAGCACAATCACTGTCTGGGGAAGGGTTAAAGTCCTTCGGTACACCCATAATTGAGTGGCTTGCACAATGATGAACTGATACTCTAAATGTTTGCGTTCATACCAGGTCAATTTTGGGAGATCCATCTACGAACAGGTATAGGTCTACTGATACACTTCCCTCCCACGCTCTAAACCGCTCCCTTCAGAAACTATTACAGGACGTGACGTCACATGCATATTGTTTGCTGTATTAGAATATGTAATTTACTTTCTTATCGCTTCAGAGCAAACATTCCCACATACTTGAAAACGAGAAATTAATCTTTGCTTTGCAATCAGTACCACACGTAAAGACACAAACTGATGTTACAGAAAACTTGTAACGTTACGCAAAACAATTTCAAGAATGTAAAGACAAACTGTATACGGATGCCGCCGTTAGAGCTTTTCATCTTCCAAAAGCGATTTACTTCATGATATAGACAAATCTTGAATAAGAAGTTAAATCAGAAGTTGATCTGAATCTTAAGTAGCAGCTCACTTTCAACGAGACGCTAACGTTGTTGACAAAAGTTTGTTTGCATACAGCTCTGTAAACCCCTCCACGAATAAAGTGGTGGGCACCGCTACACGATTTGAGTTCACCAGTTGGAATCTCATAGGTGCAAAGGTGGCTGCCAACAATCTAAGCCAATGCTGTACGTCCTTTGCCCTCTCACTCAACATTTCTGCTAACTAGGACCTTCTTACACGAGAACACATACTGATCAAATTCATACTTTGGGATTGGAAATACATTTGCGATATGGACGAGTAATGAAAGAAATTCGAAGGAATAGAATTAGAATGAACAGAGAAGTAGCACATTGGCTGCCGTTGACAGCCGTATGTCTGCTGATACTCATAGCATCGGTAGCAGGTAAGCTTTAAAACTATTCCGTGATTTATTTTCTTTTTATTTATAACTTAACTTGTTAACTTTATACAGTAACATCATGAAGATTTATTAAAACCTTTCAAAGACTGTTTGGCAATGGTATTGGTCACACCCATACGTAGTGCGTAAAAATAGTAGACCCAATAGAAGACCAAACCTCGAATTACCTCTGCCATTAGCAAGAAAACTTTCTTTTTCATTTGTTTGCCCAGACTTATAGTTATCCCATAGGAACAGGATGACTGGATAACTGTACTTTAAGTCCAACATTTATGTCTTAACGGATTCACTTTTGTTGACATTATGTAGCAGGTCCACATTACAATCACATTATGACATACGGTATTAAGTAATATTGTTGTTTTTGAGTTTTTCATGGGCATACTCAAATCATGAAGAATATGATTAATCAACCAGTCACATGTCTCTTTACCTCATATCCTAAGTCGCTTCTTTATCTTACGACCTATGGTCCATGCCTGACCACGTAGGCATAGAAAACGGGTCCGGGCTTCCCCCAGTCAAAAATCTGGTGAGCAGAAGTATGCTTCCGCCTCCCTCAGTCCAAGGACGAAAACTCCTTATCAGTATAGTTTTCTCTTTAAAAAATGTCAAAAACGTACAGTATTAAAATTTACCCTATATGTTGCACCAAATTGCATCTTAGGGCTCTGAAATATTCAAACATTTTTTGAAAAGGGAGGGGGACACACCCATCTCCTTGAACTCTTCGCAGGACGGCAATCCGAAACAACGTTCAGCCCCAGTCTCGAACAGCTTTCTACGCCTGTGTCTAATCACTCTATTCGATTTTTCATCTAATGAAGTCAGTGGTCTTTTGAAATAACTTACTGATGCCCGAGCGACTGATATTCCCAGTTTACAGTGAAACTCCAAAGTTGTTAAAAAATTCTAAAGAAAACGTATTTTGTAAACATACAGCTCATCGATCTGAAATTCGCTCATGTTAAGGGTGTTACGAAATTGCTTTTCCAACGCGATAAATTAGTTGTTAATATGCACAAGTACTTCTCTTTCATTTATTCTGAAAGGTCATTTAAGATACCGGGTGAGCAGAAGATGGTTAGTACTAAATTGTACTTCAACTCAGATTCAATCTGGAATTTATTACATTACATATTTATTTTTCACGAAATTATGTAAATAGTCCCTTGAAATTTTATCCTCTTATGCATTCTGTCTGAACATCCATTTTCTACTCCAGTGGTGTATCTAAAATTTTGGTAAAATGTTGCTTGACAATTTCCCCTTATCTGGATGAAGTGACTAAGACTGCACTGTAAAAGCACGGGTTTAACAATTGAATGCTCATTTTCCCTCACTTTGGAAACACGTCTATACCATAAACATCTCTTCTTTAGCAATTAAAACATTTTAAAACAGAACACAAAGGTATTTGAAACGTCCGTTTATGGCATCTCAGTAAAGGCCGGTTTACACTTCAAAATTTTCACACGCAAAGCTATAAGAATCATATATTTCCATCCCTTGCTCTTCCGCGCCAATCACACACATAGCTCATAGTTGAACAGCGTTCATCTTTCATGGCTTATAGTAGAGCTATACTGAAGTATGAATCAGCCTTAACATGTTTGCAAAAAGGGGAAGGCAAAAAGTGTGCAAAAATGTTAAATGTTAAATTGCAGGGACTAGCAGGAACTAGGAGAGAGTAGTGAAGCCCACCTTGCTCTCTTATGGATAGTGGTTCTTGAAGAAGTAATCGTCGGTCATCTCGCCAGTGCCCAAGTTCCTAGTACTTGACAGGCGATGTTAGGTGTATTATATAATATATTCGGTGAGATAAGCTCCCTGGCATTGAGTTAAACTACCCTAAACGGGCATCTGTTTTATGTCGTGAATACAAAATTTTATAGAGTTAATGAATTTGCCTTGAAACTGGTAAAGACCACTTTATTATAAAAGTAAAGTAATGCCATGTCATTAAGTAGGCTACTGTTGATAAAATTGAGTGGTATGATGTATAATATGTTTGAGAGCTATATGTTACAATGAGAGGTGTGGCCAGTATAACACATATACAACTAGACACTGTTTTCCATGCACTCCACTAGCAAACCAATGTTTGCCCTACACGTACACAGCCTTTCTCCTTTGCGTTAATCATAGCGAGGTTCTGAAGCCTAGCCTTTTCAATCCATTATGCATTATTCAAGCCCATGGTAGCCTACATTAGACAACCTTTCATATAATCCTATCCCTCTATATACAATAACCTGACCTTATCAAACAGAAGTTACGGCAAAGCAGACAACTAATGTTTAAATTCAGTGCATTTCGAAGGAGATAAACAAACATGGTTTCCATTGGTATAATTTGTTGTTAAGTGGTATTGCTAAGTACTTTCGATGACACTTTTGCTTACGTCTGTATATTTAAAGGCTGGCTATGGGAAGATATAAGCTACTCTCTGAGTGTCCTTTCGGCAAAATCATGACTCATTTTCAGAAGGGCCCATGTGCCTCAACAGTTAAATTACTTAAATTCATACATGGTGATGATTACGAAAAAAACAAAAAAACAAAAACAAAAAAAAAACAAAACAAAAAAAAAGAAAGAAAGAAAGAAACAAACAAATACAATCTTGCCCTTCACTTTTTGCAACTCACTGGTAAAGCGACCGGCTATTATACTGCTGTCAACTATTCAAAATGGGGATAAAATTTGTTGTTTTCAACTTACTTATAGAGCTCATTTAAAGTTATTTCAAGACATTTAGGAATACATTCTGGTGTCCCCATTTTCTAAACATTTTACACCTGGTATATCGTTCAGTGACGAGTGGCACTAAAATAATAGCTTCAGTAGAGTAAGCCTATTTAACCTTCAGTTCTCCTATAATACGTACTGTTTACTGGTAGGCGTAGGCTTGCATTTTCGGGGATTTGCTTCGAAAAAATGAATTAAAATTAACAGAGATTTCACAAGTTTCACGCGCACCTATTACCCACTTATCTTAGAAGGTAAAATCATGAACAACTCTGAAACTATTCGATAAGTCCTCATCTATAATATTCTTTCACACGTCCCAAAGTGACGGACAGTGTGATTTATTGCCAAAAACATATCAAAATTATGACTTCTATGGTGTTTGTAGACATGTAGACAGCCGCCAAAAGACTGATCAGGTACAAGCTTCATTCTAGACAGTTTCTTTATTCTCGTACTAAATCGCGAGAGCTTCAAGAGATTCGTCCGTCGGACAAAGAGTTGTATATCGACTATCTCAAGGGCTTTGGGGACTCCTTGTGCTAACAGGTGCTATAGGCACGTCGATGACGCTTCTTTCCGTACTTGACTATGTCCATGTGGTCTATTAAATCTTGCACACACGTGGCATCTTTCCCCTACATTTAGGGAAGAGGGTGACGGGAGTTGGTTGCATGCTGTAATGTGATAGAAATGGTCAAAAACACTACAGACAGTTAGTTCATAAGTATATTTTGTTTCATTTCAAGTCACAAAACATAGGCTTCCAAAATTTTAAAGGCCGTTTCCATTCGCATTTCCCTAACAAAACTGTGCTTCCCGTTTCAAGTCCAAAACAGATTCCAGGTGAATTTTAATGATACGACCTAAATTTCTTGCCTTTACTTCGAAGGTGATTGCAGTCAGTGATGATGTAAGCTAACCGGCAGTGTGTTGGAATAGGAGATGCTTTCACTTTATTTTGTCGACATTTGTAAATTGAAAGTGTTGACTGCTTGACGTGATTTGGGGCACAATAAGTCGAACGTCTTCCACTGCCGAGTGTCTGCTTTAGTCCTCCCCTTGACCGGGCGACACATAATCGGACAATTTCACCCTGCACAAATTTCCCACGAAAATTTCCACCCGGGCAATCCCCACTCCTGACAATCCCCACCAGGACAATTTCCAACAGTGACTCTTGCCCATCAGACAATTTTTCGTGCAAGAAATTTCGAAATTGTTCAGGATAAGAAGTTGTCCGGGATATTATTGTTCGTGAGGCAGTCGTTCCAATGGAAATTGTCCCGGAATTGTCCTCTCAAGATACTGGCCCCTTACCTTCCTTTTCGCGGAAGTAATTTCTATATTGTAGATTCCTTAAACCAATAATTTAGAATAAATAGATTCCTGATCTGCAGACTAAATGTTGCAGAATTAAACACAGTTTTGATTGTTACAGAAATATACTTAGCTGCGTAAGACCAAAGAAGGGAAATCGACTTAAAAGGGACCTTCACATATTTTTATTGGATGAGAGATGGTCCATGTTAACATCATCCCTTACGTTCGAGACATTTCAGTGCTCGCGCACATTCACATATCACTTTCATATCAAACTTGAAACGAATCCTTTCATAGGCTCATAACTACCACTGCCCTGATTATGAACTTTTGCAGAGAGTGTCAATTATCGAATTGAACCTAACAAATTCTTAAATGCACCTTTAAATGGACACTGAATCCACTGGCGTATAGGGCGATTGAGGCAGCTGAGGGCTGCAGCAACCGGCCCTTCCACCTGGGCAGAAAACGCCCTTTTCCTGTCAAACGTGCTTGAAATTTCTGGCCAAACTTGTTCAGCCTCCTTTCTTATTGGAAGTCGTCCCATACGCTTGTGTCTGGACCATACATAGTTTAAAATTGTCCATGTTTTAAGGTTAGTAGGATTTACGTTTCTGTCGCACTCACACTAGTACCAAAACCCCTTACCCCTCCCACATTTTATCCCCTACAATTTCGATAAGGCACTCTACTCCTAATCCAGTCCCTAGCTAGTTCACCCTTCCCGACTGTTGGAAGCTTTACCAATCTAGGCCTGGAGAAACCCAGTGATTGCTAAAGGTTCCCTCCATCATTAGGTGCAATCCTTTTCAACCGTCCTTGATCGAATAAAACTTCGTGTTTAGATCAACTTTACGACTATATTTACTTCGACGTCTGTTGGCTAGGTTACACGACTATCACCGAAGGTACAAATTAAATCACAAGGGGCATGTTACTGGTGAAGCTACTTTAGACTGTCCTGTACATACTTACCGTCTACACGTTTCCCACCATGTTAGTTATTGCGTAAATATTGCTTCATAAAGTTTTATATATTTCTGACTGTCAACGATGAAACCTTCAGCTGTTTTTTTAACGTTACTTCAACACATAAATCAATACCGTACCTCATTTTGCAAGCAGAGAAGGTTGGCCATGAGTATAAGCAACATGTGGTGTTAAAGTATACCTGATACTTCAGCTTCAGTTTGTTTCTTCCTTCTTATTTCTTAATATATACAACAATATTGTAGACAACATAGCATAAAAATGTTTATTGCACAACTGTGAAGGCGAGAGGCAGGGGAGTCTGACCAGGAGGGCGATTGAAAACATTTCTACCTGTCCCCAATTGCTGATCACCTCTGGAAAAATCTTGAGTGAGAGAACCAAACATCAACAGACATGACTCGAGGTGTATATGGGGCCATACTTACAGAGCATCAGGGGCTGATTATACACTGATAGCGCAAAATAATGGGACATGATGTGGGCCTTAGGGAGGGCCAGGGCGGAGTTACATGGCCTGGTGTCAAGATTCACCATAACACCCATTGCATGTATGGGATTCATAAACAAATGTGTTAAAGGGAAAACTTTATATCTGCAATGCCACTATATTACAGGGGAAAATTGCGAACAGACCTTTCCTATGACCTTCGACTTGTGATCCAGGGACCACCAAGAAAGGCACCTAATGAGGTCTATCAACAAAGGTATATTCAGGTCCGAGGGCCCATGGAACATGCAAGTTGCGACATTTGCAGATATGTACTTGTTTACATTCCCACTCAGACCAAACAAAAATTTCCGATTCACGCCACTTATAACACCCCATAGAGCCCCTATACCCCCACTTATTTCAAGTGGAAACACTGAGAACCCCCACTTATTTCAAATGGAGACACTGAAAATAATTAAAATTAGGGCAGCCACTATAATGTGCATGTGCAGTTCCATTGTTTTAAAGGTATGAGGGATACAGAAGAAAATCACTGGACGTCACTAAGTAGCAGATCAGACTCATTTCATTGCTTTTGTTTCGGGAATGACAGGTGTAAAGTGGGAGGGGAGGGGGATTTCACCAGGGACAAATTCCCAGCATTCTTAGGCCTACCCTAATCATTGCTCCAACTGATCCTGTGGGATTAGGTGTAAGTATGTTAACAGATGAAATGTTGCAGAAAATGATTAAATGCGAAGTCGAAATGAAATGTGACCGTACCATTCATAAACGTTTCCTTTTCGCTCGGTTTATAAGAGAGGTATTAAGAGTTTCATAATTTTGAATTTCATTGCGTAAAATAGTTTACATTGTATAGTTGTCCTTCAGCACTTTACTTAACATCGAAAAAGTTTAGCATACATAAGCAAGAGCTCAATCGCAGGAAAGGATAAGTGACACCAAGGAGATAACTTGTATTACTTAATTGATAAAACGATTTAAACTCCCCACTTTGCAAATAAAATTAACATTTGTAAAGGACACGTTCACTGAGACGAAGATGAGAGGTGCGTTATTGTAGGAATAAATATAATGCTTTGCTTTTCTAGGTACTCTGGGTGTGCACTACCCTAAATTTATGCAAATCAGAGTTAAAGTAAATATGCTATGTGGCTTCTACTATAGGTGAAGGGTCGTCAGAATAGAACATTTCAAGACATTTGCCAGCACCCTACTCGCTGGCAAACGTTCAGAGGTGTAACTCCTTCCAACGAAATAATTACTTCAAAAGTCATTTTTTCCAGGTAAACTTTCAATGTTAGGCAAAGTTTCACTTTTCATCGGTTACTTTAATAAAATCTTGCTTTTCATTACTGAATCTTCGAAACGTAACATTTTAAACTATATTTATAAAAGGGATTTAAGTTTCCTCTTTTATTGTCATTAAGAAGCTCCAACAAATGAAAAATGTTCGAATTCTAAAACCAACCAATTTGAAATCCTCAAATGCAAGGAAAGTTTCAGAGGAAGGTGTAGTCACTTTTGCATGATATACGTAGCAAAGGGCAAGGATCAGTGGTTTTTCATGAGAAAACAAATATCGGTTAAAGCAACAAACAGTTGTAGACCTAAACTATCATCTTAAGGGTAGACAAAATCTAGTTTATGGTTTTTATGATATTTCCTTGATAATACGATTGTCCAAACATGTTAAAGGCGTGTCATATATTTGCCAAGGTGGTTCTCCCAGTATTCTAGGTCACTGTTTATACAATCACTTACACAGCCCTAAGAATCTATGGTTTAGTGATTGATCATAATATGTCGCTATTGAAAAATGCTGAAACAGTTCAAGATTTCTTTCGGTTGTTGTCTCAACGATAAGGACAACAAGCAGCGATTAGAATTTTGAATTAAAATGTCAACAGACAGAAGGGGATAAGCAAACAGACGACATACCAATCGGACCAAGGTATAAGTCAGTAATGAGCTTATGCGTATAGTCACGGATGCACACTTCTGTATACATTTGACTGTAAGTTGGGAGGAAAAAATTGACTCCATGCAATAGGCTAGCTGCATGCCTGCATTGCAACAACCTCACATATTTAGATACGTACTCGGACGACACCGGTTAGTATGGCAAAGGTGTGGTCCATAAATAATATTTTGAAAGTGGAGATTTGCTTATTACTTAATAAAAGTCCTACGGGTTATATCCCACTGCAATATCTGGGGGTGGGGGTGGAGAATGCGAGTACATTGCTCTTGTAAGCCGTGTACCTTTGTACAAGAGCAGACTGGGGAAAAGTGGGGAAATGGAATTGATTGAGGGCAAGTGACCCCATGCCCCTTCCTTGGCAGCGATTCTTCCAGAGTAGGGGAAAACTGATACTGTTCTACTTTTCACCAAAGGAATAAAGACCCCGTCAGGACACGAAAATTAGCAAGGAGCAGGAGACAGCCCTTCGATAGTGCAAGGAACTTATTTCTCTTTCCATGATCGTTGTATGTCTTTTATCTGCTGTTGAATTTACTCCTTAATTTAAAGAAGCCTCAAACATTTCTATAGAAGGAATGCTTTGGTGTTATTTGAATTCCTATGATAGATTCAGAGGCGTACAATGTGGGGGCTAGGGATGCAGCCCCAGCATTCTCGGGTAAAATTTATGCAACTTTTGAGCAAACGTGTGACCTTTTTTTTTAAAGGATCGGGCAAATAAGCTCACCCTCAGCCCCACCTCCCAACTGAAAGTTGTGCGGTAAACTGATCATATTATTTCCATTGAAATTTTCGTGCTGTAGGAATGTACATTCATGTGAGTCACTTATACCCCAGAACGTTACAGTCGTTCATCTTTGAAATGTTCGTTTTCTTTTCGAAAATTAAAGACAGATACTCGTCACCCCAAGTATGACTTTTACTTGGGGGTAAGCAAAAGTCTCAATTGGTGACTGCTCTTTGATTGACATCAGAGTTACAAAATTCAAACTGAGATGTAGAGTAGCTCATATTACACAGCTTGCACAGAGAGTGTTTTGATTACACATTAGGGTCTTTTACAGGCGCGGTTTTACGGGGGGGGGGCTTTGGGGACTCAAGCCCCCCAAAATTCGCTCAAGCCCCCCCCCCCCAAAAAAAATTTCCGAGGTTGTGTGTTATCTTCATGCTATATTTGCGTGTATTGAGAAAAACAAAATTGTCCAATACATTTGTGCACAACTTAGTCCAGTGGATTTAGTTTCTCAAATGTGTCATGCAAGATAGGCATGTGATCACGTTTCTTGTATCCACGTCCACGTACGTACACCGTTGTTTTGACTGCATGTAGTACGACAGCCACGCTTCGCCTTAGTACTGTATTACGACGGTAGGCACAGTGCGGGCGCCTACTAGCTTACCCAGCTGCATTCTTATGTTCGACGCCCGTCACAGGGGCGTAAATACAGGTGTGTGGGGGGGCCGTGAAAATCAAAAGTCGGTATCTGAGCGCCAAAAAGTCGGTCTCAAATCCAGTGATTGCTCAAATCCAGTTCAGTATGCCTTTGTAACAGTAGACTAGACATGAACAACATTTGATACCTTACTCAAATTGAAATTCCGGCAGAGATGAAGTAAAAGTGAAAAGATTGCCCTAATTTTCTACTGAATTTTCTAATTTTCTACTGAATTTTCGCGCGCTTCGCGCGCCTGTAGTGGTTTAGTGGTCTATTTCATGCACCTGAACTGCAACGGATTTCTGGCAACTTTTTAAGAGTTCGGGCAAAAATTTTCTGGACCCCAAACTGTAAGAGTCCCATACGCCTATGATTATTACTATCAGTGGCGTACGCAGGGGGGCCATCCCCCTCCCTGATGCCAATTTTTTTTAGTTCCTAAAATACGTAACTTTTTTTACACAAATTCTGCTTCAAAATGTAGCGTATGTGGCACCAAATTGCATGTAAGTACATCTAATTTTTCAAAAATTTTCAAAGAGGAGGGACACCCCCTTCCCTTAGACCCTTCCCCCAGGCAGGCGATCACACAACATACTGCATGCCCCCCCCCCCACCGTGAGAGAAATCCTGGGTACGCCACTGATGGTGTCCTCCTTAGCATCATTCCCCAATGTCGGTATTGATAACGACAGAAAATTTTATTCTTCCGTTTCAAGCCCCCCTAAGCCCCCCCCCCCCACCAAAAATCTTGGTCTAGAACCGCGCCTGGTCTTTTACACTCACCAAGATATGGCCTAAAGCAATAAACTATGTTTGTGTCTGCACAACGAGAAGTTAGAGACAGTTATGGGCAGGGCTAAAATTAACTTAGTTGCGAGAATCGGAACTGACTGGGATAAAAGATTTCCCCTTTAAGGACACAGAAACGTCACTCCAAAAGCATCGCTTTTTTTCACAACCATGAAGAAAAATAGAACCTCCTGAGCCTACCTCCAACAAAAAATTCCTTGGAGCTGCCATTAGAGGCAGCTCCCTGCTTTATGTAAGTTACGGCCATTACCTGGTTATGGAGTAGTATAGAGTACCGTAAGTAATAACAGGACTGCAAAATAGACTTGACGAAATATGTGATTCCAAACCAGTTACGGGTAGGGGCGTATATCTTTTAATTTGCAGGGGGAGGGGTGAACTTTTGGGACCGACTACATTTCTTGGAGACCGACTCCCATTGCCATAGTTATACGACCTTATACGACCCTGGGGACCTTTTTTTCGCTTTTCGGGCAATTTGAGACCGACTTTTGATATTTACCTTTGACATAGAAGTGCGATAGTACGATCGGAATTTTTGAACTTTTTTTTTTTTTGCTTTTCGGGCAAACTTTTCATTTCAAATGTTGTTCATGTCTGGTCTACTGTTACAACGGCATACTGAACTAGCTTTGAGACCGACGTTTTGGAGCTCAGAGACCCACTTTTGATTTTCATGGGGGGTGCCACACCCCCCGTATTTACGCCCCTGGTCAGGAGGGACAGCTGTTTTCAGTTGAGGTAAAAGCTTGTATCTATTGAAATGTAGGCAAGCTCTTAGCGTTACTTTCAGAAAGGAGCCATCGTATGAGCAGTAAATTGAATAAGAAAGGAACGGAACCTAAACCCCCTCCCCGCCTTGTTAAAAGTCCTATAAAAATTTCGTATACTGTAGTCAGATTTGTACTTGTGGACTTTTCTAATACCGTAAACAACGGAGTCGACTTTTCTTGGTGAATTTTACTCCAAAGTAAACTTTCCGTCTTTCGAACCTGCTGCCTCTTGCGGATCCAAATTTATTTTCGGTCTAGCGGACCCTTTTTTACGTTTGGTCTCACGTTAATTCATGCTCGGCTTCGCTTAAGAGAGCCAATGCAATTTCAAATTGCCCAGTACCCTCAATCTTTTTGCTACATGACATGTGTTAATACATTTTGTTAAGTTGTCATCCTTTAGCTGTTATAAGGCTTAAACTGACGTTTGAGCTAATTGCAGCCCATGGGCCCGATATACTGCGACTGAAATATTCCAGCGCCCATGAGATGGTTTTCAGATCTCTATTAATGCTGTTTGCGGGACCTAGGCTCACTTTGTGAAAACATAAATCTGTTACACAAGTGCAAAATGCATTACGTAGGAAACGAAATTTAGTCACTGCAATTCGAAGCGATTCCCGGTTAATCAGCCTTGTGAGTAGCAGCTTCTACAAGTGTTATGATCCGGTAAGTTGAGTACAATATTACAATGTTACTCGCATGATCAATTGCGTGCCCACTTTTCACCTGTTTAATAAAATTTTTCATTACACTGCAAGCTTGGTTTTGCTAAAAATTTAGTTGTGGGAAAGATCATTTAGGTGCTCAGCTGTATGCCTATGTGTTTAGATAGTTTCTTTGAAGGGAAGAGTCAGTAACATCTTAAAATGTTTAGTTCGTAAAGTATATGGCTTTAAAGGATCTTTGTATGAAGCAAACTAAAAATGAAGAGTATTTGATAAGTGTTGGAATTTGAAAAGCAGAGAATGTGAATATTTGCGAAAAAGCCGGTTTTACTCGCACGAAAAAAGTATCTCACTCCTGAAAATGGGGCAAATCGCCCGTGAAAGGCCGTGAGCGTACAATACCTTAGGTCCGGTTATCCAAACATGCAGCGTCGGGCCAAAATTGTTATTTCATTGCCCACTATAGCATAAACAATTGCTAAATGAACGTACTTTTAATGTCGGAAACAAATGCGGATACTTATGTGGGAGACATGGGTGGGACGAAGGAAGGACCGTCAACACTGATGTGTTGTTAACATACGCATATAGGTACAGTACACAGTTCGTACACCTACGTATATATGCGCAAACGTACGTACACAATGTACATAATGATATAGGCCTATATGCATGATTATATATTGGCATATTAGTGTATGATTACCATGCATTTAGAATAGATGCTCGCCAATCCTATTTTTGACCAAGGGATGGCGAAGCCGCCTCGAACTCAAAAATATCAGCAAAATATATAAAACGGAACGCGGCCTACCAAATGTTGTATCGTATTCCGTTTTAACAAAAAAAGTGGGGAACCATATCCTCCCAACTGCTGGTGGCTCAGGGTAGCACCCACTGGCAAATTTTTAAGGGACGGAGAAGTCTCAAGGGATGAGACGTAAGTATACCATACCTGTGTCAAGACGTTTTTTAGAGAGTGATTTACGGCAGACCAGAGATATAGCGAGCCATAGAAATTATTTGAGGTCCTTCTAGCAGCCATATTGTACCTTTCTGCAAGCCTTAGTAAGAAGTGCATATACATATAGTCATAAGTACGGTATGATATATAGGCATAACATATTTATCAGTGCCGGAAGAGATGGTGCGCAGCTTACTCTGGAAGTCAGAAACATAATCAATGGACCTCATATTTGTTAAACGGGTGTGCCACGGAAAGAGTTCACCTTTCCGCGAAGATGAGGTAGCCTAGGGAAAGTGAGTTACCCTGTTTCGTTGTTCAAACAATCTGACATTCTTCTGATTCATGAAGAACTTAACATGGAGTGTATTTTATCACGAAATTCATAAATATTAAACTGCACAAACCACGGTTGATATTATCTTATCAATGTTGGTACTGCACTAGGAATGGAATGTATCACGATGAAACCACTTCCACTATGACACACTCACGTTCAACATGCTCTGCAAGAATCACGCAGTTTGGTACTTGTTAAAAAGTCATGATAACATTGACAAGTGAGGGTTCTGCGGTAATTCTTACCTCTTCCAAGACCACGCAACGCTTTGTGTATTCAATATCGGCCCCTCCACCCACCCATCGTTTTGTGATGGCATTTTATGGGGGTCCTGTGAGAAAGAAAATATTTTTCATCACAGGTTTTCAAATAATAACGATACTTCATTCGTTACTCAAAATACATCTTTCTAAACATTGATTATTTGAGTAATGAAATACCGGTGCCTCCTGTTTTGCATGGGGTCATACTCTTTTGTGAGCAAAGTTGGCACATGCCCAAGATTCCTTTTGTAGTCTTAAAATTGACTCCCTGGTTTGTCCTTGAAGTTTAATACAGTTACAAATTTTTGATCTTTCTTTGAAGAGCCAGTATAAAAAATATTTTACAATAGGGCGTAGCTCACATAAGTTTGGTAACATTCCATACAGTAGTGTCAACGGTATAAAGAAGTACAAAGACTGCCTTAGCAATTTGTGCCCACATAGACCTCAGATGACATCCCAGATTTCCCTTCATGTACTGCATTTCTGAAAAAATCACATTTCTTTGAAAATTAGTATCTTCTAAACGCAACATGCTACTGAGACGGTTTCCAATCCTTAATACAGAAATATTTTCTGACTTTTTAAAAACACCAAATTTAGCAACCACAAGTTGTCTTCCATAAAGATGAAGATTTTGTGAATGTTTCCTTAAGTTACTGATTGTTGAAAATTTAATTTCAGTTCTACATATAAAATAAAAAGATATTGATTCGTAACAGAACAAAACTGTATAAAACAAAAAAATATGTTATATCACACAGGCACATTGACAGGACAAAGAGTTTGTTTAACCTTATAATATCTTGAGGGATATGTAAAGTTAATACATGAACAGTTGTTTGGAATTACCTTTATTTTCAGTTGTTTGACAAATCGCTTCAAATTTTCCATTGTTAATTGTGTCAAATTTGATAACGTTTCAACATTGAAAAATAAAAAAAAAATAACATGGCCTTGAAGGAACAGTCTTTTTGACAAGACTAACCAACTTTCTAACAGAAATATCTTAGGTGTTCGGATTCCCTGCCCGAACCCCCTTTTTACAAACCTTACAAGGAATATGCAGTTTTTAATATTTTTAGGGGTGGGGTTGTTGGAACGACGAGGCAGTTGCCTTCTGACAGGCAACGGTGTTATAAGATTGAGTCAACCACATTTCATTGCGTCAACTGTAATGTTCAGTTTAAGTGCTGACACAAGTGTACTTACTGTACTTATAACCAGATAACAGTGAACGCCCTTCGGCTTTGACTTTGATACCATAATGACACTAATTATTCTAATTAAATTGAGATGGGCAACCCACGCAATTCTCGGCATGTACCAGGCCCGAATTATGTTAACAGATACATGCAGGTATTATAAAGATAGAGATAAAATGTTTAAGCATTACAGTATATATTGAACCCATCTGATACAAAGGATTAATAGATTCAAATTGAATTTATTTCTCAATCTATTAAAGGGAAAATACGATTGTTATTTTGAAGGGTCACTCATCTAAGTTTTTGGAATTAAGAGATTAATTCATATAGGGCAAAACGGCATGGACCTTTGTTCGTGAACACATTTTTCATAAACCTACCACGTGCTAGGGTGATCACGCCCTGAGTTCTCCAAGTATCGAGCAAGATGTATTTACCACAGAAGTTTGTTCTCTTGTCAGTTAAACAAATGCTTCTTCAATCTGTTCGGCTTCACACATATATTCAGTTGCATTATATTCAATTTTCCTGTAGCAGCTTAGAAGTAAATGTTGACTAATATTAAGCTGAACAGCTAAAAGCCCGGAGGATGGCGACCTCAAAAGAGATATCGCACGTATGAACTGCGGCGTAGCCAGTAAACCTAAGGAAAACTAGAAAAGAGTCTTAAGTCACTCTTGACTTAAAAGGTTCAGACACCGTCAGACCGTTGTCAAATAGTGTTTTTATTGGAAAGTTATGCGCATCCTCTTCCAACATCAGAATCAATCAAATTCTACAGATAAAATATCCACTTGAACTTCGAATTATTTTCTTTTGTGAGAAATCTACAGACTTTATAAATAATTTTTAGAAAAAGTTCGGAAGAATTTCTCTAAATTTCTCTGTAGCATTTGGGAAGAATGTCTAAAAACTCTCTGTAATATCTATAAAATTTCAATTTTTCTATGGAATTTCTACAAGGCATGTATCTGTGAAACTTTCAAAGTTCATATAACTTCTTTAGAAAATACAAATTCTATAGACGTCATAGAAATACTGAACCGTTTAATAGAGATTCGGAAGAAAAGCCTACAAAAAATCTATAGAATTTTTCAATAGAAATTCTTTCCAAATTTGATAGATTCCCCTAGAAATTCTACAAAAACTCTAAAGAGACTTGAAAAAATTCAAAGAGACTTTTTCATCATAGAGTTCTGTAGAATTTTTTGTAAGGTTCGTATTTGGAAAACCTCAAAAAGGCTTGTTTTGAAACGAATTTACCCCTGCAGAGGACTTACGGTAAGTGGCCATTCAGAAAGGTTTCAATATGTTATGTTGTCGGTGGTTACATTTAAGAAAGCTACCCCTCTCTTACAAATCCGGCTACTCGCTGAACTTGATTTGACAGCAGCATGAAGTAGAGAACAGCTTTAGATGTCGGTTTTCCCGGTATTTTCATAAGAAATCCGGCAACCCTGCACTATACAACAAAGCTCATTGCTTTAAGGCTGGAAAATCCCAAGCTTTGTAATTATGATGATATTCCTATTCCTCCTCATCGATGCCGTAGCCAAGGATGGGGGGAGAGGGGTATCAAAAGCCGTTTTAACATTTAATCAGGAACTTCAGATATCTCTAATTAATTTTAGATATCTCAAATTTTATTGCAGATATCTTAAAATAATTGCAGATGTCTCGAAAGGACCACGGGTTTCAGATATATAAAATTCTAATTCAAATGTCTCTAATTCAATTTAAGATGTCTTGAATTCTATTTAAGACATCTACAATTTAATTTTAGATATCAAATTCTATTTCAGATATCTTGAACTCAAGTTAAGATATCCCAAATTCTATTTCAGATATCCCTAATTCTATTTCAGATGTCTCGAAATGAATTTTAGATAAACTTAAATTTTATTTCAGATATCTAAAACAGTGCATAATTTGAGAAACCTGAAATTAATTCGATATATCTGATATTCCTGATTAAATGTTAAAACGGCTTCGATAAGGCGGTTCCCTCTAGAAAATTCAAAATTACCAGTGCTTTATAGCATTTTAGTATGTCTCGCCCCAGAAAAATTTCCCCCTTCTGAAAACTAACTCGCCCCCTTCAATACCGGCTTCGAGCCATGCTCCTTTTACCTTCACATTGGCATAACATAGCCTAACCAGCTATAGGCTAGTGACTGCAGCCTCTAGAAAATCCGGCAAAGACTTCTTCTAGTGCAGAGTTTTGGAAAACCGGGCAATAAGCGAGTACGATGATTCGATTGCACATGTGCAACTCAAAAGCGTCGGAATAAACATTACACAGCCGTACCTACAACAGGTGTTCTAAAATATTAGTTTACTAGAGAAATTTGTCGAATCATCCTTTTTTAATCTATCGAAAATATAAAGGAGGGTTTTGTGTCCTGGACTGCATATAAACTGCCGCTTTCGGTATAAAAACTTGTATTATAATCTGCCATAAAGTAGGACGGAGATTTGTAGGTTGGCGACATATAGATGCAGACTTAATGATAAAGGTATGTGCTGCAGGCAGGGAGGTGTTAATATCACCTCCCTGCTGCAGGAAATTGCATACGCACGAAAATAGGGGAAGGCAGTATACAATGTTCTGAGCTCTTTTTATCTCGCTTGTATCCTTCAATTCCATTCAGCATTCACTGGTATAGTACAGGTTGTTTTTTTACAGAGTAACAGAGAAGTGCAATAGGAGACCAAAGCTCACCTCATCCCACCATGTCTGGGGCTGAGGGCCTTTATCAATTTTATTTTGATGAGACAAGTAGGCCTTTGCATGCCTCAGTCTCGAGCTACAGCGTAAAATACCGGCAACCACCCTGCGTAACTGGACAACACGTCCTGTCTCTTTACGGTTGTTCGTGAAATCACGTAGAATGTATGATATGGGCACACAATGAAATCATCCTCCTTACTGATTACTTAATTTCTTCACTCACAGTTACGAAACTTGTTCTCAGTCACCTGTTTAATTGATGTGCAAATTCCCTGAACGCTAAAGACAAATGTAAGACTTAATTAACAGCCAGTGATTTGCAACCATGCAAGAACTGCTAGCGCGCAGGCCATGATATTTTAGGTTACTTCACCCGCATTTACTGCTTTAAATGACCTGTTCACAGTATTTCAGTGTCCTGATAAAAAAAAAATCTTGTTGGTAGTGCAAGAAACTTTCTTGAGGGTTCTACACGCCCACGGGTGCAAAGTCACTCCCACTGTGTAATCATGGAAGTACTACCTCGGAGGTAGAACCTCCATGGTGTAATAGACCTAACGTAAAATCAACATACATTGCATAGCCTATACTATAATAAACTGTACACCTCTATTTATTTAACCAGCATCAAGGACTATAATAACAGACAAATTTGTATGTCCTTTATCTCCTCTTATCTCTTATCACGTGAATGTACATGTACTTATGTTTACCAGTTCATACTATTTCAGAAAGTCATTAGGAATGAAGATACATCTTGCAATATCGTCCTCATATAGGACCTATCGTTGGGCTGTTGTAAAACTATACTCCTAATTTTGTACGGTACTCTCGGCCATAGTACTTTTCTAAAGTTCCAATGGCCAAGACTGAAGACGACAAATGCTACATTTTACAGTAGCGGATGAATCAGCGTTTGCAAGATAAACTAAAAAAAACTTAATGTAAAATTACTGAGTGGATCCTTTGCCTCGTACATTTTGGCTGTGTGCGTTAAGACTAAGGGTTGCTCCCTTGGGGGACGTGTATACTCCTGCACCTAGTGTATAATGGCTGCATGCACTCGTAATACTCAGTACGGCAAAAGAGGAGTACACAGTCGACACCTCTTTTGAAGGTATAAGACTAATAAGGGAAGATCTAAACTTGCAGACAGTTACCAGGTTTCGACCTAATACATATCTATAAACAAAGGCGTAGAGTTTCACATCACATTTTGCAAGGGATGCGATTTTTCTTTGCCCTAAAATTTTCCTTCCTTGGTAGACAACCATACCAACCATGACACGAATTTGCCCTGAAAACGAAGTTTTGCCCTAAAACTACATTTTTTGCTCGGCAGAGTGAGGGGGGTTGCCACTCCATCTCCCGGCTTGAAGCCAAATTGTGTTTATGGAAAAGCATGTGGATACCTGAATTTTACAAGGTCAGTTATTAACATTAGATTTATTAACGTATAACATGTCACTGCAACATGGGATGCTGTGATCCAAACACTGGGGAATTAAAGTGTACCTAAAGTCTGAAAATTCAAAAATATATATTACAGAGCATGAAAACTGAATTCCAGTGGTCCAATTCCCATCTTCACAGGACTTTCTTAAGCTGAGATATAAAATGTTGGAGTTTATTCACTCGATTTAAAAAGGTAGATTGCGCAATAATTTGTGATGTCATTGTTGTACTACTCAAATTACAACCTTTGTATTTCTTTGTTTTTCTGAAAGCCACCGCACCTTCTGCCAAAATGTGATCGCGTTCTTACTGCTTTGGGGTGACTTGACTATATAAGCCCTCTCTGTACAGCATGTCATGCAAGAAAACAGGAAGCGGTCAAGGTCATATAAACATTTTTATTTTAAAAGAAAACAAAGCATTTAATGTGAGTTGTACAACAAGAATGTCAAAAATTATTGCGCAATGAACTGTTTGGATTTAAGTGAATAAATTTTAACATTTAATGTCTCAGCAATGGAATAAGCTATGACAATGGGAGTTGGACCAATAAGATTAATTTTGTAACCTCTAAAATATATATTTTTGAATTTTTAGACTTTAGGTCCACTTTAAGTCACAAGCATAATGCCGGGTGGGGGAACTTTATGAAGGACTACTTGCACATTCGAGTCAATCGTCGACGGACTGTGAACCTCGCCTTTGTAATTTTTGCACCTAGAATACAAAATGGTGCTATTATTACAATTTAGCTACTCAAGGTTATTTATGCGTTAGAAAAGAAACCCGTACCTTTCTTGAAACATGCAATACATATTTGGTATAATGAAACAGAAACACTTTTTCGTCATAATCCAGCCAAGGCTGTTTACTTCCTCGGCCATTGACATAGCCCACTCCTCAGCAGTCTAGTGATGATTTAGTGTTTGTGTAAACATGGTCTGCAGGATTTCGAGGGGTAAAAAAGTTGAAATATATGTTGAAAAATCTGTATTAATCTTGAACAAATATAAAACCCTCCATAACTGGAGATAACTTGTTATGCATTGTATCGTGCCACATACGAGAGAACAACTGAGATTGAGATGAACTTTCCAACCTTAAAAAACAAAACCTATGAAGGGTAACTACGTATGTCTACATTACTAGGTAGGGTGGAAGGACATTTACTGTTTACCACATATAAGCCAGGCGCGGATCCAGACATTTCGAAAGGGGGGGGGGGGCTGAAAGCCCCCTTGAATATTCTCCTAGACTAATATTATTCTAATTTTCTATTTGTTATTGTTGATGTGGCGAAAAAGGGGTGGGCTGAGGCCGGCAAAGCCCCCACCCCCCTTGGATCCGAGCCTGTAAGCAAATTGTAAAAGTAGTAAAGCAAAGAAACTGCACAGAGCCCGCTGGACATTTTGGGGATCACACACTTTATCGGGGATTACACACTTTATCCTTAATAACACCTCCCTGCTTTATCATACCTACTGTCTTGATATGGCTAAGAAAATGGAAAAGTCTTCAACGGATGCAACACAACCCCTGTTCCCTCTTGTGTCACTACTGGTTAAATAGTAGTGTAGGAATAGGTGTAATATCATTTAATAAAATTGCAATAGTGAAGTGCTACGAAGGCCAGATCAATGGTCCCTTCCGAAACGCAGGCTACATACCACCTGCGGGCGGAGTGTTCACCATGCACCCCTAATGAACTTGATAGTTGTAAATTTCAGTAACATGCAAAAAGATACTTGAGTGTAAAGAAACCAAAAAAAAAAAAAAAAAATACAACCCGAGCATATGTCGGCAAAAACAAGTTTTCTACAAAGTATGAACCCCCCTATACTCTTTCATCATGGATAGTTTTCATCAGACAGATGAAACTCACTTATATTACCTTTTTGGTACAGCAAATGAAACGGAGAGACTAGTGATCCTTATATGTTCCGCAATGTACAAGGGGGAAATGTGAAATAGACCTTATTGCATTGACGTCACGTGACGTCATTTTGGAGGCAAAACAATGAGCACATGGCACGCACGCAGTAGACTTCGCACGTGCTTGTAGTAGATATATGCGACTGGTTGACAAATCAGCTGTCTGCATTTGTTGGTGTCAACTTGCAATGGTACGCGCTTGCCGCCAAATGAGGGAGCGCCTTCTGCTCCGTGACGTCAAATGCATAAGATCTACTGAAAAACATTTTGTAAAGCGTTTTGCAGGCAATTTGAATTACGGTACCCATACGTAAAAAAGTGGGGGCAGGGGGCGAAAAGGAGTGTTTTCCTCAGCACTTTCAAGAGTGGGCAGTCGCCCCTGAGCCCTTTTCTTTCGCCTATGTGGAGGATCTTCAATCTTAAAGCTTTTCATTGCCTTCAAGCGACAGGGTTCCTTTGCTGTCGTAAGTTACAACTCTATTCACTGTCTACAAAAGACGAGTTTGAAATTATTTCTTCATAAATTCATACAAGCTACTATCTGAAGCAGGGTGAAGCCTGGGTCCTGATGAAAAACCATTGCAAGTATTTCAATACCAGCGATATATGTAGCTACCTCAGTTTACCAAACAGATATGAAATGGACAAATGCATGTTGACTCCAACACAATGACAATCTCAACTGAGGTGTTAACAGA
Source organism: Holothuria leucospilota (assembly GCA_029531755.1). Taxonomy (NCBI): domain Eukaryota; kingdom Metazoa; phylum Echinodermata; class Holothuroidea; order Aspidochirotida; family Holothuriidae; genus Holothuria; species Holothuria leucospilota. Next base: position 4,794,107 of record CM055964.1, read on the forward strand.
AGGACTGTATGAACTACCCGGCCTACTCTCTACCTGGGTTCAGTGGGTAAGGCTTATTAGGCAGTTAGGGAGATATTGTTTCCTGGTCGTATGCAGAACACTGATTGAGTTTCTGTTTTTTTAAACATCTCTATCCCTTTCCTTTTCAGATGCTCAAACAGAAGAGCCTGAGGTATGCAACCCACCGTGCAATTTTGGAGTCTGTGTTAATGAGAAATGTGTATGTTTTGACGGATACACGGGGGTTCAATGCGAAATAGGTAAGTGGAAGTTTGCAACCAAACCACTATTTGTTATGAACTTGTTGAAACTTTGGTATTGGAGAAAACTGGGAAGAATTTATACAGAAAGATTCAAATTTATTTGAAGCATTCTTTAGTGAACAACGTTTATGTAATGATGTACACGTTATAAAGTGATGGCTAAACCATTTAAAGTGTGTAGGGGTGGAGCAACCAATCAGCTGACACTCCTAACCTTTGTCCATAGTTAAAAAATCGACAACAGCTCAGAATAATGAATTGGGAAATAGGTTTTAACAAGGAGTTATATTTGAATATTGTGTTAAAGTTTGGTTGACATTCACGTGTCCCCTGAAACAGAGTTGAACACTTTCAACTAAAATACAAACAAACACTGTAAAAAATTAACACTTTTTTGTAACAGATAATAGACGCGTCTTGGCGTTTATGTAACCGAAAAAACAATAAAATACCTAAGCAAATTAAACGTCTAAAAGGCCAACTTTAACACATTGACGCCACTTTAACGCCATCTCGTAAACACGTTTATGCGTTTATTTCATGATTACTGTAATCATCAAGTTGTTTTTAATAAAGAAAAATTAACATATATATAAAACATATAAACGTGTTTGCGGAGTGCCCTTTAATTGACGTCATTATCTTTATCATGTGTTAATATTCGTTCAGTCACTTACTGGGCTTATCCATTTTGTTGTTCGTTTTCTAATTCTTAAACGCCATCATGTGTTAAAAAAATGAAGACGTCTCTTTTTACAGTGTAGCAATAAAGTAAGCCACATGGGTGACCTATATAATAAAATTCCTATAAGGGAATTCAGAAAGGGAAGAAAGAGAAAAAGAGGAAGAGAGAGATGCCCAGCCCCTTAACATTCCAATATTTCAATGTACTTTGTTGCGTGTAAATATTACCCACAAACCCTTCGACAATTCCTTGACTCCCTCATTGGAATTTAAGCTTTTGGTCTCAATACGAAAATACAACAACCCATCATCTAGGACCATTGGAATTGCTACGAAAGGTATGACAACTGACGTACTACTCAGGGCCTCGAAGAGGTACGGTAAAGTAAAGCAATATAAAACAAAATTTTACAAAAAGGGGGGAAGAAAACAAAATTCTTCTGACCAACATAGAAAAAAGTCTGAGTCAGCCTTTGTAATGTATACTACTCCAAGCAAACCTATCTGCCTATCTGCTCTTCTCAGCAAAGCATGCATCTGATAAGCTCCTATAAGTGGAATTTGAGGCAATCGCTCTCGCTGAATTGACTCACTCATATGCAGGAGAGAAAAAAGAGGGTCTAATTTACTCCTGAAATTGAATCATTGTATATAACAACAAACTTACCAAATATTCACCAAAATATGAAATTTTAGCCTTAAATGTTGTCAAATGCAACTCATATGGCATCAGAAAGCACCTAATACTCTGATACCCAAGAGTCTGGGCCTATATAGATAGGCCCTAAGTGGGCCCCTGCACTACGATTATAAGGGGCTTGCGTTACGCGCGCATTCAGTACTGAGACAAATATCGCCCATATATTGGTCCTTTAGACTCAGTTCATAATTTCATAGATGAAACAGTACTTCCCAGTGGGGAAAAACCCAACCTCGGTGCATTTTGCCAGGCAAACTCACAGAAAATGAGACTCTTTCAGTAGGATGAAATTCCTGCAGACTTGAGGTTATGGGTGCGGACGGACTTATATAAGCAATATTGAGACTATATTTATAGAAATGAGCTTGGTACAGAGTAGATTGTCCATTAAAGAAAAATATTCGTCAAAAAAAATTAATGCCAACCCAATATTTCTATCTTTGTGTTCCTCCCCTGGCAACACAAAGCGGTATCAGATTCGGGTAGCTTGGTCCAAAATTCTAAATTCGGGCAAAAATTATAATTGACTCCCCCGAAATATTGACCCCCGTACGCCCATGGGTCTGTCCGATACTTGGCCTGTCCTAGACTGGCTGAAAAAAGGTAGCCATGTAGCCACCTAGTTCAGGTTGAGTTAATGAAACCCTCAAATAATAAATAGTTGATTTTATTAATTCTGAAGAAAATTGACGAAAGTCTTTGTCTTTAATGTAGGAACTGAATCGTAAATATGAGGTATAAAGAGCGATTCGTGAGAAGAGTAAGAGTAATGTCACTTTATTCATCCAAAAGAGGAAATTGCGGTGCTCGCGTTACAAGAGTAAAAACATAATAAATAAGAAATTAAAAGTTAAGTTTAAACATAAAGAGTAAAGTTACAAAATATGCATGCAAAACGTAAAAAACGAAGCAAAATAAATGAAGCGATGTAAAAAATTAATTAGAAATGAAAGAAAGGCATAGAACAATAAAAACTTTAACTAGTCAACGTGAATGGACAAAAATAAAATGAAAGTTAAAAACAACATAAAAACAAAATAAAATAAAAAATAAACTAAAATAAAAACAACCCCCCCCCCAAAAAAAAACAATAAAATTTGAAACGAACGAACCCAAGGTAAATAATCGACGGCCTAACGTTTGAAATTACTATCATGCATTTTAATTGCCTGGGGTAAAAATGACAAGGGAAAAAATAGCCCGAAGGAAGAGAATGGTAACACAGGGCACTAAAAGATTAGACAAAGCATCCTTAATTAGTCACATGACACTGTTTCAACTAAATTTAGAAAAAATGAATACTATTTCAACTAAACTCAGTCAAAACGATTTATACATGACCAATAAGAATTGTTTTTACTAAAATTATATTTAAGGTGCATAGAAGCACGGGCATTTTTTTCCTAAGGGGCTGAGCAATTTGCCTGAGGAAAGGCTGTATTACCCTAGAAAATTCCTCAATTCTTCCATACTGAAATCTGACTTAATTAGAAATAGATTATGCCTGAACTCCGTGGTACTGTAGCCCTCAGGTTTCACCCCAGCGCAGTGGCGGATCCGGGGGGGGGGTCGCCGGCGTCCGGACCCCCCCCCTCAAATTTTCCAATGTGCCCTTTTTCAAAAAATGGTTTTTTTTTTCACACTAGCAAAAAAAAAAAAACGAGAGAGTTTCACAGGTGATGACAGTGTTGTCCAATTCCGAGGACATTTTGGTTACCCCCATTCAGTATCGATCAATCCACTCGTAAAAGTCTAGCCATGTATCCCAGAAACTTTCGGCAATATATTTGACTACGGTAGCCTATATTGGCCGCCCCGAAACCCGAACAGTGCAATCGTTTTACAGAGAATTTGACTACAGTATGTCTGCGTGACAATCAGGCATTCTAATCACTTTTCGCTTGGAACTACGTGTGGCGTGCTTGGGCATTCAGAGTAATACAAAACACGCAGATATTACGTCATACTCACTAGCTATATGCAACGTATTACTATTGGGTTTTAAATATTGATTCCAAAAGGTCACTGCTAGTCTTTTGGTCTTACAAAATAATGATCTGTTCACACTCCATAAACGCTACATCTACGAAACCTTCCCTCCACCCTCTAGTATCCATCCTCTCGTGAACAAGAGAGAGTAGGTAGGCTAAATACGTTTCGCTATGATATTTATAGTCTGGAATTACTCTTTTCTTTTATAGTGTTGCCCTAGTGATGGGAATAAAAAGCCAGTCTTAGGTAAAGTCCACAGCCAAGAGTTGACCAAAAGTCACAATAGACAAATCGGTGTTTGTTTCACTTTAAAATTACTATATAAAATCACCACCAGGTCAAATAACGCAATGTCAGTCGGTTCACTTTTTGACGTCTTTGGACCGATGACCGGTCTGCTGTCGCAAATGAAAAGCAAACATTCGACTTCAGTCATCTATTCTGACAGAGTGTTTTTGATAGTCGCGCCGCAACTATATAGGGAACACAACATACAGTATTTTAACCTCCTCCCCCAGTGTCGAGATAGCGGTAGCGCCAGGTGGGGGAAGGGTACATGTCCCCCGTCGGGGAAGACTGGCCCCCTATCGGAGAAGTTTTACAGTTTCGTAGGGGAGTCTTAGTCGAAAGTACGCAGTCCCTGACGACAACTAATCGACGGTTTACCTGTTTTTTGCTCTCAAGAGGATAATTTCTGTAACAAGAACCCAAAATTTTCGGCGCGCTACGCGCGCTGTAGGGTCACTCTATTTTTTCAATAGTTCCATTCCACATAGCAGGATAGCACAAGTCCTGTCAACTCTACCAAGTAACATATGGGCAGAATACATACTTTATGTAAAGGTCGTAAGTTTCATTCCATGTCGCAAAGCCTAGTTGGTGTTCTCTTGTGTGTGTCATGCGGTACAGTCAGTTGGTGAGCGACTTACGGAGCAAAGTTTGGCTATTTCATCGTGTAGTCCAGGTGGTTTCGATACAATGTATGTTACACCCGATACGGTCTACAAACCCTACAGTTCTTTTTATTGTTTCGTCATATGTTTTATGTGTAAGCCTATCAAAAAATTTCGCCCGCTTCGCGCGCTTTTCAATTTCACGATCCAGATTCAAAGAACACTAACAATGCGCAACTCGGATCATGAAGTATGAAGTGATATAATGCAAAATATGCCTGAAATTGCATGGGATAATGAGGCTCCCACATTTGCCCTTCTCATCATACCCTCGAAATAGGGAATGTCGGAACTTGGGGTAGCTGACATGGCCCGGCCCCCTGTTGGAAAAATTCTGCCGCCACCCATGGTCAGTTTACTTCTTTTGGCTTTCATAAGGGTAATTTCTGGGATAAAACCCAAAATTTTGGGTACGCTTTGTCCACTCTTCCTCAGTTCAGTTATACTTATAGCTAAATATAGTACAAAACCTGTCCACCTTTTCAAGTTAATAAGTAGAATACATGGATTTATGTAAATGTCGGGAATTGAATCGCATTTCGCTAAACCTGGTTAACGTTCACTTGTGTCCGCCGTACGGTACGACTAGTGACTCGAGGAGGGAAGTACAATAAAGTTATGCCCGATTGGGCCCAACTGTCCGCTCAATTGTTCTGTATAAGCTTTAAATTAGTACAAATTCTTATAAGTGTAGGCTTACCCAAAAAATTTTCGCGCGCTTCGCGCGCCTTGTAATTTCACCGTTTAGATTCCAGTATTTGCATGTCTCTTGGTTTATCCTTTCTTTGTCAATATGCGGTAAGTTGTGTAATCGCTGACGTTTATGGGAACCAAAATTAAAAAAAAAAAAAATGAATGTGCCCTTTTTATGTTGGACCCCCCCCCCCCTCAGAAAAGACACTAGATCCGCCCCTGTCAGCGCGTACGCCATTTTACTGTATATGTTCTTTTGTTCTATTTGCAAGATTAAACACGTGACTGTTCTTCAAAAACTGATTGGGTTTACTTCTTTGTACTGTACTGTAGAAATCGATTACTGTGAAAATTCCCCGTGTGAGAATGGAGGTACCTGCCAAGGATTTGTCGGTGGGTACGTGTGTGATTGCATTGATGGATGGGACGGTCAAAATTGTACAATAGGTGAGTAAAGTACCTTTTTCTTTACTTAATCCGTATCCCAGAAATAGCCTGATTTTAACTTTGAGAGGAGTATTTTAAAGATCTAATTGGCTGTATTGCTGTTGTAAGGAGAAAAGTATACAACAGGGACCAAAAAAAAATAGAAAATTAAAATTAGAAGTAAGAAAAGAAAACATTTATAAAAGAAGTAAAATGTAATGAAACGAACTGCAGACTCACTTGCAAAGGTATAATTGTCTTGCTCAAGCACAGTTGTTATAATTCCTGCAACGATTTATCTTAGACAATGAATTTTATTCAACAGAGTCATCATCGTTATTTCAGCATGAAATGTAAATGTAATGAATTCGCCAAGTCGAAATGTTCTTAAGAGAAGTTAGCGTTTACATAAAAATAAATTAACATTCTATTTTATGATAAGGCACTGGAAATCAATATGTCAAACTCACAAAGTAACATCCACGGAGAAGATTAAATTGAGTAATGTCTACATTTCTTCCACGAGAAATAATTATTTGCTGATGTTTTCTTTTTTAGATGTCCGACCGTGTGTCTCCGATCCATGTCAAAATGGTAACTGTACGGAAATATACAATGCAGAAATACCATTCTATGTGTGCGATTGCTTTGCCGGATACACTGGGGATGACTGTGATCAAGGTATGTTCAAGAATACACTACGTGTGCCCTGGTAATTTCAAATTGAATTTCTTGATCTTTATAAAAGTATATGTTTCTTTCTTCATTTTCCTTGCCAATATCAGTGACGTAGTCTATGCATTTTAAATACACGTTGAGTTTAAGTCAGATTTTGATATTCAGGTAACTTAAATCCTATACGGATGTACACAGTGAGCTGTATATTGATTTCTGTGCAACCTGATATAAGAACAAGTGTACAACTGAACCTTTTTTCCCTCTCACCCACCGTGAGCTACATGTTTCATCGATGTGAAGGTTTTTATTTTCACTTGCACATGGCTTCTGTAGGAAGAGATGCTAAGTATTTTATAAAAATGAAATAAATACATAATAAACTTAACAATTTTTTTCATCGACAGATATAAATGAATGTATCTCACAGCCCTGTGGTTCAAACGGGAGATGCATAGACGAAATAAACGGCTACAGATGTGACTGTGATGATGGATACACGGGAACCGATTGCGATACAGGTAAGTCGATGTATCAGGGTATGCGACTCAAATTGAGTGGACTGTGAAGCAGGGCTTGATTTGCACCAAATTTAGTTCCTGTCTTCAGAAACCAACGGACTTCGCGAGGAGAGACTATACATACGGCCAGCTCTGAAGGGCTGTTGTCGTTGCAGTTTTGTCACAAGAGGTGCGTGGACTCGGCTTTAGTGGTTACATATGGCCAGTATTAATAGATAAATTTCGAACGAATTGACGACAGTTAGATTCACGAAAGAATAGACACCACATCTATGAAAAATATTGCGGATTAGTGGTTAGGACGTAAGTCGGCCTAATGGCGAGCTATATAGGCACGTACCATCCTTGAAAGGATTTTTGATGCGTCCCGGCATTTGTATACAGCAGTTGTGATCTTTCTTTCCTCACTACATAAAGGTGTCGTCCTGTGAAAGGGGACCCCCCCCCCTTTAAGAAATTTTTGTTAAATTTATGGTCTTTTAGACGCAGAATGGTGCTATCTTTGGGATGTTTTAGAACTGATCATATATGGCTGGAAAATATCCATAACTTAGTGAACGCTAATTTTTGGTAAGGTAAAAGAGGAGAATATGTTGTCAATTAAGAGAAAGATACATTGTTAACAAACCTCATTAAGCCTCCTCTCTTTTGTCTATTTTACTGCTTTCTGTTTCGGGGAAAGTTTTTACACAAAACTACATGAGAAAAATTGAACTACTATTTGTACCTTCCTTCCATCCACCTGATGGTGACCTATTTTCACCTGGAAATTTAAGCCATTTTATTATTACTACCACTACAACTCTGGGCGAGGTTTGCGTGCTCAAGTTTCATGTGTTTGTTTCGAATTGTTTTCCAATACATAAATAGTGATCCCTGACCAAGTGGCATACCAAGACATGTATAGGTAACACATTTTACAGTAAAGGTTGAGGATATCATCCTCAGTGGGACAGCTCGTTCCCGTTTTGGTGTACTGACGAATAGGCAAGACCTTGAAATTTGCATCTAGTGGCAAATGTGATTGTTTGGTAATTTTGGATTGTGACAAATTCAATTTTAGCCCAAATCTCAACATTAAAATAGGAATAAAAGTGTAATATATTTTATTTTCTACAATTGAAAAATAAGAAATGATTAATTAGGCAAAGAATCTCCAAATGAGAGAACATTCGTCACTATGTAAAATAAGAAAGTTGTGGCGAAAAATGGGGGCTGGAACCGGAAAAGTCCCTCCCACTGTAGATCCGCTCCTGATCTGTGGAGAAAAGGTCTGTTCATAGCACACGAAGATGTTGGGAAATTAAATATAGAACCTAGAGTCATGCCAAGGACATGTTTGCCGAAATACATTGTTTCTGAAAACAAAGTAAAGCATGGATCGATTAAATCTCGTTTAGTTCATCGATCAATAAGAAACCTTTCAGCAGATAAAATTATTATGGAAAAAAGGAGAAAAAAGAGTAGACAGGCGATCGACAGGCACAACCCTGTAAAAGTAGGACGTTTTCCGGATTTAGTCACAGCGACTATAAAATTAGGAAGTGCCAGTTGCCGAACACTAAACCCACTTCAAACGCTGCCATAAAACTTGCTTTTTTGAAGGAGGAAAAAGGTCTATGTGCTGGTTGTCTGTTAGGAATAAGAATTGAAGTCGACGACGTAAAACGAAAAAAAAAAAAAAAAAAACGACAATTTATATGTTTATTTACTATGATTCCTTCCTCAATAAAACTGTGTAAAGGTTCGACATAGAAGACCAACTTCGAAACTGTCTGTTCTTAAGTTACGAACAAACCGTTTTATGTAGAATTTATTCTATTTACACGAAAACTTCCCAGAGATTAGTTTTCATCATATTACAAATGAACGATAATGGCATAAAATATTTGTAACTCTTTGAGAAGTTTTCATGAAGTGTTTTTAAAAGAGCTATTGGCACCAATTGAGAAGAATATATTGTATGTATTCTTAAGCAAATATTGAGCAATGGGGAAACATGCTGCTGTATTTACGAATCAATCGGTTCCTTTAGGACATTTAACTATCTAAACGACAGGTAGTGTAGCACGCAATCATCAGTGGATGATCACTTGCCTACACCGTGAATGGATTAATGGAGGTCCGTCTTGATGTTATATGTATAAGATTGTGTGGTTTCTGCAAAACTGCTATATATTCCGCAAATAAAAACGTTCTTATTTAGTATTTCTAAAAGTCTTCATTGTGGCAATACAGAATTCACATTCAACAGAGGGACAGCCAGCGTTTTCTTGGTTAGATGAGGGGTGCGGTGGGTGTAACATAATGAATGTATTCCAGGCGAGGATTCAAGGGGAACAGAGGAGCACGTGTCCCTCCCTTTCCCCCTTTTTTAAGTAAAGTAAGGGTAGGCGGTGCACCATCTGACGTTCCTATAAGTCGGTTAAGCTTGCACATTTTTTAGGAAAGGCCCGAAATCATCGTGCTTGATTTCATGAGAAAGATGAAAAGGCTTTTTAAGGAGGCCAGGGTTTGAATGTAAAATGTTTGGGTATTATGACCAAAGCTTGCGTTTTAGCTTGGTCCTATAAGAACCAAGCATTTTACATTCAAACCCCGGCCTCCTTAAAAAGCCTTTTCATCTTTCGCATGAATCACGCACGATGATTTCGGGCCTTTCCTAAAAAGATGTGCAAGGTTCACCAACTAACGCCTACCCTTACTTTACCGGTCAAAATGGTGAAATGTAAGAGTATCACGCTGTACCATACAAAATTAAAATAATACTTTGTATTTTGTTCAGGAATTTCCTATTGATATAACTGGTAGTTTAAGCCTATAGGCCTACAACTGAGAGTATGAGACGACTTTGCCGACACTTTACGGTAACAAAAGGCCGCTATTTTCCGGCGCGCTTTGCGAGCACCTTTTCACTGCATTCAATATTGCTACCAAAAAAAAAAAAAAAAAAAAAAAAAAAAAAATTGGGGCGCGGTTCTTGCGCTCTAGTTTTATGGCATTTTTTATACTTTGGTTTTATATACATGAACAGTATATAATAGGATAGGTAACACATTTTTCTGAAAAGGGTAAGAATTCCATCCTCAGTCGCATAGCTATTCCCCTTCCGTAATGACGAATAGGCAAAACCTTGAAATTTGCACACTGACTAATGTGATTATTTGTTCATTTTGGCGTGGTGACGAGTGCAATTTTAGTCCCACCCTGTTTGTCTTAACATTAAAAATTGGAATGACAGTGTAATATATTTTACTTTCTACAATTGAAAACCAAGAAACGATTAACTTGCCAAGGATTTCCAATTGAGGGAACATTTGCTTACAGTAGTCTACCAGGGAAACCAACTCTCAGGACATACGTGTGGGCACGATGCAAGACATGTTATTCATGGGGTGGGGCAAGGTTCGAACAGGAAATCATGGCCTCCGAGTCGCGAAATTTTCCAGCTTCCTTAACGAAGCATGAAATCCTCGACGTGCCATCAGTCACCCTGACGGTGTACCTATTTTTCCTCTCAAGGAGGGCAGATTCACTGAATGGAACCCAAAATTTTCGGCGTTTCGCGCCCTGTAGAGTTTCATGTTGCTTCAGTTTTGCCATAGTTCCGTTCCATTTAGCCTAAATAGGGCAAACTGTCCCTCCCAAGTTACCAAGTACTCTTTAGGTAAAACCTACTCAGTTTTCTAGAAAAGATTGGGAACTTCATCTCTATTCGCATAGTTTTCCTTGAATTTGTTGTATAGTATACGACATAGGCGTAGGGATCTGGGGTTGGGGGCTTTAGCTCCCCAGAAAAAATGTCGTGGGGAGGAGTATGCTTCCGAAGACAAAACCCCTTATTTGTTCCCTCTGTCAAAAATGTCAAAAACGTTTAGTAATTTTCCTCAAACTTTGCACAATATTTCGCACCAAATTGCATCTAATGACCCCGATATGAAATATCCAAAAGTTTTCCAAACGGGAGAAGGACTTCCCCTTAGAATCCTCCCCAGGATGCGGTCTGAAACAAAGTTCAGCCCCCCTCTCCAGTTGAGAAGGGCTGCCTACGTCTATGATATACGGCAAGAGAATCGCGGTGGGACGTTTAGCTAAATAGCCCAGTTGGATACAATATATATATTACAAAATGTGTCTCCCCTTTTGTAAGGCCCTTGATCCAAGCCTGGTTTGATACTTCAAATTTGCACACTTGATGTCAAATGCACTAAGACATGGAACATGAAATGTGTAAAAAATTATTCCCATGCTTAATTAACTCTCCAGTTAACACCCTTCTCTCTTTCCTGCTCTTAATATTTTGCTGTTCACATTCCCTTCCATCTTGGTTCTCCTGGCACGTAGAGGGGCATCACGGCCACCCATCGTTGGTCAAATCCCGGCGCCACCCTATCTCCTCTCCGTTTCTTTGCCAACATATTTGTAGATCTTTAAATGTAATTTCTCTTCCATCTCCCTGATCCATACCAGCGAAACCGACCTACAATATTCGGGATTATTGTTGTAAAAAATGTTTTAGCCCCCCCCCCTCCCGTCGAGCTAACACTGGCGCAAACGTCTGCCCAGCAAACCATGAAAGCACCATGAAGACAATTAATAATTTAGTCCTGCTTTCGAGCCTCTCGTATTATCCAACAACTTAAAACATGATAAATGGGCAAGTACGTTGGTTCTCTAATATCTCATGTCTGAAGACAGAGAACGCGGTGTCTACTTAGAACAACCGTAGAAAGTTGATGAAATGATTACATTTGCTGAGTCACCATTCAATCATTTTGCCAAAAAAAATGTTGAAATCACGAGATCTGATAAGTCGTCATTTCAATTTTTCTGCAGAAAATGTTGCATTGCTTCCACTGCCCTCTGTTCATACGAAAATTTTGGTATGAACAGTGCTTCTAATGCCCTTTATTCACATGAAAATTTTCGTATGAATTGGCCCCACCATTTAAAAAACTAAAAATTGGTAAAACTTTCATTTTTGTGTACTCGGCTTTGACTTCCGCTCTAAAGCCGCGGTCACACTACAACGAATTCGGATCGGTTTCCGATCCGATTTTTGTGAGTTTTTATTAAAATTTTCTCCATTTCGGGCCGGAAAGAACCCAAAATTTGCCAGCCTGTGTAATTATAAGATTTTTATCGCAGGACTACGAAAATTAAATGTATACGAATTATTTCGTGACGTCACATCGACAGACAGCTTTTATCGGACTACGCGTGTCCGATAAAAGCTGTTTGTCGGTGTGACGTCACGAAAAAATCAGTTAACATTTTATTTTCACAGACCTCTGATGCAAATCATATATTTACACTGGTTGGCAAATTTTGGGCTATATTTGACCAGAGATGGAGAAGATTTTAATGAAAACTCACAAAAATCGGATCGGAATCCGATCCGAATTCGTTGTAGTGTGACCGCGGCTTAAAGCGCTCTTGCGGGCGTTAGCATGTCCATCAAGTTGGGAAATACGACTTAAAGCAAGTCTAGCGCGAAAAATAAACACCTTGTCGTCTGATATGGTGCTGCATCGATTGCATGCCCGAGATCGAGAACGCAACGAACATTTGACTTCAATGAGCGTGACTGAGGTAATATGAGGTCCACACAACCACTCGGGCACTTCTGAAAAAGACGACCAAGAAAGTATAGAGCAGGGGTTATAGTTTGAAGGAAATATTAGCTCAACGAAAGGCTCCATAATCCAATGTAAATTACTCAGAAATGGTTAGGCCTAAACCAGAATGTTAGCCAAACCGGAACTGTCCTTGGCGTTAGGCCAAGACCTTTATCATATCAGCATAAACATATCGTTGGCCTAACGTTAGGCCCTAAGTTAGGCTAGGATAGCCTACGTTAGTACGTACACAATAGACGAGTTGGGAAATTGAATTTTGCTGTACCATGTAATACCACAGTTCAAGTCTAAGAACATTTTCGCCCGGATACAAAGGCTTCGAGCGACTGTGTTTTTGTCTTCACCGTGTCTTCCACAATTTACGGTCATGCTGTTTAACCTTTTCGGTCCACTAGTTAAGGAGATTAACTTCTTTAAAGAACTTTACATCTACAGAAAATTCTCTTCTCCAAACTTGTACTCAGTGTACTTTAATTGATGGGCAAACTTCCAACGATAGCCTGGTCACCTCTGGAGTCCTCCAGGGTTTCGTCCTTAGACCCTTGTTCTTTTTATGCTTCATAAACGATCTCCCGGACATTGTTGCCCCTCAAATCAGGCTTTTTGCTGATGATGCCCCTCTTTATCGGCAGATGGATTCTCCAATCGATCAAAACATCTTGCAATCTGACCTTGACTCTCAAGATGGATAAGTGGTCAAACGACTGGTGTATGGAATTTAATCCTAATAAATGTTATGTTCTTACTATTACCTTGAAAACTAACCCTTCGATTATACTTATAAATTGGCAGAACATAATCTTGAATCTGTAAAATCATCCTGCTACCTTGGTGTTACTCTGGACTCTATTAAGCTTTCTTGGTCCCCTCACATTAACAATGTAGCTGCCAAAGCAACTAGGTCTTTAAATTTTCTATCCCGTAACTTAGATAGTTGTCCTTCCCATGTTAAAGAAAAGGCTTATCTTATCTATGTGTGTCCCCAACTTGAGTATGCTTCCCAAGTTTGGTCTCCTCAAACTTCCACTGGTAAAAAGAAACTTGAAAATATTCAATCTAGGGCTGGGTAGGTTTGTCACTGGACGCTTCAAGAGTCTCTTTGCCGACTCTTTGCCGACGATTGCATAATGTACAGTACCTAGAAATTAATTCATCTAAGGACAGTGATATATTACAGAAAGTCATTGACTCACTAAGTAATTGGGGAACCACGTGGCAAATGTCTTTCAATGTCTCTAAGTGTTACTCTATGCACGTTTCCCATAAAACCAAACCCCTTATTGTGGATTACTACATGAATGGGAGGATTCTGCAAGCTGTTAAGCATCAGCCTTATTTAGGAGTTGAAATTGATGAACTTACCTGGACCCATCACATTAAGCAAATTACCAACAAGGCAAATAAAGTGCTTGGGTTACTACAAGAAATCTCCACTCTTGTAGCAAAGGTGTCAAGGAAACTGCCTACAAAACACTAGTCCGCTCAAAGCTGGAATATTGTGGGGCCATATGGGATCCTTACATCAAAAGTGACAAATCAACACTCGAGAATGTTCAAAGACGTGCAGCCCATTTTGTTCTCAACAACTATAATTACAGGGATAGCATCACCAACATGTTAACAGATCTCAAATGGGAACCACTTGAAGAGCACCGTACCAGACTTCGTCTCATCGCTATCTATAAGGAGGTTCATAACTTCACTCCCCCACCATCCAGCTGCAGAGTAACCATAGTAGGACCACTAGGCATAATCAAGGCACCCACATAATTGTTCCCCCTCCTTTTAGTAAGAGATGTTATCAATACTATGTACCCAAGAACTGCTCGTGAATGGAATTTCCTTCCACCAAACATACGTGCAGCACCTGATGTTCGCTCTTTCAAATCTAGCCTAGCCACCGTTAATCTTCGAAATCTAGTATCTAAGGCACACTTTAAAATCTAGGCAACTCCCCTTCCACACTGACCTGTGCGTGATAACAGATTTTGGAGGTGTTTGCACAGTATGAAGCAGAAGCAGAAGGAGACTGCAGAAGAAAGTTTTAGGTTCTGGTTCTGGTTGTTACTACAAGCAGTTCTCCTCAGACGGGATAGGCTATATGGTTGTAGGCCTAGGTGTAAAACGGTCAGTGGATGGAAATTAATTAATCTGGGACCTTCTCAAGGACAACGGGTTCAATTTACTTAATTGGTTTCTGAATGTTTCAATTGAAGGGGCCTCCCTAATACTAACAGCTGAGGGTAAAAATTCCACTCAGCCATTGTCCTTGGTATGAAAGAATACCTATAGCAGTCCTTTCTTACAGTGGGATGGTGAAAGGAGACCTGATGACTTGCGAGTAGAGATTCCATTACTGTCGGCTTTGAAACAATCTGTCTAGATTGATAGCAACCAGGTGATGGAGAGACTTGTACAGTAAAATCAACCTAGCTCTGGTCCTGCGATCCTCTAAAGTAGGCCAGTTGGAGTCTGCAAGCATGGATGACACACTGCTCTTAAGTTTTTCGTCTTTACAGACAAATCTGACAGCTCTGCATTGAACTGCTTTAAGCTTAGTGATCTGTTCCTGATGGTATGATTCCCAAATACTTGAGCAGTATTCCATCCTTGGTATTTGTATCGTGACATGAAGTTCTTAAAGTACTTAGTCTAGCACCGCTGTACATATGGCTAGAGGACCCACTGCGCCATATGACGCACCTCTGCAGCTCTCTCTACCTGTCCCAGAGTTGTTTATCTCTTAGAATTTAATCTCTTCTGCAAACAAGCTTCCAAGGCACTGTTGACCACAACTTTCTTTTCAAACAGTAGAACTACTTGGCTTGCAAGGTATACTACAGAGACCATTGTTTGAGATTAGACATGCACCACTGCACAACCTTTTCAGTGCAGAGAGGATGTTATAGCAAGGTGTAAGAGGATGACTCATGCTGAATAAACTAAGTCAGAAAACCTGTCAACAGACGGGCTTGGGGTAGTTATATCTGAATGTAATCGATTACGATTACTTCAGGTTTTACCATTATGATTATGATTACGATTACAGCTAAAAATGATTACAATTACATTGCAATGTGATCACTATTGCAATCGTGATTACATATTCTTGAAATGAGAACAATTGACTGATAGGAGGTATTAATAGCATACATGTGCTTTCAATAGCTGGTACTAGGAGTCTCCTGGCTCAACGCTCATGAAAGTTTTTATCTGTGGAGCCATTAATTAAATTTATTTACATTTACTGTAGATGTTGCATTTTGTGAGGTTGACTGTCATTGTTTTATTAATGCACTTGTCAATTGTAACCACAGCCCCCATACCTGGGCCATAGCTGGGCTGTTGCATCAGTTTTGCCAGGGATGTGTGATTTTAGTTTGTCCCCACTATAAATTTTTACCATCAAAGTTCAGCTAATCAGCTAGTGGTTGACTCATGATCTACCAATAGTATAGAGTGTGATTTTTTGAAGTATCTCTTATCATCCCCTGGTTCAGGAGCTTTCTGTACATTAATAGGGCACTTGTACCCTCCCCCCCGGGTAATAACTACAAACCATATTTCTTGCACTCTTAAAAGAGTACAGTAAATAACCCTGGAACTGTGATCTTATCCAAAAGTTCTTTCCTGAGGGAGATAATTTATGACATTTTACTCATACTTTTACCTACTTGAACTCTTCAAATCTTTATACATTTACAGTAAGACATTGGGCAACTACAAGATTAAAAAATATCCTAATTTCCCAGACTTGGGATGTTGAATAATGAATAAACATGTAGCTCATTGTATCGGTGATGGAATTTTCATGGATTGTTTAGCGTTCTTTGATACATTTAAAAAAACAAAACAAAAAAAAAACAAAAAAATATTTGTACATTGTTTAGTGAGAAATTTTTCAACAGAGGACTTTCAAAAGGATAGAGAGTGGCACAACAGATTGTTTCTGGCATCTTTTTGTAGATCTCTCTCCTTGGCATTACAAGTCAGTACCCAATAAGTCACTGCATTTTGAAAAAGGTTTTACTGAGCAAAAGTTTGCACTACCTTATGTTAGTGTTTATTGATGTTTCTAGATTTCATGGCACAAGTTGCTTTCTCTCCCTTTTTCAGAAATTAATGAATGTGATGCAGAGCCATGCCAAAATGGAGGAACTTGCCATGATCTTCTTAATGGATACAACTGTACATGTACTATAGAGTGGGAAGGAGATGACTGTTCAATTGGTAAGCTACTGCATACAGAAACCTTTTTTATGTGTAAATGATTTATCTTACAGTGTTAAACTTTTAAAACTTTCATGTAAATGTGGACTTTACAGGACTTACTGTTTGTATGCACAAGTACGTAGTGAAACTTACCTCAAGTACTGCATTGAAGCCTACTTTTAAAGAAAGTTGTTCAATGATCAATGAACGCATCTAGTTTCTACAGATCCATTTTATATGAGGTGGCCATGTTGGAGGCAAACATGGAGAGCTTTACTCTGATGCATGTTGATAGGGCACCTACACTGTATGCTGTACTTACACTAATGGCATCCCTGCCAGACTTCAGTTAATGTGTCACATTGTGTGTATACATCTGCACCTTACTTGTGTCTTATTGTTGTGGCACTTTGCTTTGCCATTAAAAATTTTATGTTGGTGAAATGGGTCCATACACCAGCACTGATAGATTAAATACAGTATTGTGGACCTGTCTCATAGGAAAAAACATTGGAAGTACTGTTAAGTAAATAATGGAGGGCTGAATGTATGAAAGGCAGAGGTATTTGTCTTCTTATTTTCTGCTGAGATATTGCCATTTGTTTAGAGCCATCTGAACTGGTTAAAATGGTTTTAAAGCTGAATTGTTAAAATGTAATTGAGGCACTTATTGTTTGAAGTGTCCTGAGCCCCATGTGGGCTGGGGGTTGTAGAATGTGCCCACGGTATTTCCCACCTGTTGTAAGAGGCGACTAAAGGGAAGGATTTGCACAGTATTTGAGCTGTATTTGAAACCAAACTTAAACTTGAACTGTATTTGAAACCGTATGTAAACTTTACCTTTTTATCTAGGTGACACTATATAACACTTTTATGTGTTGGTGTGTCATTAAATTTCATCTAACTAACAAATTGTGAAATTTTCATTCAGTTCCTGTCTGTGGACTCAAAATAATAGCTGTTGAAATCACCACATTTGACCTTTTTCCTGATGTGCACCACCTATTCATGGAATGTTAACCACTTAAAGACCTAAATGTTTAGGGTAATAGTAAGTCACGGTTGGCATAATTCCCTGTTTTTTAAATGTATCTCTCTTTGATTTGTAGCCAAAGACCCTTGTACCACATCTCCTTGTGTGAATGGAGGAACCTGCAACAATTACTATGATAGCTACACATGTACTTGCCCTGAAAAGTTTTTTGGAACCCACTGTGAAACAGGTAATGTATGTAGTTTAATGTGTGAATCAGAACTTTAAGAGCTGACAATGTATGGTAGGGTTGTTGTGTCGTGGGCATAAAACCCAAGAAAGCAGACTCCAGATTATAACTTGAGAGACAGAAGGTTACAATGTAGCAATATCAGGTATTAACACTTTAATATCAACTGAAAAAGAGGAAACTGCAGATAGGCACATGGGCACCATAAATGCCTGAATTTATGAAAAAATTAAATACATTTTTACTTTTTGTTTATAGAGGGAGGAATTTGTTATCTCTCTGGAAATTCCAACTTCATCACCTTTGATGGAGTTTATTACAATTTTCAAGGAGACTGTGAGTATACCCTTGTTCGAGATACTTGTTCAGACTTAACTCAGGAAGCAGAACTGGATATAAGAGTAACAACTGCCACAAGTTCCTATGGAGTTACATACCCTGTTGAGATCAACCTCTACTCTGTTAATGGTGAAGTAAGTTGTTCTGCAGTCATTTCTTTTAGTAGACCGAGGTCCTGTTTCATAAAGAGTTAAGATTGTTTTAAGTTTGATCTATCATGCGATATTCCTATTGAAATCAAACTTGAAGACAGACAGTCATCACCCCAAAGTATATATTTAGTGTAGGGGTATCAAAAGTTGGTGACTGCTCTTTGATTGACATCAAAGTTTGAAAATTTGAAAGATGCAGAGTAGCTCACATTCCACACAGGGCAGAGAGAGTGTTTTTATTACATTTTATAGCCTTGTATGCTCACGAGGACATGGCCTTAAGCAATAAAACAGGTTTTATTCCTGCACAAGGAGGAGCTTCATACAGTTATGGGAGGAGCTAGAAGTTGCATAGTTGGGAGAATTGAAACTGTCTGGGATGATGAAAATTCCCCTTTAAGAATGAGTGTAACTCTGTATAAAATAGGGCCCTTATGCAATGTTTGCACTACGAAATGAAATAAGGTGGAGAATTGCCATCTTCTGAAAATATTATCAGTACTTTTGTTTTTGTGACTTTTCTGGAAGGGGTGGGGGTTGTATCAAATGTAGAAGCAATTTGTAACATGGCTGAGATGTTGTGATACATAATTCAGTGATAGTGGCTCCCTAAAAGTTAACTTAGTTATGGAATACCTCTGTTACAGTATCAACTTGAAGAATTTTTTGGAGTTGATGGGAGTCAGTGTTGTGCTGAAGTAGAAACTGTGTGACAGATCTAGACTAATAAGGATATATTAGAGTTCATCATTTTACAATAACAAAGAAGAAACAGGGGTCAAAATTTAATTTTTTTGCTGCTGTTCCACGGAACAGCTCTTTTTCCAAAGTTACTGTTCCGGATCAGATTTTAATGTTCCGGAGCACAGTACCTCGGCAAACGTACAGTTCGTACACACGTGCAAACTGCAAAGGTGCAAATTTCATTGCTGTCTACTGTATTCGAGTGGTATGCAGTGACTGCACGACTTGACCGTAATGTGGGGAGGGTGAATTTTTGCCTGTAACAGGGATTAGCCAGTGGGATATCCTGATTTTCTTTTGGTTCTTATTTTTTAAGCACAAAGTTATCGCCAATAATCTTGCATTGTCCTGAGACCTAACAGTGCAGTGTCCCAAAACCTACTGTAGGATAAAATACACTCAAAATTGATGCAGAAGGCACAGCAAGCAAGGCAAAAACACAATAAGGTGGAGGGAATATCAACGAATAGTTAAGAGGTCATTTGGAACATAACATACCACGCAAGACAAGGGGTGATGCAAGATGGCCCTTCGCTTGTAGGGCAATAAATGACATACTGTACTAAAAGTTTTTATGCGTTTGGTAGTAAAACTTCAGTATGTGCGTTTACACAGCACTGTACCATGGAGCATAGGGAATAACACCTGCAAGTAACCGATAACGGTGGAACGAGATTGCATTTCATACTTAAGACAAAATTTATGGGGACTTTTTATATTCACGGCGTCATTACTTTATCAGAGATTAGCATGTGCGTATATTTATATGCACTTTGCTTCTTGTGGAAAAACACTGTTCCACGGAACAGTGGCTTTTGAAAAGTTACTGTTCCGGCACTAAAAGCACTGTTCTCGGAACAGCGGAACAGTGGGAATTTCGACCCCTGAGAAATAACCGTAACATTTCTTAGAGATTTGGATTGCAATAATAAAATAAGGGACTATAAATTTTTGTGATGGAACCATACCTCTGGTTGTGAGTATGTATTCTTGGGTAATGGTAAATCCCACTTTCAGTGTAACATGTGACAGATGTAAGTAATATAAACTGTAGTCTTCAGACTTTGTTCACTTGGATAGCAAAGCTAGTCAAGTGGCACAGAAGCAGTTGCAGTAGCTGTAGAAAGATCTAGCTATTGACATACATACGTGTGTATAAGCACATAAGTGTTAAGTAAGATAAATCACATATTACTTTTTATTGTGCTGCTGATTACTTTACAAAGGGGCCATTAAATGGTTGGAAAATATTTTACAATTGTTTACTTATGTTCTTCAATATAAAACAAGCAAAAACTGAAGAAAGAAGCATCAGAGAGGGCAAGAGATGTAAAGACAGGTTAACACAAAAAGGTTTCATGTGAATCATTTCCAGCAGGGTTTGGATAGAGAAAAGAAATATCTGTAATAATTCATCTAGTGTGTTTTTGAAGATGCACTCATGTGGACATGCTGCTAGAATTCAATAGGAGATTTTAGCCAAAGTCACACTACAAAAAGGCCTTTTACAGGTGAACCTTATCTCTTCACTTGCAGCAGGGAATCCCTTTTGTAAACAAGCTAGTTCTGTTGATCAAACACTCTTTAAAGGGTTCAAGCCATGCCCTTTGTTAAGAGCAGTTATTCAGTGATGATTTTACCACTTACATCTGTATCTCACTACAATACAACAACAAACCCCTTTAACTTTATTGATCTCAAGATAGCTGCACAGGAAGTTTACTGATAGATTGTGGAAAAATAGTGGTCAACTAGGGATGGCTAAAACTTGGTATTCTTTTCTCTCATAATGAATGGTCAAATGAGAAGTCTTATTTACAGTACTACTACCACGCTAACCTCCCAGAAGAAAATAACTAATAGTGGGGAGGGGGGGGCGGGGGGGGGGAGAAAACTTCTCTGCCTTTGATCTGAGCCCAATAAACCTCAGATTTTGTTTTTCAATAATGTAAGTAAAATTTACCTCAATGAATTATATAGTTTGCATTTGTCTATACATAACTTGAAACAAAATCATTGAAATTTATGATCCAGTATTTAGGTCATCACGAAATTTTCTTGTTGAAAATTTGCCAGAGATCTGATTTAATTTTGTATTAAAAATATAGAGTAATTTGAAGAAAACCTAATGACTATCAATCATTCAAATTTTCAAACTTTATTAACCTGAGTAATGTTGAAATATTACTTACGAATTGTACACTAGTCAATGACATTTAGTCTGACTTTAATGTTTGCATGGACCCTTTTCAGCTTAAATTTGGGCAAGATCTTCAAGTATACTTGAATGGACGCAGGATAACACTTCCTAGTCAACCGCTGGATGGCATCGTTGTGAGGCATTCTGGCCTGTATGTGGTAAGGAAAACAAGTTGCTCGGGATAATTTTGTTGATGGATGATGAGTTGCCCAGGATAAAAAGTAAAACAGAAAGACATTTCAAAGCAGCAACCCTTGTACCTTTGTTAGTGGTTTTGCTGATTTCCAAATGGAAGAAATATAATTAAAGTAACTTCAAACACTGACCTGGGTAATATCACTTTCTTATGTGGTGTTGTTGTACGATCTTTTCAATTGGCTATTCTTGAGTTGTTCATGTGTTGCAGAGCAACTGTGCAAGTACATGCAGTTAAGATAGTTGGACTTCATCAGACTGTAACACAGGTAGCAAAATAAAGATATGTTCCTTCTCATTTTATTCATTCCATTGTCATGTGGTAACGTGTGTGATGGATGCTTGCCTCATTGCCTCTATCTTCCCAGAGTTAAAATTTCTTTTGGCTTAGTGTGTATTAAGTTGGGCCACCAGGAGAGATTGTCTCTTGGTCAAATATTTAGGGCTGATATGTGCAAAGCACTTTCATGATAAAGTTCTATAAAAATAAGAAAAAAAAATACTATTTACTACTATTTTTTTCATTACACAGGAAGTGGCATATGATACTGATGACTCCAGCTTCCTCCTGAAGTGGGATGGACAGAGTACAGCAGAGATCCGTCTACCAACAGATCCTTACAGTGGAGAAGTTTGTGGTCTCTGTGGTAACTTCAATAGCAACAACACTGATGACTTCATTGATAAAGATGGGAACTTGGTGGGTACCACTTATGTCCCCATTATAACTTTAAAAGTTTTCAGCATGCTACAATTTGTGTACTTTTGCAATCTAGTGACAGTATTGCAGTGTTGTAGTGAGTCATGACTCGAGTCACTAATTTTCAAAAGGGAAATGAATCGAGCAATTGTATCTTAATTTTTTTCATAGAAATAATACAATGACTTGAGTGACATAGAAAGTAGTAAATGACTCGAATCGACTGCAAAATTATGTGACTTGTTAGAAAAATGCAGTATTGTGCTTGTTGTACTGACAAAACTTACTATAAACACAATTTTGGAAAAGGATGATAAACTAACTGAGAAATTAACCTGCTTATGAAAGAGTAGTCATTATAGTGGCCAACAGATTTGTTAAGGGATGAAAACTAAGGGGAAGTAAAATTCTGAATACAAATAATGAGAAAGTGTACGAATGGAGTCATCTTCATTATTTAAATGTATAGCCAATTGTTTCTTTTTCAATGAATATTGACAACTTTTGAAGAAAGTACCAGCTACTGAAATTTGTTATAGGATTACTGTTTTAATTATCTCTACAGCGGTCAGATGATGATGTTCAGGGTTTTGGCCATAGCTGGCGGTCAACTTCTTCCTGCCCAAAGCTAGATGCCCTTCAACCATGTGATGATTTTACTGAGATTGCCAACATATCAGCATTAAATTGTGACATCATTGCTGATGTTGATGGTGAGAAAATTGATTCCTCATGTAACTGAATAATAATTGATAAAGATGGATGATTTTACTGAAACTTTTGCTTAAAAGAACTTTACTGATACTGATTTGTTGTTAGACAGCTGCTGAGTAAAGAACTCAATTATTCAGCTGAACACAGAAGTAACTACATTGCGAATTAGCAACAGCAGACTTAAGTCTTGCACATGAACACTGAATCAACCATAGCTCTTTTGAAATAGAAATAGCCTTTGAAGTTAAATGCCTATTCTTAGAGAGAGGCACTGTAAAGAGGTATGATGAAAGTATTAGAAGTTTTTCCTGTGTTACAAATCATACTCACTCAGTATCAATTTACCATTGTTTAATTTGAAATAGCTTCCACCATCTACAGCTTTGATTTTGCATTACAGTCCAAAGTGCATGTCTCTGATCTAGTTCATTATTCACACAGAGTTTATTTCCCTTCAAGTCCTCTTAGATAAGTTGCTGTCATGATCTTGGGGCCTTGGCCATCCTACAGGGACCACATACACAGAGATATGCATCCTTTAATCCATGAGTCACCTAGCTTTACTAGATGAACAAACTTAGTGGCCTTCATCTATGGAAAGACTCTTAATCTCAATGGCCAACCCCCCAAAATGTGGTTTTTTACCCTCTGAAGTATTTGGCACTGAATTTTGAAGAGTATTGTGAGGGGAATTCTTGGAGCAGATTTTTTCACCGTTCTTTAATTTTTGCAGGACCATTTGCAGAGTGTCACAGCATGTTAGATCCTGTACCATATTACCTTGCCTGCTACAATGATGGCTGCCAAGGAATCGCTGAAAACCTGCAGACCAGAAATTGTCATTTAATTGAACTCTATGCTCAGTCTTGCAGAGACATTGGTGTAGGCATTGGTTCTTGGAGAAACGAGAGCTTCTGTGGTAAGTTAATTTTTAGCAACTGGTTGATCTGTATGTGTAACAGTTTTTGCAGTTAGCAAAGAAGTGAGAGCATTCCTTTCTCTGAAACAAGTTTAGGGTGGCTTTTTCAAGTCTGTGGGGATAATCTTTAATCTCATTTCCCTAAACATAATATATAGGGAGATGACATACTAAGGCTGTGACAGTTAAATGGTTAACCGGTTAACCGACTGATTGATCGGTTAACCAGCCGCCAAATGTTGTTTCGTTTAACCGTTTTTGTATCCTAATAAATCTGTCGCCGCAGTTCACCTTAATACCTAAACTCGTTTATGTAGTAAACCGCAGAAGTTGCTTGCCCCAAACCACGTAACAATGGGTAAACTTTGGCTGAAAAATTACAAAAGGTTTAAAAAAGTCCTTTAGTATGCCAGTTGCACAGTCTGCGTTGCACAGCTTTGGCTGGTATATCGATCCGTTCGCCCCATGATCTGGGAGTGTTTTGCTGAAATAATGTGAAATAAACTCCTTCACGCAACTTTTGAAAAGGATTAAAATTATCAAAGGTGCTGGGATTAAACTATGCAGTACACACAATCCAACATACCTTTTAATGTGATGAGCACTGTAAACTTGATAGATAAGACTAAAAAGCTACTTCTAGGCAGCAGAAAAATATATGCTTAATATCATTCATGATAAATGCACTTTGGGAATTTTCCCGAGTGTAACTTCCAAGGTTACGTGTTTACAGTTCATCAGTCTCAAAACATGTGCAGTCTGCACAAAATAGCGACCAAGCTATGTAGTTCTGGGCGTAATTATGCAACCCTGGCTTGCAAGCCTTGTAGGTGCAACTAAAATATTTGTAAATAAGCCTCCCCATTTAAGCTGACTTAATAATTTTAACAAAAGACGATTAAACATTTTTTATAATTTTTTCAACGTTAGTATAATTCCTGGAAAAGTTTCAACCCCAAAATTCGCTAAGGTGAGTGAAATTCTTTCCGCCATTTCATTTATTAACCCCAAATTATAAAATAGGGAGCATTCCATTGGTGAACTTCATGAATAATCATATTATTTTCCAATAAAATTAGCACAGTTCTTTGGCCTTGCTGAATGAACCGGCGCACTGTACGTACAGTACGTGCATTGTACAGTATACAGTATTTGTAATTAGCAGAGCTGTTTGAGCTTGCTGAACGGACCGGGCCGGCCAGCCATGTGCTTCGCTGCTTCGCACGTTGCATGAACGATCGTTCATGACATACCGTACGTACATTGTACAGTACAGTATTGTGTACGAGACTCACTATGTGCGAGTCCCGTTGTTACATACAGTATGAGGGTAGCTGACATTATCAAAAAGTTTCGCCGTTCATAATTACGATGAAACTGGTGTTTTCAGTAGGTATTAGGTTAAAAGGCATGCGATGTAAGACAAGTTAAAACTCAACGTTTAACTTTTTTATGGAGCATGCAGTAATACATTTGGGTAAAATTTTTCACATCATTACGACATAATGCCAATGGTGCTGGAATTCTTAGCAGACACACGTATATTACGTATGAATTGCAGCAAGGTCACAAGGCACAATATAGCACACTGTATGTGGTACGTTTGTACTGCCCTAGATGTGTGTGATACTGTATTGCTGTAAGTCGGGAAAGTATGTCTTGAACTGGGATAATGCCAGTGATATCCATAGGCTTCTTATCTTACGGTCCTATGTTAGACCACAAAAATCTCGAAAACGGTAATCAGTGGCATAACAAAAAGTATGCATGTTTGTGAAAAGTTTGAATAAATGCGTGATTCGCCCTTGTGTACGGACTGCTTACCAAAACATTGCAAATAATGCAAACGTCTTAACTTGCACTCTACTTCGACGATCATCACTACCGACGCCAGTTTAAGTGTTGAAACTTTGGTATTTAAAGTGGTGGCGCTCTTCCGAAATATTTATTTTGTTTATATTCCTTGACTTGTTTTTATTTTCGGTTAACCGTTAACTGTTCGGTTAATAAAAACGGTTAAACGGATAGTAAATTAACCGGAAGTGCACAGCCCTTTGGCATACATGTACTGTACTTCACCTAACATCAGAAATGTGAAGCTAAGTATGAGTGTGGGTGTGTGAATGTGTGTTTAGTGAGCAAATGAGTGTGTTGCATACTCCTACTAAACTGTACATCTGATCATGTTCAAACTTAACAGTTAGATATCTGACTATGAAAACTTGTGCATGTGCAATTTGCTGACTTTATGGGTGATAGGTCAAAGGTCGAATTGGCTAAAAATTGGCTTCTATCATTATTTGCCTATTGGTATGTTCAAAAAGTGATGTAACCACACTATATGTAGAGAACAGTGAGACAAATTGTAAAACAGTGCCTTTTGGTTTCTAAGGATCAAGGTCAAAGGTCAAAAATAGGTCAAAGGTCAAATTGGCCTAAGATTCTTCCTAACCGTAAGTCTAATCAAGTCCAGACTTGTTGGATGGGTATGTGACCATGAAAATTTTTACTTGCATACTTGATGGTGTCGTCAGTCAAAGGTTGTGGGTCAAAGTGCACATGACCTCAAAATGCCTCCAGCCATTATTTGCTTATTGGTTTGGTAGAAAAGGTCATTACATGATGGATATGTAGAGAATGATGAGATATTTTAAAAAAGTGCTTTCTGGTTGCCGTCGAGGGTCGAGATCAAAGGTCAAATGTGGGTTGAAGGGTAGAGGTCAAGGTTCAATTGATCTGAAAGTGGTCTTTTGTCATTATTTGCTTATAAGTATGTTGGAAAATTTCATTAACGACAAGATATGTAGAAAATATGAGGAAGAAGAGATTTGCAATGCTGTAGATTGCCTTTCTTGTTTGAATTTTCTTTTGTATTCATGCAAAATAAGCATCATTTGCAAAGTGGAAGCAGAAAGTTCTGTATCTGAATATTTTCTACAAGGGATACCAGCTGTATGTTGTTCCAAGGCAGAGAGAAAATTTAGCACTTTTATAATTTGTTAAAAAATATTGTCATGAAAGTTAAAATAGTCATTTCTGACTTAGTAAACTGAGTACGCAAATCTATGTTAGGGTGGCTGCGAAGTCTTTACCCAAGGTTTCAAATCCAAGAGCCTACATTTGGCACCTTAGGGGAGGGGTAGACATACCTCTCCAATAGACCCATTTGCATATTTTTTGTTCCATTTTGATCTTTCTAAGATGTAAAACAGTACACAAGTTGACCCATTTTGCACCCACATTAAGGACCACAAAATAATGATCATTGAAATAATGGACATACTGATTTGTTAAAAAAAATAATATTTTATAAAGGGGCTGGGTGCCCAAATAGTGGCTAGATAAGTCTCTAGCTAAAGCATTGATAACTGCATCTATCTCTTAACTTTCATAGTTTATTCACTTTCCATTTAGTCAAGTTTCTGTTTGATGGCTTAAATTCTTTTTTCATCTGCAGAAGTGACATGCCCAGTTGGAAGAACATACAAGTGGTGTGCTAACGGTTGCCCTCGTAGTTGTGCTGATGAAGTCAATAGTAACCCTGTGGGAGACTGTGATGAAAATTGTGTTGAAGGGTGTGAGTGTCCAGATGGATTGGTTGAAGATGGATATGCTTGTGTAGAACCAGCTAACTGTGGATGCTATGAAAATGGAATTTATTACTCGGTGAGGCATAAATGCTACTTTTATTACACTTTTTTGCTTTCTTGTGAAAGGCCCCCACTTCCCCAGAAAAAAATTGCATTTAACAGGTTATCTGAGGATTCATATTGTGTACAATTACAAATTATTCTAAACAGCAAATATGACTCATGAGTAAAGTACCCTATTGAAAGTAACGTACCCCGTTATGTAAATTTATATTTGGGTGAGTGCATTTGTCCTTTAAATGATTAGCAAGATTTTGATGAGCTTTACAGAAACTTTATGAAGCCAGAATGATATAGCATTGGAATGGTAGAGAGTATGATCACATAAGTTCTGCTATTGTCAGATATTTCATTTTTAGATATGAATGTATGATACTGTAATAGTAAGAGAACTTGACTATTAAAGCAGTCCACCATTGTCCGTTAGAGTTACAAATGTTATCTTGTTATGTATGTAACAGTATGTAAAGAGGTCTTCCCTGTGGCATCACCTTTGCTTGCTTGACAGCAAAAATTACCTGTCTACAAGCTAAAGTACATAGGTACAGTATGTTAATGCATTGCTATGTACATATGCTTTAAGATGTTGTCCACTGGCAAAGTCAGTACAAGTCTGCAAGACCTATACAGCCACCTGTTTTTGTGATCATGTTGCAATGTTTTAATGGCTGATGAATTGCCATTATTGTACAGCTTAATCAAAAGCTTGCGTTAGCTCTCTAGTATTTCATGTTACATTAGTTTACCCACATGCAAGAGATATTTATGAATCCAACCATGCATGTTTCTCAAAGGTGGTCATCCAGAGAACAGAGAGTGATCTGTAAGCCATAAAAAAGAATTCTCTTATAAAGTGATTTATCTTGTATCAGTCATGCTTTTTGTCTGGAGACTTAAAATAGAAGGCTTATTTGAAGTTTGCACTTTTAAAATTTGCAAGCAGTTCTATGGACTTGATATATCCCTGCCTGTACGATTTTAGCTAGAGAATCATCCAGCTGTCATTTGAGCTCCAAATTTCCTGTCCCTTCGAGGAAAAAAAAGCAACATGTACAATTTCCTGTTTTGCAGGGTCATCTGTGTGGATGGAAAATGAGTTAAATGTGGTACCATTTTACATATAACAAGTGATAAAATAAAATATTTTTTGATTGGCTGGAGGGAAGGGGGGGGGGAAGAAGACCACACTCCCTAAGAACCTTCTGCAGGCTGCCAGATGTAAATTCCTGATTTGAAATCCTGGCTTAAGCATTGCCCTTGTTTGATGACAGGATTTTTTTGTCTAAATATTATAAATTCATTAGGTCCAGTGTAGGTAGATTTGTAGAAATCCCGATGTTTCTATTACAATTTTAGGTTGGAGACAAACTCTATTCTCCAGGATGTTTGCAAGAAAAAACTTGCTCTGGTTTCAACAACATTCAAGAACAACCTTTGCTTTGTGACCCAAATGCAATCTGTGGAGTTAATGACGAGGCTGTTCATGGTTGCTACTGTAAGGCTGGCTACTCTGGTGATGGAAAAGTTTGTGATGGTATGAACTCTAAACTTAAAGCTGATAGTGAGAAGATAGTGACTTGTACAGTGTGTTCTGTTTTGAATTGTGTAAATTCAAGATTAGGAAGCCACTTTAGGTTATCCAGGACTCTTCACTTATTGAAAATAGATTAACAACAGCAAGATTAACTTTTTTCAAGTACTGTTCAAATTGTGATGAGGCAGGAAGTGTGGCCAGAAACCCATTTAATTCAGCAAGTTTGGAACCCCTTCAGGTTCAACTTCAAAATAGGCAATAGATTGTAGACATTCAAAGAGTATTTATCAAGTCATGAACAAAACTGGACTAACAATTACTATTCTAGATATTTCAGAACTTAAAAGCTTTTATAGAAGGTGTTTATTAAAGTAAATATACCCTATTTGTAACCAACTTTTTGCTCTCAAAATGTTAACTTATTGTTGTTATGGAGATATGCTTAATTGTCATACTGAATGCATAGCTGGAGTCTGGGAAAGTCATTAAATCTGGTTAGAAAATAATGAGACATAGAAAAGAAAAGAATTGTAGATCTGGTTAAATCTGGTTAGAAAGTAATGAGACATAGAAAAGAAAAGAAAAGAATTGTAGTGGTGCATTCTTTGCCCCTGTCACAGCAAAATGTGTCACATCAACCATTATGCATTGTTTTGTAAAATACATATCATTACACACATCTCTCTCCCAGATGTTGATGAATGTGAGGTTGAGCCGTGTGCCAATGGTACTTGCATCAATGGTGTCAATGAGTTCACATGTGACTGTTATGAGGGATGGGATGGTGATACCTGTTCAGACTATGTTGGTTGTGACAGCAACCCTTGCCTGAATGGAGGAACGTGTTCCCAGGGAGGCTGGTATCTCACATGCAGCTGTGTGTTCCCTTTTAATGGAACCTTCTGTGAAATAAGTGAGTTTGTTGATTCATTTTAATCCCATTTTAGAATGGATCATCATGAATTATTTTGAGGCAAGTTTGAAATCAGTTTGACTGTATTTTAAGGTGTGATATTCCTGTCTATTTGATGTTCTTTATCATCCTTACAGTTTGAGACATTTATTTCATCAGGAGACAGACATATCTTAGCAAAACTATAAAATTTCATATTCAAATAAGGAAATTTGACATTGAATGATTACAGTGCCTGCCAGGAAGGACTGCACTTTTGCAGTACCAGTGATGGAGATTAACATTGTGTAAGCGCACACAATCTTTGTGTTAGCATGGTGATTTTGGACATCATGGGTGGGGGTGGGGGGGAGGGTAGCTGGAGTAGAGTATTTGTTTTAGGCACTTTTTACTTAATTGAAAGTCTCATAAACCTAGAATGAAAGATGTGAACAGGCTAACATTTTAGAAGACTGTCTCTGGAAAAGTGTGCATGTGTTTGATTGTAGGGTAATTAATAGGTGATAATATCTGTGCCATTTAGCAAGCATAGACTTTTCAGCATTAGCATCGAAGTGTTGTAATGAAAATGTGCAATATTTATTTAGATGTAGCAAGAAATGATGTTCAAAAATTTATGATGCAGGCTCAAAACATGCTTAATAAGTTTATTTTAGTTGATTGCAATATTTGGTAGGGGGCTTGATTAATAAGAATTTAATAGCATAAACCTTTCTTAAATCATTAGACTTTCAACACTCTATTCAAGTTGATGGATGATGTCGTTCTTACTGTAATGTTCACTCCTGTTACATTACCAAAACTGTGTTTATGATGCTTGACTCTCGTGACAGACAATGATCCATGTGCTGAGGGAAATTCCCCTTGCCAGAATGGAGGTACTTGCACCAGCATGGGAATGGAATACAATTGTTCTTGTCCCTATGGGTACACTGGCAAAAACTGTGAGACAGGTGAGAGGCAGAGTTTACACTGCTCCCTTTGAAAATTTGTGGGATAATAATTTAAAGTCAAGAGCATTAAACTTAAAGGACATATGCAGTCACCACCATTTTGACTTAGTTCACCTGGTGCCTTACGTTATGTGCAGCTCTTTTTAATCATGCTATGATACTTTTGCCACTGAATTGGTGAAATTCATGTACAAGAATCACTTGGTTTCCTTTAATATGCTATTACTATTATTATGTTGGGAAACATAATGTAAGATACTTTGAAGGGAAATCAGAGGAGATTGAGAAGATTTATTAGTGAAGCTTAAAAGGACATTTAAGAAGCTTGAGTCTTCTCAAGGTGCAGTGGAAATAAATAGATGGTTGGGTTGACTGTTCATGTACTTCTAGCAGAGGTAAAAAGCCTGCTTATTCTTCATTGTTAGGGCTTCATGTGAGTCAGTTGTCCATTTACCACATATCTGAAGATGGATTTGTTCCAGTTTGTTTGATACTCTGAAGAACTGGAGATAAACTATAATGACTTTTGGTATATAGCAATGTTGGTTGTTCTGCACCTCTAACCTACAGCATGATGGTAGTTGTTTGGCATTGTTACTCAAAAATACCACTTTGCAAAAGTGAGAACATTTCACCTTTGCCCATGCCTGCTCTTATTTATTTATAGTCTGATAACACCAATGATTTTGCCAAGCGTAAAGAGCTTATTGCTATAAAGTGACTTAACTGTGAATAGGGCATTCACAACTTTCCATCCTTTGACAATATTTTATAGCTTTAGCTTTGTGCATGGAGAGCAGTATTCAGATTAGATAAAGCAGTGAGCAGTAACCTGTTATGGTACCTAAAAGAATTCTACACTTATTTTAAGTGTCAATATATGTTACACAATAACTAGATTAACTTTGATAAATCACTCATTTGTTGGGTTACAGCTTGACTTTGTAGTTAGTAATATAAACAACATTTTTGTAACTTTGACAGAATAGTTACTACCCATGATTTTTAGGTGATAATGTATTCATTGCTTTCCCTCATTTTAAAATAATTAATTGTATTTTGTTTTAGAGGTAAACCCATGCACTCAAGACCCCTGTGAAAATGGAGCTACCTGTATCAATAAAGTTGACACATATGAATGCGAATGTGGGGCTTCGTTCATGGGACGGAATTGTGAAATAGGTCTGTATTCCTTCTTATTCAACATTTTTTCTCAAAATTGTCTTTGTCATTTCTTTGTTATCCCTTTATAACTTGTTGCTCTCCTTACAATTTTTTTCAAAAATGTTGACAACATTTTGAACATGTCTTTTTGAATGTTCCGTGTCCTCCCTAATTTCCAAACAATTTTTGGAAACTTTCTTTATTCAGTATTAACACATTTATTCTTGTCACAGAGTATGGTGTATGTATTGCTAGTGGAGACCCACACTACAAGACTTATGATGACCTGTGGCATGACTTTCAAGGCAGTTGCCAGTACATCCTCTCTGAAGACTGCACTGGGAACACATTTAGTGTTGAGGTCAATAATCAGAAACGTTCTCAAAGTGAAGCTGTTTCATTCACTTCAGAAGTAATTGTGACAACAGCTTCCCAGGTAATGTACCAATATGGTTTGATTTACCTATTAAAAATTTTTTAGAATTTTTGCTTGAATGGTTGTTAACTTTGGATTGGACTTTCTAATATTTACAGTTTATGTCAGTGGTGCATCTTGTAAAGCTGGTTATTCTGTATGAAATATGACAGCAGTTTAGCTGTTCCTGTTAAAGGTGGTGTACTGCCTCTTTAACTGTGATGCCATTGTGGCAATATTTTGCATTTTCTAAATACTCTGTGAAACCAGTACGTTTCTGACATTGTTTTGTATTCCTCAATTTTCAAATCATTGTTTTCTTCTCCTCATTGAAAGAAAATCAGTCAACCCCTCCCAAGAGTACTGTTGCTGTTTCTGTGATGAATTGACTGAAAGTTTTTCATTAATTTTCATTCTATCTTACCATTGCTCTTCGAGAAAAAGCCATGCTCTTTATAATGCATCAGTTACTGGCTTCTGTTTTTATTTAGACAATAGTTCTGAAGAAAGACAGATTAGTTGAAGTCAATGGTTTGGACACTGTTCCTCCATTTAGACAAGGTGAAGCAGACATCACTGTCATTGGCATATATGTGGTGAGTAGGAATGAAATGAAACCTATCAGACACCTTCACGGTTCTTTGCTTTCTGAGATGTTAAGCAAATAAAAGCATTTTGCAATTTCCCCAAGAGTGTAGATTAGGACAATTTTGCATCCAGAGTAGTTGGAGTCAGTGTTGAGAAAGCTAGTTATGACATATTTAGCAAAGTTGCATTTATCATTATGCTAGGTTGCCTTGATATTAAACCTGTGATTTTATCTTTCCTAATTTTTCAATAAATATTTTCATCTCATAATTTTTCATATATACCTTTTCTTTTTCAAATTAAGTCATTATTGAAAGTGTCATTGTATTGATGAGATACTTTCACAATTGCATGTCAACAGAAAATGTTAAGTACTTCTATATGCTTTACAAGTGCTTCTCTTTCTTATCAGCAAGTGTACCTAGATATAGGTGTTTGGGTCCGCTGGGATGGAATTGACAGGGTCGAAGTGAGAGCCTCGTCTTCATTTAATTCACAACTGTGTGGTCTTTGTGGAAACTTTGATGGTGATGGATCAGAAGAGAATGAATTCATAATGAGCGATGGAGAACCAGTATGTACTATGTCTTCTAATTCCTATGTATTATCCATGAATAAAGTTGAAGGGTGGTGCATAGTCTTGTAAAATACATTACTTAAGTGTGAAAATTTTTGTCTGATGTTACAATTAAAATAACTATTATTGTAAGGTGACAAATAAACCCATTGGTTTGTTTATCCCTGAGTAGCCTTTAGCAGATTAATAAACGATGACGCTACAGACAGCAAAAACATCTAGGCTATTTCAGGCCTGTAGTGTAGAGCTAATGTGTCAAACACACTTGATGGGTTAACTTGTATTGAAGACACTTGATGGATTAACTGATAGTATAGTACTAGCAGTAGCTATAGTAAAGGTGATGAGTAGGCTGAAACTGACATTTCAGTGAGCAAATAGGCTAAGTGGTACTGTAAGTGGTTCCACCTGCTAAGAACAACATACCAAATACCTTAATAATGATGTAGTAATATAGAAATACATATGTAAACAAGGAAATACAACTAACCCTTAAGCTGGTCACAAAAGACATACCCCTTGCAGTGCCAGCACAAAAATAACATTTGACTTAACAATTTTATAAAGATACATAAATGGCTTCTGGTTGTAGACACTATGTGCCTTTAATGCCAACTCTTCTTCATCAATTGTAGCTGCCTCCAAAATTTGTCAAGCTTCTTTAGGATGCTTTGGACAGATGTGGCATTGACAGCATCCTTTGGCAAAATTTTCAGAGTATATTTGTGAAGTTATTCTTTTGTATGTTAAACTGTTATTGCCTTTTATGAATTTTGTGACAGTGGCCTTGTGTGGAAGAGTCCTTTGCAAATGGGAGAAACTGAGACATAGTTTCATCATATTTGAGGGCCCTATGGAAGGCCTCGTGGAAGATTAGCTCTAGCTAGATGAGTAACCCTCAGTAAATAAGTTGAAATAAATACATAACATTTACCATGAACTATTTTACATTTCAGTCATGTTCTGCAGTATGGTTCATATTTACTAAAGTCCAAAATTTACATTTCAATGATTTGTGTTAACTGTGCTGTGCAACCCCTCCTAGTACTTTAGTGATTGTTTTGTTTTTTTTTCAATGCTAGTGTGTTTCAATCCCTCTACATTCCAACACATTATTGGTAACATTCGTGAGTAAGGTTAGAAATAGTGACCATTATCTCAATATCTGTTTTAGATGATTAAATTTGGATTGGCCATTCAAGGCCACATATCTGCATGCAAAGTGTTTTTCAGAACATACAGATGTTTTAAAATAGAACTGTGTGCAACCAGTACCACTCGGGAATACAGATCATCACAAAACCCTGATCCACCCAGCATGCCTTTCACTGCATCATCATCAACCTTTGAAAGCCTGGATAATTTCCACCCTTTTTACTAACTACCTATTGTTCCCTTGTTTTTATGTCTTATACCATTTCTTATTTCCTTTTTGGTAGGCTCCAAATGAAGTTCTATTTGGAAACAGTTGGAACACTGAAGAGAATTGTGTGCCACAAGGAAGTGAAGTGCAACCATGTGACAGTGCTTCAGAAGAGGTTGCTGTTGCTGCAAGTGATCTGTGTAACATCATCAGAGACTCAGAGGGTAAAGAGATGGAACTACTAAATAATAATAATGATGATTTGGATTTTTATAGAGCCTTATATGTGACATATCTCAAAACGCTTCACAATCATTACCCCTGGTCATTGGTAACTTGTCAAACCCACACTAGTGCACATCCCTTGCTGTTCGTGCCCGGCACATTGAACAGTAATGCCTCTTCATCTTGTCCCAAGGCCATGGCCGGCCTGACTGAAACCAATTTTAAAAACTGAGCCATAAAACCTCATCTTACTCTAACCCTAGGGGACTTCCCAGAGGAGCAGCCAAATACAGCCCATCACTATACAAGTTACCTCACAGGTACCATTTGGAGACAAGCAATCGAGATAAAGCAGCTTGCTCAAGATGACCCAGGTTGGAATCGAACCAGCAATCCTTAGATCACAAGTCCAACACCTTATCCAATAGGCCACCATGCCCTCTGCTACAAGCTCTCTGCTGAAACTCCTCTCCTTGGTCTTAAACATTGCACAGTGGGTGTAAAGTGGGTGTTTAAGCCTTATAGTGGAAAATGTTTGACAAATATGATACTAAACTTAGGCAGAGGATATCAGAGTTAAAACAATGAAAAAAAACTCAAATGATTTTTGTTGACATGCATTATAGCTTTTTGTCAGTTACCTCTAGAAAATGATGACGGTTTGCCATTTTAGGAATCCTCAAGGTCAATGCTGTTTTTTGGATGGTACTGAGCAGTTTTGAGGAAATGTATCTAATTGTTAGTAATGTGGGGATGTTAAATCTTCAAACTTTTGTTGTAAAATTATTCTTTGTATTGATTTCGAATAGTACTATGAATTTGTTTTTCCATTGCATGGCATTATTAAGAATAGTTCAGTACAATGAGACCATACAAGAATCTATTTTTTATGTGTGATTCACCAACCTTCCCATCTTTTTACTGTTACAGGTATTTTTGCTGATTGCCACAGCGCTGTGGACCCTGCACCATTTTTTCTTGCTTGCACATTTGATTACTGTGCAGATCCCTCTACGGGAAATGAGAGTCTCTGTACCTCCCTGTCTTCATATGCCCAGGTCTGCAAATATGCAAACATTGAAATTCAAAATTGGAGGGAGCAGACACCATGTGGTATGTTTGCAATTACTTTTGTGTTATCATAACAGAGTTCCCATGGAGAAGGGGTAATGGGAAAATTATGGAAAACATTTTGCATGTTCGTATGATCTTGAAAGTCCTTGATATCAGATTGTTTCGTCTGGAAAACTTGCCATACAGTTTGGAAAGCAGTAAACCTTCACCATCTGTACTTTGGCTTGCATTACTACGTTTCCACAGGGCATAAATGCTTCAAAGCAGGTGCAATTTTTTTTTTCCAATATGATTCTTCATTCTTGATTCTTGAAACTGGGCATCTTGAATTTCAGTGTATCAAAAGTGTGGGAACTCTTTCATAATGATTGTAATGAAGACAAAATTACAATTTATTTATTGTGTTTTTGTGTTGCATGTAAATTTTATTTTGTATTTAAGTTTTAACTTATTCAAAAATCACGGAATGGAAAAATAATAGAAATGCAAGGTAGACATGCTTAGATCTATTTATGTAAGTTATTAGATCACTTTGAATGTTGGGTCGATTATAAAAATTCAGTCTCAGTATTAGCTAATATTAATCCTCAGTTTTGTATAGAAGTGTTATTGGTAAATTTTACTTAAAATGCTGATACAATTTAAAAGATATTTGCTGGCCTGTATTTCATAAAAGTGTTGCATTACTTTAGTATGTCTGACAAAGTCCAAACATTATTGCTACAAAAATGCAACATTTAGTGATATTACACAAAAGTATGTTTCATAGGAAAGTGTGATATTTCTCAAATATCGGTAGTGGGTTAGTGCCAGCCAACAAAGAGAATTGAAAATCAGCTAGTTGTAATGTTGGTGTCATGCCAGTCACTTCACTGCAAAAACACTCATGAAATTTATTATTCAAAGTATCACTAAATCCTCCATCCATCTTTGTTGAGTTAGTCTTTTGAAGCACATTGACTTTTCAGCTATAGGCAAATTTTCTTTGGAAATCGAGTAGAATGAATGAATTAATTAACAGGGCCTAAAGAAAATACACTGGTACTCCTTATTTACACAGCTCTGGCATGTCCTGCAAATAGTGTATACTCATCTTGTATCTCTGTGTGTCCCATGACCTGTGCCGGTGGATATCAAGGAAGTGGCTGTTACGATGATTGTGTGGAAGGCTGTGAGTGTATTGAAGGTTTCCTGCTGGAGGGTACAGAATGTATACCAGAAGAGGAGTGTGGATGTTATAATGATGGAGTGTACTACCAGGTAGGTCAAAGGTCACATCACATGAGTTACACAAATTCTGTGAGTACAAAAAGTTGCAAAACTGTGGTAATGTTTATAATTCTCTCATGAGGAGACATGGAGAGTTCAAGCATGATATTAATCCTTCTGCCACCTGTGTCTTCACTAGCATGGGATGTTAAATGCCAAGTAGCCCTATATTTCTGAAATAATAGATGGTGTGCTTATTAATTCTACTATAGCTTTACACTTCCTCTTCACTCATTAAATAGTGGGACTAAGTCACTTTGTCAGCATTTTATGCCAATAGATGTACATAATCACAGATAAAAGAAATGAGTTTGTATGTTAGTACTAATCTTAGCCTCTGAATTCTGCCATTGTTAAGTTTCATTATGGTTGAGTTTAGGGTTTGTTCAGTTGAGGCCTGTATATTATAGTAGTAGCATTAGTAGAATGATAGAACCAAGCATTCAGCAAGTGCACCAACTATACCTCTTATGTAATGAAATGATAGTTCAGCACAATTGTCAACAACAATTGATGTCCAAGGTTCATATTTATGACTAAGGATTGTTTAACGTCATCATCATCATCCATTGTGGATGTGTACTGTGATAGTCACATCCGTAGTAAATAAAATGCAACTCATCATCATGAAAGTCCACTGATTGAACTTATCATATTCAAAGTTCCTAGTCACTCAAGATAACCCAGGCAGAATGACCTTTCATTTATAGTCACAAAAAAAAAGAAAAACATAGGAATGTGAAAAATGTAGCTTTACAGTGAACCAAATCTCAGGGAGTTTCAGTCGCTCATTAGAGGAAAATGTGTTTCTATTTTAATAGCATGTATGTTTTCTGTGTGTAGATGTGTTCCTTATTGATTTACTCACCATAGTAGATTTAAATGAGATGGAAGTGGAAACGTTACTGGTGGAATTAAGAAATTAGAGTAGAAAGAGGAAAATAAAATGAAATATTCTTATAAAATAATGGGAATGCTGATAGTTTAATTAATGATATGATTTCTTATATGGCAGTCAACCACTTATTACGTTTAATGATAATGTAATAACAGCTGGTTTAACTAAGTTTACCAGTCTTAGCACAGTTCCAGGTAAATTGAGATGGCAAACTAAAGTAGCAGTGGAGGGATAGTGTTGTCCTAAGGAAATATTTTTGGGTGTTGAATGATGTGTGATATAGGTTCCATTCTACCTTCTTACCTTTTACTGAACCATCTAGTCAAGCTTGATGTAGTTATTATCACATTCTTCCCACTGTCATGTATACTGCTTTAAAAAGTCAAGAAGTTTTTGGAAGGGTTCAGGTAGAGGGATGTGCCCTCCTCAGGCGGTAGTGAGCAGTCTCTC
This sequence comes from Holothuria leucospilota, assembly GCA_029531755.1. Lineage (NCBI taxonomy): Eukaryota > Metazoa > Echinodermata > Holothuroidea > Aspidochirotida > Holothuriidae > Holothuria > Holothuria leucospilota. The sequence goes on from CM055964.1 coordinate 4,833,124, forward strand.
CCAGTACTAAAATTTGTTCTGGGTAGTAATTACAAATCATGAATTTTGCCTGTCACTTTGTCTCAATCTGCATGCATGACCCAGGAAAACCTCTAATATATTCCTTAGTTTGCTTGGCACTGACACTGATTCCTTGGCACATTCCTGTATTTATGGGGTTTTAGTATCACTGGCAGTAAGGACAAGATATTTCTACTATTTGATTCACATAAATGTGGTAATGAGCTTTCCTTTTTTTTAACCTTTAGCAAAATTCAATGGATGTACTGTCCGAGGACTGTTCCTCAGTGTGCTCATGCAATGGTAGCAGTGTGTTGATCTGTGAACCAGTTGAATGCGATGGCAATGCTACTTGTGGAGCTGCTGGTGGGGTGAGCCAGTGTTCTTGTAACATGGGCTATGCAGGAGATGGTTTTACTTGCACAGGTAGGTTTATATAAACCAGTCTGGTTGGTCTGGAAAGTCCCCCATTTAATAATGTAGAACCCTGTACTTCAAGTGACATCAACACAGCATTTAAAGGTAGTAATTTTGAAGTGCAATTTAATGGTGTGATCAAATCCTTTGAATATTTGGAATAGTTTTTGAGTTATGTTTTGAAAGCTTGTTACTATGACTCCTTCTTCTATATGTATAATCTTGAAGTATTCAGTAAACTAACAAGACTGTTAGCTATCAAACAATTCAGTCAATGTGATATGTTTTATGTCACAGATAGCGTACATTCTCCCATACCAGAATAACAAGCACCCCTGCAGCCCACACTGTTTGCTCTCTCAAAGCTCACAGGTTTGGTAAACAAGTACCCCAGCCTTAAGCAAAACCATAAATATTTTCTTTATTGACTTTAGCACTCTCTGCTTGTGTTTACATTTTATGTTGCAATATTTGCTGCGTGTGGTGACTCTCAGTGCCTCATTGATGTTAATACTATAATAGTAGCATAGAGAATGTATTCACCTCCATGCCATCCGATAATTTAACTTTGCATTGTGTGACATTCGTGAGTTGCCTGTCACAACATGTCTAACATTATGAAATAACTTTCTGACTGATTGACCTTGAGAAAAGTTTTATCAGTGAGACATATTTGAAATGATATCTTACTGTTGTAAAATGTTTCAGTTTGAGAAGATGATGCAAGGGATGGGGGGGGGTCGAGGCCGGGGAGGTTGGGCTTCTTTTTTGACATGGATATTCATGACTTCTGGAAAGCAAATGACTCTTGCAGGGTATAGGTTGTCGGAGTAAAACAATGCTTCTGAAAGGTACAGTAGCAATGGTGAAATAACGTTTAAGCTTTTTGTATGAAAATGCAACATAGTCTGGTATAGGTTAATTACATTGAAATCAGAATGAGATTTGTTAAATATTGAAACTGTAAAAGAAGATAAGTAGGGAAATTGGCATCACAAATATTGTTTTCATTCACGCAGCATTCGTGAAAATACTTTATATTGCAGTCTTAGTACAATACATACATTAATATTCTGTTCGACTAGGAGAAATTTCAAGGCAAATGTTCTTTATGAGCATTAGCCTGTTGGAACTCATAAATTTTAGAGTTAGAAAATTGAATATTTCAAATTGGTTTTAGTATTGTAGTATTGGTGGTTGTAGCAGGAAAACAAACAGTAAGTCAAAGATTATTCAAGTATATTACTTCTGAATTACCAAGGTGATCATACATCCTTCTCGTTTTTCTATGTCTCATTCTGTTGAACAGAAATCAACGAATGCCTTGATAATGATTGTGTTAATGGGACATGTGTCGATCTAATTGCAAGATATCGATGTGAATGCTATGGAGGATTCACTGGTGAATTTTGTGAAGAGATTGATGAATGTTATGTTGAACCATGTTTGAATGGAACATGTAAAGATCTGTCAGGAGGCTATGAATGTGAATGCTTTCCAGGTTTTGAAGGAGACCGTTGTGAAATTGGTGAGTTTTTATAACTGATCATATTATTTTTATTTTTAGCTAGGGTCTATGATGTCACAACATCACCACATTTTCCAGTAATTAGTAATGATTAATTTTGTCAAGTTTTGTGTCTTTACGGTGATTAAAAGGTGCAAGAGAAAGCAAAATTTTATTTACTTTTGTTGACATATTTTATGGCATGGGATGGTTCTCATATTTCAGTCCACAAAATTTACATGAAATTATGCAACTGCATAGCTAATGGCAATAAAACTTGAGGAAAACATGATTTGAGTCAAGCGAAGCTTTAGTTACTGGACAAAGTTGGAAATATTGCTATAGGTGGTGCAAGCTAGGGGGCTTGTTGGTCATCCCCATCTCAAAGTTTGGGCAAAACACATTTCTCATGCAATGTTGTCAGGAAATACAAAATTTCTCCGGCAAAAAGGGCTCAGCCTCTGTGGAAAAATATCTTGTATACCTGTGACTATTATGTTGGGAGTTACACGTTAATAAATGAAATGATGTGTAAAAGTTGCTTTAAATGTTGTGGAGTTTTATTTGATAGTTTAGAATTATTGCAGTCGTACTGCAGAAAAATACAGACATTGCCGTTCTTTAAATGAGGATTTATTACAGGCATATATCAATACAGACTTCGCATCATTTAATGGACATGTGAATACCGCACATCTTACATTATTCTCATTTGGTCAACTTTGTCATGGTTTCTAGGTGCTATTTTTGTTCATAATGCACCTTTAATCATTGTTATGCTACAAATTTAATTTTTCAATTTATTTCTTGCAATCTACCCTGTGCCTTTCTCCAGTGACTGTACTACTAGCATGTACTGAAAATTGAAATTACAATCCCTCTTTTTTCTCTTTGAAAGACTCTGATGAATGTGACAGTGATCCATGTCAGTTTGGTGGTACTTGCACAGATTATGTAGATGAATTCAGGTGTGACTGTGTCCCTGGGTATGAAGGAGTCTTTTGTGAAACAGGTATGTCTTCCCTTATTTTATTACAAATATCACAAATAATGTATGGAATTTGAAAAGACAATTTATGATGAGGTGTACCTCATAAGTAGTACAGGTTAGTGTCAGAAGCGCCTTGTGAGTGTTTTTGATTCCTTGCCGTAGGCAGGCAAGGAATCTATGCGATGGTGATGTGTGTGTGTGTGTATGTGTGTTTGTGACACTCGTTGTAATCGTGATATCTCAAGATAGGAATGACTGATACTTTTCATATTTGGTAAGTAGGTTTGTCATGATAAGAGGAAGAACCCTATTGTTTTTGGCAGAGGTCAAAGGTCATTCGAGGTCACCAGAGGTCAAAGTCCAGAAACCTTGTAATCGCGATATCTCAAGATAGGAATGACCGATACTTTTCATAGTTGGTATGTAGATTTGTAATGTTGAGAGGAAGAACCGTATTGTTTTTGGCAGAGGTCAAAGGTCATTTGAGGTCACCAGAGGTCAAAGTCCAAAAACCTTGTAATCATGATATCTCGAGGTAGGAATGGCCGACACTTTTCATAATTGGTATGTAGAGGTGGCATGTCGAGAGGAAGAACCCTATTGTTTTTTGCAGAGGTCAAAGGTCATTTGAGGTCACCAGAGGTCAAAGTCCAAAAACCTTGCAATCGTGATATCTCAAGATAGGAACGGCCGATACTTTTCATAGTTGATATGTAGATTTGTTTTGCTGAGAGAAAGAACCCTATTGTTTTTTGCAGAGGTCAAAGGTCATTCGAGGTCACCTGAGGTCAATGTCCAAAAACCTTGCAATCGTGATATTTTGAAGTATGAATGACTGATACTTTTCATAGTTAGTATGTAGATTTGTCATGTCAAAAGGAAGAACCCTATTGTTTTTGGCAGAGGTCAAAAGTCATTCGAGGTCACTAGAGGTCAAAGTCCAAAAACCTTGTAATTGTGATATCTCGAGGTAGGAATGGCTGACACTTTTCATAGTTGGTATGTAGATTTGTCATGTCAAGGGGGAGAACCCTATTGTTTTTGGCAGAGGTCAAAGGTCATTCAAGGTCACCAGAGGTGGAAGTCCAAAAACCTTGTAATCGTGATACCTTGAGATAGGAATGACAGACAGTTTTCATAGTTGGGTGTGTGGATTTGTGATGTCAAGAGAAAGAATCCTATTGTTTTTGGCAGAGGTCAAAGGTCATTCGAGGTCACCTGAGGTCAAAGTCCAAAAACTTGTAATCGTGATATTTTGAAGTAGGAATGACCGACACTTTTCATAGTTGGTATGTAGATTTGTCATGTCAAGGGGAGAACCCTATTGTTTTTGGCAGAGGTCACAGGTCATTCAAGGTCACCAGAGGTCGAAGTTCAAAAACCTTTTTTTTGTCTTTTTTTTTTCATTTTTTTTGGTTATTCAAGTTTTGGTTCAAAGGTCATGTGGCATGAGCTAATGTGAGCAGGGGTGAAATTGTGACCACATCATAAAAAATGATGAAGTAGAGAAGTATAAATTTGATGGATGAACCTCAGTGTAACAAAGCACCCCCCTTTCGGCAAGGAATCACGAAGCCTTTTGGCTTTCTGGTTTAAACTGAAACTCAAGAACTCATACCATTTATGTTACCATACTCATATATACATGGGTTAAACCTATTTTGAAGAAATGAAACTTTTTTCATAATATTGACTGTATCTAGTAGTGAGAAAAATTAAAGAGACAGGGCCTTCTTTTTGAAAGTTGGATGTAAGGTTGAGGATCACATAGTATAAACCTTTTGGCTTGTTTCTGGTGGTGCTTCTCTCTTTCCTATTATTTAGTCCAAGTTTCATTAATTTGGTTATCTAGATAAGGGAACAAAAGTAATTAATATTCAAAGTGATAATATTCATCTCTGGTAAGATGGTTTTTCCTAATGCCCCCTTGTCTTTGCTGATAATCTCATGGACTTTTATGTAAATCTTTCCATAATACCTGAACAAAACTGTTCCTCATTTGTTACATCATTTTGGATGGAAATTTTCTGCAAAATATCTACTAATTTAACAAATGCTTTCATAAATGATGTGGTCTAAGCTGAATGTTATTCTTGTCAAACTTTTCTTCAACAGACATTGATGAATGTGAAAGTAGCCCTTGTGAAAATGATGGGACCTGCTTTGACTTCCAGAATAGATATACCTGTCAATGTGCAGATGGCTATGGAGGAGAAAGATGTCAGGATGGTAAGTTATGAGTCATCACAATGTCTCAGACATTGGATGGTACTGATAGCTGGGGGAGGGGGAGGGGGAAGAGTGAGTTGGTCACAGATGTTTTCAAGTAGATTACTTTATCTGTATATATGTCTATTCATGAAGGAGAAAGATACAAGAATGGTAAGTTAATAGTCATCACTGTGTCTAAAAGACAAACTCGTAAGGTGGGGGAGGGGGGGGGGTGGAGGAGGGGGAGGTGATTGATTCTGATACATACTTTTTCAAGAAGGTTACTTTGTATGTTTACATCTTTGTTCATGGAAGGAAGTATTTGAGGATAGTAACAGTAATCATTAGGACTAAAAGACAAGCTAGTACTGATAGCTAAGTATGAGGGGGTGAAAAAGGGGGAGTAAAAAAAGGGGAGTGTAAGAGGGGGGAAGGGGCTGGAGGTGATTGATTGGGGCACTTTTTCACGTATGTTAGTACGTATATATCTCCCTTCATGCTAGAACTAGGTTTCAAGATTTCAATGTTTCTAAGGCAGGTTTTGAGAGTAATAATGTTCAGTGTAAAGTTGATGACACTAAAATGTGTTTACTGCTTGGACAAGTTTATGCATTGGGACTTAAGGGGGTGGGGTGCTAGGTGGTGGAGGGAGGTGAAATGGAAAAGGTTTTGTAACCTTGTTGATAGTATCACAAAAGTGAGAAGTGGGGGAAGGGGTTCAAAGATTTTATAGACTTTTTTACATCTACAAAGTTACAGGTTTCTGTTTTTACATTTTCTGTTATAAGAAGGGCAAGCAGGACATGCACTAATGCATTATTTAAATTTATTTAGTTTGATGTACATACTTTATGTGTGAGAGATGGGGTCTAACACCATTAAAGAATAGGACCTTTGTCCTCTTTGTTAGACTGCAACGAAACACAATGCTAGGAAAATGCAATTTATTTTATCATCCTTGTTGTTTGAAATTAAACGCATGTAATCCACTTCTTATAAAGGGTGAATGTGGCTAATTACAGAATGAATGAATTAGGTTAAAAAGATAGAAACAATGGTTAAATCTGTAACTTTTGTCATTTTTAGAGGGTCCATGTACCAGCAACCCATGTCAGTATGGAGGTACCTGTGAAGAATTACCAGGAGACAACTACAGGTGTAACTGTGTTGATGGATACAGTGGTCCTAACTGTCAGTACAGTGAGTTGAAAGAAATCATTATATGGAACATCACTTTGTGTTTACTATTAAGTAATTTTTTTAAATGTACAATTGCAAGATTAGACAAATTGAGTCATGTGTCCGAACATGGCATAAATGGACATAAAATTCCATTGTGTTTTATATGCTTGCTTGCATCTCTGCGTTTAAAGTGATACTTAAATTAATGTTCTTGAAAATATTAATTGTAAATTGATCGTTATTGATGTGTCTGTCATTATGCAATTATTTTGTCTGTATTATTACAGTGTACTTTTTTAAGGAAAGCCTAGTTCAGGCCCTGGGGACCATTTTCATCTGTGATGGTGAGAGAAATTTTTGCATGTCAATGGGCTGCCCACAGTTTGAAGAAATATAGCCTAGGAGTTTGCACTGGCTCAGATGCAAGTATTATTTATAATGGTGACATTTTGGTTTGAATATTTTACAGATTCCAATGAGTGTTTTAGTCAACCTTGCCAGAATAATGCTACATGCTATGATCAAGTGAACTCCTACAGGTGTGAATGTACTGTGGGCTGGATTGGAGATGACTGTGACATGGGTAAGCATTTCTATATTTATCTTCAAAAACATACAGTATTGTTTGGCACACTACTGTTTTATAAGTTCTCCATGTCAAAATGGCATTCAATGTTGACTTTATATCTATATACAGGTCAAAATAAGGGCAATTACAAGTGCCCAAGTGACTTGTCCTGGGTGGCTTATCCTGGGTGAATTGTCCTGGGAGCCTTGTCCTGGGTGGCTTATCCTGGGTGACTTATCCTGGGAGGCTTGTAGTGGGTGGCTTATCCTGGGTGACTTGTCCTGGAAGGCTTGTCCTGGGTGGCCTCTCTTTGCTACCTTCAGGGAGTGTTCATGTAGATTGATGTTACATGGTGATTGCTGTTTTATTGTGGCTGGCCAGCTATAGCATTTGAGGTGAAATGATTGTACATGCTTGAACAGGTTCCAGCACCCCCTTTTCATCATAACATCAAAAGTTTACATCAACCTGTCTGAAGCTGTATCTTCTCCTGCAAGTTTTCCAATAGATAAGTGGAACTGTTGTGGTGCTGTCTTGAAAGCATACCTTGGGAGTTATTTCATATGACAAGGATGAGCACATCACTACAGGGAGGGTAAGAATGTTTTTATACAGACACAGGAATTTACATTTGCATTCACCTCAGAGTGATTCAGCTAGAAAAGAGTCTGTCTTGCCTGAGACTGGAAGCACTGAAGGCATTTGGTCAAGAAGGCAGAGGATGTCCACAGGTAGAGGAAAGTGAAGAGTTGTCAAACTTCAATGACACTTAGTAAATAATCATGAGTCCCAGCTTTTCTGGTGTAATGAATGAGTGATGAATCTCTAGAGGAAGTGACAGGGTGTTACGTAAGGGTTAAATGCAGGTCATGGAGGGTCGGAATTGCCTGGATCACTTATTTTAGGGTCACACAATTGCAAGTTACCTTTAGAGTTTATGTGAGTTAACCACTTGCAACAGCTACTATCACCTCATACCAACAGCTTGCAAGAATGCCTTACATCTTGTAATGGTGAAAGCACCTCACCATAGGCCTCCTGTGACCAAAGAAATTTTGAACATGATTAAAAATGTCACAAAAATGGCCAGGCTCATGTGAGGCTCATTAGATGTCACTGTTTTGATCATTCAAAGGTTTAAGCTTTAATTTGACTGTTTTCTTGCAGATGATCTGCCACGTCAGACTGTAATTCAGATTTGGGCCGTTTCATTCACCATCGGTTGGGAAGTAGATATCGATGTAGAATGGTTCCAGGTCTTTTACAGACAATCAGGTGAAGAGATGTGGATTGTAAGTCCAACTCTTAGTGGTACCCAGCTGCTGTATATCTTCCAAGGCCTGACCAATGACACATTGTATGACTACAAGATAAGAATGAAGAGAGAAGAGGATCAGAGTGAGGCTGAGACACAGATCTACAAAGTATCAACATGCTCCCCTGGGTATGGAGGACGAAACTGCTCTATAGGTAAGAGACTAGGCTGTATGTAAAGAAACATCCATCTGCCATTTGGAATTCCTCTTACCTTCCACCCCTTGAGAAAAAATTGTAAAGGCAGTATGTCCAGTACAACAACCTTTGTTTTAGGTTCATCATCTTGGGTGCATGCAAAGCTAGTCACATGAAAACTGCCCTTCCCATAGACCCTTCCCCCAAACCATGGAATGTGGACTTTGTAGTCCACAGTCCTTGCTGAAGCCCAGGTAAGGGATAAGACTGATACGAATAAAAGTTTGATGGTTTCATCTCAGGTTAAATTTATAAATGGTTAAATTTGTGTGCCCCAACTATTGCTTCACCATGAAAAACATCATATGCAGATGCATGCTGCACTTGTAAATTGTGATATTTGAATCCTAGAGATCTTTTGTACAATGTTTCAAGGTGAAGAATTAAGGATAAGGGATGAATGAACTGCTTCTGGTTTTGCCCTAGCAAATCTTCACTTTATTTAGAGTCAACCATTCCTTTTCTTTTAGTAAAGTGAAGTTATTTTATTATATAATGATGCATGTCACTTTTTACTGCTGGAATCAATGCACATATGCTAAAGTCAACCACAGTTTCTTAATACTCAGTCATGGGGTGGGAGGGGGAAGGTTGGAGAATAATGCACTCAATCAGTTGCTGGTGAGGTGTGCATGGCGAATCTAACACACTGTTTTAAATGTCTTCATTTAAATTAGATTCTGCAGAACAGGTTCCCTTCAACCTTGGCATCAGTGATGCACGAGCCAGTGTTCTGACAATTACGTGGGATGTGGCAGTGAGTATAGCAGCTGACGGTGAAGCAACCTTACAGTATCGTGAATACGGCAACTCTGATTGGATAGATGAAACCACTATTAGTTCTACTAGTGCAGGTGTACAAGACATTGTTGGCCTCACACAAGACTCATATTGGGAAGTGAGAATCTTGGTCAATGCAGATACAAATCTCTGGACCCTGATTGGTCGTTTCCATACTTGTGTACCAGGAAGGATGGGACCAAACTGTGAATACAGTGAGTCTAGTCAGAGCAGAGAGAAACAGATAGCTTTAAGAGCATTTGTCAAATGTTGTTAATGTTGGAAAGTTAAGAAATCAAAGGAGAAGAATTGTTTTTGATGCTATTTGAAATTAGGATGAGGTTTCTCTGCATTGGGTTCTGTTGTAGGTTAAAAGGTTAAGGCAAATCAGTCACAGTGTTAAATAATGGTATAGTAATAATGAGTCCTTTGTTTGCATTATGTTACTGAGATAATGGTTAAGAACATTTCTTGGTGTACATTTGTGTTTTGGTGTAACTTAAATATGACAGTTCAGAAGGAAAACATTCTAATTTAGCAACTTTAGTAGGAAATATATCCCATTCAAGAGAACAAATTGAGTTGGGCTGATTATAAAGTTTGACCAATTTACAGAGATGCCACTTTTCAGATTTTAGTCTGAAATCAGATTTTTTTGGAATGCCCATCAAAAATTCAAATTTTTTTGACATCAGAAAACACTTTTTTGATTCCTAAATTTTTGGTCAAATTTACAAAAAAAGTCTGCTCTGTTGCATGATCCGAGAGTTAGTCCAACATAAACCACTGATAGTGTATTTATGTAACCAACCATGTATTTGTTGTACCGAGTACCTTATGCAGATGGCACTGCATAGAAAATCGTTAAGTACTGGACAGACTTTGTATACCAGTTTACTGTGATTGTGTATACGGCAGTTTGACAACTTTTGACAAAATTTTCAGATTTTTTGGGTAAATGCTGGTAGCATCTTTGAATTTGGTTGTTGTGGTAATTGTTAAATACAATTCAAATTTAGTTTCCATTGGGACATAAAATAACAGATTTTTATTTAAAAATAACAAACTGTATGTAAAGCTGTCAAGATAAATTGTGACAGATGTGATCCCATGTACTGTACTATCTTTTTGTCCACAGCTTTTGGGACCTGCACAGTATGGGGAGACCCTCACTACATTACCTTTGATGAACTCAAGTATGACTTCCAAGGGGACTGCGAGTATACCCTTGTTACAGATTGCCCGGGAGCAGACACAACTTCCTTTGAATTGATTGGAGATAATATTAAATGGACACCGTCATTAACAGTGTCATATCTACGTGAACTAAGACTCGTCTATGAAGATACAGAATATGCTCTGCTTAGAGACTTTGAAGTAAGGGTTAATGATTTGAGGGTTACACCACCCTACCAGTCCAGCAGTGTCACCATCTGGTTCTCTTATGGTGTCTTGGTAAGTACCACCTTACCATTCAGGTAGTGTCACTGCTCATCATCTGGGTTTCTTTTAGTGCCCTATTGGGTAAACCATGTGGATGCCCTTTTGTTCTTTTAGTACACCAAATGGAACCATTGAATGTCCTTTTTCTCATCTTCAAATTGTATACTAGTGTAGGAAGGTGTAACATAATGCATTAACGTAATGCATCATCTTCTCAAGAGATTCGTATTATCCGTCTTAAACTCAGTGGTAAGTTACCACAGGACCAATGCCCTAGAAATATAAAAAAAATGCATGGACAACTTCATAAGGTAAAATATTGATAAACCCTTTTCCCACAGGATCAATTACTCACAGTTACAGATAGAGCTCACACATGTTCTTTGCTGCTTGAGTACATATCAAAATGTCATAGGCATAACTGTCAAACCATCTGTATGAATAGCTCATCTACACTTCAGTTGTAAGTTGCAGTGAATGTTGGGAAGGACTTGAAAGCACATTGTATGTGTCATTCCAGATGTAAAAAAGACAAATTACTCACAAGGACAGATAGAGCTAAGTATATTCTTCTCTTATTGAAATACATAGCAGACTTGAAATAGTTAAGGTTTTCAAGTTAAATATTTTACAAACAGTCTTGATCTTCAATTGTTCAGTTGCTTCATACAATGATACAAAATATATGTTGAGATGAAAGAACTAGAAGATACATTTTATGTGTCAACCTAGAAGTAAATTTTTGCCATTTTCCTGCTATTTTCCTAATCAGTGTATGAAGAATTGAAGACAGTCATAGTTTTGTTGCAAAATTTTTTCCTTGAAAAATTAGTGTCGTTATTAAATTGAAGATGATTTGTAGACATTGTAATTATTTCTGTTTTGTTTTGTATTTGTCCTTTGTTGGGAGTTCCCAACCATGTAAAGAAGTGTCTGGCTTTCTAGACTTAAAGTTTAAGTTTATTGAATTTAATAAAGGGCTCAGTACTACTAAAGCATTCACTGGTGCTCCACAACCAGAACGAAAGAAAAAGAAGAAGAAAAACGAAGTGAACAAAACCCCAAGCTAATAAATGAAAGTTCAGTCAATTGAAAGTTCTAGTAAACAGGTGTGTTTTAAGTTTCGATTTGAAGGAGTCGATTGATGAACAATCCCTCACATTCTCTGGGAGGCTGTTCCATAATTCTGGACCCACGACACTAAAAGATCAGTCACAAAATGTTGAAGGAGACGTGAAGGAGACAGCCACTAGAGGAATGTGTAGAATAATGGCATTTGCGTCACTGGATTAAATTCGACAGATAATCGGGTGCTAGAGCACTTCCTTTCACATTGCATATATTCATGTGATAAAACAAAAAATTCAAATCAATCTAATCAAATTTGAAAGGCATTTTTATTTTCATTTTGATAAAAAAAATTGCGGATGATCATGCTTCTACATTCATTTCTGTTCATAGATGCTTACCACTAACTTTGGACTGTCAATCCAGTATGATGGGGCTTCCTTTGCAGACATTCAGTTGTCTTACATGCTGTTTAATCAGACTTGTGGACTTTGTGGAACCTTCGACAGAAATAACCAGAATGACTTCAGAACCAGAGATGGTACCTTAGTAAGTAGATCATAACTTGCTATGTAGAAGAGATTATTTTAAATTAACTTCTTGTATTTGGTTTTTCTGAACTTTGGGTCAGCATTCAGTTTATCACATTGATGACAATTTGTAGTTGTTAGGAGAAGTAAAAGGTTTATATCAAGGAATCTCTAAACTTGGTTCAATATAAGAACGGGGGGGGGGGGGGGTAAATTTCACCTACCCAGAAAGGAGAAAATTCACTGACTTTGGATATGCATTAAACAACTGATCTCTGTAGAAAAGTGCATAGGCAGAAGAAGCTTCTCTTAGCTGGGAGTAGGGGGGATGGTAAACATTTTAGACCACCATCCTGGGGGTATGTGGGGCCAAGGGTAGGAGGCATCCTAAGCCCCTTTTGGAAAATTTTTGGAATATTTCAAGGTCCTTAGATGCAATTTTATGCTACATTTACTGCAGTTTTTGAAGTACATTTAGCAAGAAGTATGATATCTTAGTAAAAATCTTTGATAAATTTCACATAGTGAACAAAGAAGGGGTTTTTGTCCATGAAAGTGGGTAAGGCAGAAGTTTACTTTATCCTCCCATCCACATTTTTGACTGGAGGGCGTAATCCAACAGCCTCCTTCTCACTGCCCAGCTTCCTTCCCCTCTGAAATACACATTGTAGGGCTTAACATGGGGCAAAACAGGATGGGGGGGAATTTACTTTCATATAGTTGCCAGAAAATACACAGGTGGAAAAAGATTGGGATCCCTGGTCTAAGTATTACAAAAAATTGTGTTTTCTATGACAGTGTATCACAGAAAAGTTGTGTTCACTACGACAGTATGCTACCCTTAGCCCCCACCCCATGTCCCCCTAGGATGGTGGTCTAAAATGTTCCACCCCTTCCCCCTACCAGCTAAGAAAAGCTTTTCATGCCTATGCATTTTTTGTATAGAGATCAGTTGTTTAAGTGCATATCCAAGATAAGTGAATTTTTCCCTGGGTAGGTGAAATTAATGCCCTCTGGATATGTTGAACCCAGTTTAGAGAGACCCATTGTTATAGAGGTTTTACTTCTAATGACAAATACAAATTGTCCTTACAGAAAATGTGTTTACTATGACAGTGTGTTGTCTGTTAAAATGATTAGGATTATAACAACTGCTTAAAATAGTCTTGCTGTGTGTAGGCATGCATTATACTATGAAAGTAGGTTTTGTCCCAACTATCATGATATTTCCCAAAATGGGAAATCGTCTTAAAGGTTTCTAGAAATGATTCTAAAAATGAGACTATCATGTGTTAGAAGCCTGATATTTGTACGAGTTGTTTATTTTAAGTGATTGTAAGGTAAGTCTGATACTGATCCACATTGAAATGATGGAGAATCTTCTTTATCAAGATATAATTGACCTCTTAAAGGCATTTTCCAGTGGCTTTTCATTAGGATCCCATGTGAAAGACAAAAATATTCCAGTTCACGCCCTTCAAACCCCGTAGCAATACTCTTTTCCTAACTCGAGATATCTAACGTTAAAGACTGCTTATTTTTGTCCAAAAATACCTCCACTTCTCATCAAGGTCACAGAATGTTATGTAAAGTGGGCACATTGCCTCAGATTTCTTTTGTTTTTCTTTATAATTGAATGTCCTGTTGTCCTTGAAATTTGATACTGCTGGAATGTTTGAATATCTTTCCATGTAGATTTAGCATTAATCTACAACATATGTAGGGCACAGTAAACAAAGTTGATAAATATTCCCTACAGGGGTGTCAATATCATAAGGAAATTCAAGGCTTTGTCAAAGTAATGTGCGGCGATGACATCACAGTTTCCCTTGATGCACTTCGTCTTGAGAAAAAAATTGCATTTCTTTGAAAATGTATATCTTCCAAACGCTACAAGCTATTGAGATGCGGTTTTCACCTCCTAAATGAGAAAAAATTTCTGCATTTTTTGAAGGTATTGATTTTTGTCACTGGCAAATCCCTTTAATCTGTTTCTTCTAATATAAATATTTAACGATGCAGGCATCAGGTATGGATGAATTCACTGTTTTTTCTTCTTCATATTTAATGATGTAGGCATCAAATGTGGATGAATTTGGTGAAAGCTGGAGGACAGGAACACGTGAATGTCAACCCGAACCAGAACCCCCCAATCCCTGTACAGAAGGGTCAAGTGAATTAGAAGAGGCAATGGAACTGTGCAGTACATTAATTGATTCAGATGGTAAGTTAAATGGTGTTTCATGGATCCCTTCTCCTTTGCCCGCTGTTTTGTTTTAAAAGCCGTTAGTACAAATGTTTGTTTTTATGCTCATTATCTGTTGTTTGGTGATTAATTTGCAGGCTTTATTAGTTGACTCAGAACCTTTTGGTCCTTTTCTGTTTTATTTTGATTTTAATGGGATAAGTTTACTTGTGGAGCTTGCAGGGATACCTTGCAAACACTTAGTCATTACCTGTTTAAGCCCTTTGACCTGTAAATCATGTGTAGCTATCTGTACTTGTTTGCCAGATGCAAAAGGAAACATCAAAAGATAAAAACATAGTTTGTTTACCTCTACCAGAAGTTCATGTTTAGGTTGATCTAAATGATGGCATACTTGGTTTCAAGCTCCATGGGTAATTGCAGGTAAACAGATTACAGCTTATACAAAGTAAAATTCTCTGTTTTGTGTCTTATTGTGCACTTTTAATGCAATCTACCAGTATAGATCACTAAAGAAAGCTAGCAGGTTAAGGTCAAAAGGAAAAAGTTGTCTTGGAGGGCAAAAAATGTGATGTAATACAGTGTGTACGGACACCCTGCATATCATTTTTCATTCTGTATGGTAATGTGAAATGCAGGGAATACTGCAGAGAGTTAAGGCATATATATGAATATGCATGAGCTTGTTTGCTCTCCAGGACTTGGTTGCCCAGCAATATTTAGCTAACCCATCTGACAGTGCAAGCTCCTTATAGTGAGTCACTTGACATATTTTCTTAAGTAGAAAGTCTTGCAATTGTGTGAAGTAAAATAACTTCTTACTATGGGACTATAGTATTTCTTTTGAGAAGGAATACGTTCTAAATTGCATGAGGCAAAAAAAAGAGTCAGATTAATGTAGATTGGTGGTAATTATTTTAGGAGCCTTTATAAATATCTATGAAACAAACCACTCTGCTACCTCAGGATCTCTTTGCCAAGGTACAGTATATTGTAAATTGCAAACCTGTGTGGCTGGAATGTTTTATAAAAATGAAAGTGGTTGGATGCGAAAAAAGTTGCAATATTAGTTTCAAATATTTGGAAAGGTATCACTCATAACTCCATCTGTATTATTTCTTTGTGATGTTAATCACTAAAACAATAGAAACACAACTTAGGTAACAATTGAGAATAATGTTGAAATGTTTCACAGGTCCATTTGGTGCCTGCAATACCGTGGTGGACCCTCAGCCTTACTATGATTCCTGCATCTATGATCTGTGTGCTACTCTACCTGATGAAGACCTACTCTGTGACTCGTTGGCTGTATATGCTGCTGCCTGCAGATCTGCAGGATCAACCCCAGGAAATTGGAGGGAAACAGCCACTCAGTGCTGTGAGTATAGTTCCTTCATGTGTAAACATGTTTTGGAAGTTTATTGAATGGTGGGGTAGCTCACTGTTAGCTAGGGGTATAATGCTGGAGGTGCGGGGGGGGGGGGGGACTCCAAGGAAACAGCCACTCAGTGCTGTGAGTATAGTTCCTTCATGTGTAAACATGTTGTGGAAGTTTATTGAATGGTGGGGTAGCTCACTGTTAGCTAGGGGTATAATACTGGAGGTGGGGGTGGGGTGGGGGAGAACTCCAAGGAAACAGCCACTCAGTGTTGAGTATGGTATTTCCATGTTTACTTGTAGTGAAAGTTTGAAGAGTGGTTTGGTACTGCACTGCTACCTAGGAGTGGGGGGGGGGGGAGGGCTGGAGGGAAGAAGTCACTGTGACTATGGTACCTTCATGTGTGTACATGTTGGAGTTTTAACAAATGGTGTGGTAACTCACTGATAGGGAGGGGTATAATACTGGAGGTGGGGGGGGGTAGGGGAAGGATTGAAGGGAAACAGCCACTCAGTGCTGAGAGTATGGTATCTTCATGTACAAATGTAGTGAAAGTTTGAAGAATGGTTTTGTACCTCACTGTTATCTGGGGATGTAATACTGGATGTGGGTGGGGGGTGGGAAACTGGAGGAAAAGTCACTCAGCGCCATGTACTATACATGCAGTGAAGATATAAAGACTGGTATGGTACCTTACTGGTACAGGTACAGTTTGAGAGGTGGGGAAGGAAGGGGGCTGGGGTGAAACAGTCACTAAATGCTGTGAGTATAGTACATTTGTGCATATACATGTAGTGAAGGTTGAGAAAATCATGTGGTACCTCACATTCAACAGGTGTAATACTGAGGGAGGGGGTATGGATGTAGGGGACTGAAGGGAGATATCCACTCATTGTCTTGAGATGGTACCCTTATAACTAGAAAGTAAATGGTGCCAAAAGAACAGTGTTGTACCTTTGTGCCTCACCTTTAGCTAGAGATTTAATACTCAGGAGAGTGGCTGTAGGTAGACAACCTGTCACTGCTGTAAGTTTAGTACACTCACATGTACACAAAGAATGGCATTTTACCTCACCTTTAGTTAAGGGTGCAGCACTGTATGGATACAGGTACTCAGTGCTGTGAGTATATTACCTTTATGTTTCCATGTAGTGAAGGGTTCCAAAAGAATGGTGTGGCACCTCACCTGTAGCTAGAAGTGTACATCTGTTCTCAGATAATGCTTTGATGGAAGTATTGTTGTAATGACAGCAATGTTGGTATTTGATGGTAGAATTGACCATTCTTCTGATGTAAGTATACAGACAAACCAATTTCAGTCAATGCAGTGATACCCTGAATTTAACTGCCCTCATTTGCTATGAATCTGGAGTAACTGGAATTTGGAAAATCAAGATAATTATGTCTCCATTCTATTCAGCTATGTAAGAACAGGGGTGACTTAAATACAGTCTAAATCAACATGTTAAAGCATTGAAAACTCTAAAAAATTCTCAAATTCTACAAACTTGGTGGCAGTTGTAAGCTACATTTTCTCCTACAAGATGCTTTGTTGAGCAGTTTAAATAATGCCTATTTTATCAATGGAGTGCAAGCACACCTTACAGCAAGAAAAATAGAAAGAAAAGTCCAAATTACCATTGCTGGAAATTCATACATGAGTGTTTTACTCTCCAGCTTATGAATGTCCTAGTGGCACAGAATATGACCCTTGTGGAACTGCGTGTCCAGCAAGTTGTGTTGAACCAGATGGACCATCTAGCTGTCCGTTCACTTGTATTGAGACCTGCAGATGTCCAGATGGCCAGGTCTTAGATGGAGACAACTGTGTGGACCTTTCATCTTGTGGCTGCTTTGATGGAAATGGAAACTACCATTCTGTAAGTAAAGTCAGGTGGATGCTAGTGTTGGGCGATATATCGAAAATTATCGTTATCGCGATAATTGCTTTTTATTGCGTTACGATAATGAGAATTCAAAAATGACAGTAAATTCTTGAAAAAAAAATGAAAAATTTGCCTTGCTTTATTTCTTCTCATTGCTGTCTCCAAAATGTTGTTTGAATTGAAGACATTCTTTTTTTACATTGAACTGATGAAAAATCCATGAAAGTTCATCATTGAATATTCTAACATGCATGAGCACGGAAGCAAACTCCAAGGGAAATTGTCTTTTTGAAAATTATGGTGGATATCGAATTATCGTGATAAATTTTATTCTGTTATCGTGATGGTAAAAAAGTCAATATCGCCCAACACTAGTGGATGCCATAGTAATATTTGGGATTTGCCATGAACACTTACCAATTCTTTCAGGATACTTAAGGTTCCTTACTTAAGGTGCTATACATAAGTTATCTAAGACCTTGAGAGCCATACAATAATGTACTTATTTTCTGCTTGATGGAATTTTGCAATGGATTCTTTTATTTTCAGAGTGGCGATGCCTTTTTAACGGATGACTGCAGTGATCTTTGTGAATGTACTGATATGGCAACTCTGGAATGTCAGCCCTACATCTGTGATGACAATTCTGAATGCATCATAAGGAATGGTATACGGGATTGTTACTGCCAAGACGGTTATAGAGGTGATGGACTCCAATGTGAAGAAGGTATAAATATAAACAATTTTAAGTATTCACTGTGAACAGTATCAAGTATGAATACTCACTGACAAATATGTCATGGGTGCTGAATAATTATGAAAACAAAACCAGTGCACTGACAAGTTTGGAAACCTATTTATTGTTGGCGATTGCATATTTG
Organism: Holothuria leucospilota; assembly: GCA_029531755.1. Lineage (NCBI taxonomy): Eukaryota > Metazoa > Echinodermata > Holothuroidea > Aspidochirotida > Holothuriidae > Holothuria > Holothuria leucospilota. The sequence continues at coordinate 4,851,684 of CM055964.1, forward strand.
TACAATTTGCACAGTTTGGCACATAATACTGAGATCTCATATAATAATACAAAGTAAAGTGATAGTTAGATGAAATTCTGTGGTAACTGTGGTCTTTTGACTGGAAACAGGCTTTACAAATCTCTGGTTTTCATTTCACTTTTTGTGAAGGGATGAATTAATGTATGACTACAGATCTTGGTAATTTTGTCCTTGATGTTAAGAAATTATTTTACAAGGCAATTACATTTAGATTAATTAGTTTTACTTTTCATTGAGATTAATTTTACTTTTCATTGAGAGGGATCTCAGTAGGCTGTAGGGAGGCCTCTGTAGATCGAGTTGTTCTAAGACTCAAGAAAGTTGCATGATAGTAATCAGTTTTGTAGTCAAGGGCACACTTCTTGAGGCTGAGGCCACACTCTCCAAGGTTGTGGTCAGTTAACTCTATACTTGTATGATATGATATGCTTTAGACCAGGGGTTCTCAAGTTTTTGGGGCTGAGTGCCACTTTTGCTTGAGTTCTTACTATAAACTGAGCAGCTTGTTTTCGTAACAATGTAATGGGCTGGTCAAGTTTTCTGTGGGCCACTTAAGTGCATGTCAAGGGTGGCAAGTAGCCCATGAGCTGCCACTTGAGAAACTAGGCACTATGCCTAAACCTTAGAATGTCAGTATGTGTTTTAGCCTGTATAATTTGATTTGGTAACATACAGCAGATTTGGAGAGACAAACTCTCAAATATTTGCAATGGGTAAAAAAGATTCTTGGAGGAAAAATTACACATTTGTGCATGGCATCTTTGGAAAATTGTTAGGTATAATTTGCTAACTGGCCTCAGATCAGCCTTCCAGAGGCTTGCTCTTGAGACTTCCAATGCTGGTGTTCATTGGCATTGCCATTTTGTACAAATTCTGCATAAACTTTATCCAGGAAATTCATTTTGGACATCTGAAAATCTTCATTATTAGTACATGGAAATTTTGATCAATTTTGTATTGTCTTTCAGCTCCAGCTGTATGCCAAGTTTGGGGAGACCCCCATTACATCACCTTTGATAATAGAAAATACACCTTCCAAGGTGCATGTGAATACACCTTGATTGGAGATTGCACCCATGACACCATTGACTTCCCGTTTGAGTTGACTGGTATTAACAGGAAGAATCTACCATCAGACAGGGTCTCCTTCTTAGAGGAGGTGGTACTCAAATATAACAACAGAACATATGCCTTGAGAAATGGAGGGGAGGTCAGAGTAGATGGTGTTGCTCTCACACTACCCTACTTTAACAACCCAGAAGTGTACATCTTCATCAGTTATCCTAATGTGGTAAGTATAACATGCTTTCAAGTGACTCCTAGTTATCCCACTTTCTTCTGCTTTTTGAACCTTCTTCCTTCACATACTCTTTTCTTGAAAATACTCCTTAATCCCACTCTTTCTTTTTATCCTGACTTTTGAATTTACAGAAATGCATAAAATACCTTTTTAAGAATATTGAAAAAATGTCATAATGAGTCTTTATGATGCAGTCAACATTTCTGAGTATCAGTGAATGAAATCTTGCAAAAGTCCTTCTTTTGTCCTGCTTTTGGCCTGCAAAGTCCTACTTTTGTTCTTTATTTACTGAGAAGTTTTATCCTCCTTATACTCTACTTTTTGTCCTGGGTCCATTTAAAAGCCTAGTATAATATCAGGGTTAGCAAAGTACCAAAGCCTGGTATCTGAGATTGTTTGGGAGCTGAAGTATTTTGCAGAAACCTGCTGGTTTTGCATTCATACTTTTTCAGAATATTGTGGTTATTCTGTAAGGATTATTTTTAATCTCAATCTTTAGAAATAAGCTTGATAGATACTGTCATGGTTGTCAGCTCTTAACAATTTTTTCTTGGGTTTTCAGTCTTTGTCAATTGCTTGTCAATGACGATTATCATTGTCTGAAAGCCTGGTTGCCAAAAGTATGTTGGATATTTGTCATAGTTGCTTTGTTACCCCTCATGACAAGAATCCAGACGTGCAACCATGTCATCTATAATTTTCCAGGTTGTAATTATTATTTCTGCATTTACCATTTCAACAAAATAACATCAAGAAGTACTTAAAATTTTGGGAGTGCTTCTCTTGAGAGAATGAAGAGGATATATTTTTGAAGTTGTGAGGTCACTCCTGGAGACAACAGTCTATAATAACTTATAGTTAGAGAAGTGGTCAGAGTTTGTAAGGAAGACATCTGATGGAAGTAAAGAGTGAACAAAGGAGAAGTAGAATGGAGATGCTGTTATTGGAGGAGCCCAGTTCTTCAAGTATACTGCATAGCCTACTGATTTCCTGGAGATTTAGTGACATCCAAAACCCAGTGTACATACCTAGATTGATACATGACATGAAATGTCTTGTTACTCAGTCAATTCACTTTCTGAGTTCACTCATGCTTGTTGTATTGCACATATAAAGTAATCATGGTAAATAGATATCAATCTTTACAACTTTTTAGAAAAACTTGCTTCTGGTCTCTACAGATTTTGGAGACAAGTTTTGGTTTGGCGGTACGGTACGATGGGGTTCACAGTGCTGAGATTGAACTCTCAAAAGAGTTGTACTGGAACATGACATGTGGTCTGTGTGGTACTTTAGATGGGAATGCTGAAAACGACTTTACATACCCTGATGGAGATTTGGTGAGTGGACGAAGTCGGTTTCCCTTTTGCTTGTTCATTGTAGATAGTTTGAGTTTCTAAGAGTTTAGCAACCTTTTTGTTGAAGTAAAGGCATCAGAACCTTCCTTTCCTTTTCCTTTGAACATAGTAGAGAGTTTAACTGACCAAGAGCTTATCAACTGGCACTTTTCTTTTTAAACTATTCACTTCAAAACCTTACTAAAGTTTGTCAATGTACCATAGTGTGATGAGAGTGCTGCCAAAATACTTAAGTATTTCTGTTGTAGTGATATTATCACAAAGCAGGCCCGTAGCCAGAATAACCAATGTGGGGGGCACATCGTTGTTGGAATTTCGCTGGCCTGGGGGAGGGGTCTAAAATTTTTGCCTATTTCAAGGACTCTAGAAGCAAAATGGTGCGAGATTTTCCATTTTTTCTTCTTATATTTGCATTCCAAAAATGCTGTTCTTGTAATAAATTTTTCCTCCTTCAGTGCAAGACCTTTTATTGAAAATTTTTTTTTGGGGGGGGTGCCCCTGTTTAATGAGTTTGCCCCTGTTTATTCAGGGAAAAGTCAGGAAATTTGACTGACCCAAAAGAAAAGTGAAGTGTAAGCATATTTTGCCGTATATTTCCAAAGAGCATATCCACTAGATAGTCAGCTATGGTGGCTTTTTTACTTGTCAAACAGGACAGGGATTGTAGGAATTATCCTGGAAATTTGAAGTCATTAGAGAAACCTTAGGGATTTTGACTTTATAAAATGTTGGGAACCTAAAGGGTAACATAATTTATTCTTCTTGTCTCACTGACTTGTAGCACATGGAAAGGGGGACCCTCATCCATGCAACAATATGTCAAGACATGTCAAACTGGATTAAGGTTGATATTATATCCTGAAATTTGAAAATTTATCAGGAAAACTCAGAGAATTTTGTTGTCATGAAATGCTCTTAATCCTGCCTGGAATCTTTCTCTTAGAAGTCACCAGATTTTGATTATTACTCCCTAATTTTCAATTCATTTGAGGAAACTCAGGTCTATGACTGATTGAAATTGCTTACCTCCTACAATCAGAGAGGCCTCATCTGTGAAAGCTTTCAGAGCTGGATTGAATTATGTACATCTACACTCATTTTTTGTGGGGGGGGGGGGGGCTGTGAAAACTAATCTCTTGGATTCTTTGTCATTCGCTAGCCAACACGTAAAACTACCATTTGTCGTGCCTGTGCAGAATTGTTTGTAGTACTTAACCAGAACCAGAACTCTGCATTTTCAGTTGTGTGGTAAAACACATCAGTTTCCACCATAATTTGGTAGAAATATTTTGTTAAATTCCACTTAACTTGAGCTCACTACTGTTTTATGCTATTGAGAATTTGACACAGCAATTAATTTTAAGCACAGTGTAGATACCTTTAAGCATTTATTGGAAAATTTGTTATCGTGCAGGCCAACAGCCCTACCAACTTTGGTAATGGCTGGGAAACTGGTGACACAGTGTGTACCCCAGACCCTGGACCTATGGACCCTTGCTCAGAGGATTCAGACACGTACCTGGCTGCTCAAGATCTCTGCTACATTCTTATCTTCCTTGATGGTAAGTTTAAGTTAGTTTTTCTTAAAATGCACCATCCATCAGTTTACTTTACTCAATAGTTTCCTGATTCCTGCAATGTAAAAGTATGCAAGCTTAGTAGTTTTTTTCCTAGTATGCTGTAAATTTGACTTTGCAGTGTAGGTCTATGTCACCAACATGATAGTTAACTTAATTCCTTCATAATTATGAATAGTGTATATTGTTTTGAGTTTATTCAATACTCCATAATGACTCTAAGTTCTAATTTGACACAAGGTCACTCCTATGCATTGTTTGACATAAAATATGTTAAGAAATACCCATTTGAGTGTTAAAAAGATGTTACTAGAATAATCCCTTAATTTACTCTTCATTTTCTTATTGGAATAATTAAAACTGCAGCAAAATTGTAAAAGTTTGGAGCACAGTTTCTATTTTGTGCTTAACAGCAGTAACAAGCTCCACATGGGAACTACATGTACAGCATGGAATTCATCTTTGGAAAAGTCAAGTTAATGTTATGTATAAATTTTGTCATATTTATTTGTGGTATTCATATAGACATAATTTTTCTGTTTCTCAGGGCCATTTAGCAGCTGCCATGCCTATGTGGATCCAGTACCATATTATGAGGCATGTGTTTACGATACCTGTGCCACTTACCCTGACAGAGACCCATCATGTGACAGCTTTGAAATGTATGATAAGACTTGTCGCATTGCTAGAGGTCAGCCTGGAGAATGGAGATTAGATGCACCTCATTGTCGTAAGTAAACTGTCTTTAAATGATTGCTTTATCCTTTTCCTGATTCCTCGTCCTCTTTGCCATAACGTTCATGTTACATACCCTATCTATTGAAATGGTGCATTGATTTTGGGTATGCTGTTTTCTGTAGTGTGGATTTTCTTGGCAAAGAAGGAACTGTAAGTGAAACTAAAACTAGATATTTTACATCATACTGAAATTTTTAACCCAATTCATAACACCTTGAAGTGCAGCTAGCCCCATATGAAAATTTTCAGTTAACCAAATTCAGTGTATCTTACAGATGTAATTTAATGCATCTAGGAGACTTAATTAGAGAATGCACTGCTTGCTAGATTAGTGGAGTGCACAAATATAGCAAATTTTAGCAAGGGGTGAATGCATCTTGCCATTGACTGACCTATGTTCTGAACACAGCATACTGAGGATCTGCAAAATCATATTGTATCATTCTGGTACTGTTAGCCAATTTGGGACACATTCTTTGGAAGATAATTTGAAGAAAAATGTCTCATTAAGCCACGGTCCCAACATACTATACTTAAAGTAAAACTTTGCCACTCTGCATTATGGTGTATACAAATGTATGTAGCTAGAATGTCTTCCTCAGTTTAGTCTCTTATCACATGACTTGTATTAATTTATTACAAAAATCTGAATTTGGGGTACAAGCAAACTATTACCCGGATGTAATAATAGCTAGAGAACTTTTTGGTCACTTAAAGATGGAAATACGAAAACATTATGCAGTTGTGTTTGATTCCTATCATTTCTTCACCAGCATTTACTTGCCCGAGTGACAAAGTGTATGACTCTTGTGCTACTGCTTGTCCAGGGACCTGTCCTGGCCAGGGTTCTAATAGAAACTGTTCCTTTGAGTGTGTGGAGACTTGCAGGTGCCCGGATGGTCAACTACTGGATGGTGCTCAGTGTGTTGATCCAGGGGATTGTGGATGCTGGAACACTGGTGTTTACCTATCAGTAAGTTTGAGCATTACCATCTTTTAAAATTATCAGATTTATTAGAATTTGCAAGTAATAAGTAAATTTTAATAATGCATGATGAATGGGATTGGCACCATCATAAAAATTGATGAAATCTGAAACTCATGGGAAGTCATGATAAAGTCAATTTTTTTTCTTATAAGATTTTATGGAAAATATGTATTTTAAGGTAAAAGTCATGAAAAAGTGAAGGAATTTCATTATTCAATTTCGGTATGATCCACGTATGGCCATGTGTGGTAAAATAGATTTTACAAATAGCTTCTTGACAAGAAAAAATGAACAGTAGAACCGTAAAGAATAGACATAACAACATAGCATTGGTATTCTAGTGTATCACACTGATACATACCATTGGTATTCTAGTGTATCACACTGATACATACCATTGGTATTCTAGTGTATCACACTGATACATACCATTGGTATTCTAGTGTATCACACTGATACATACCATTGGTATTCTAGTGTATCACACTGATACATACCATTGGTATTCTAGTGTATCACACTGATACATACCATTTGTATTCTAGTGTATCACACTGATACGTACCATTGGTATTCTAGTGTATCACACTGATACGTACCATTGGTATTCTAGTGTATCACACTGATACGTACCATTGGTATTCTAGTGTATCACACTGATACATACCGTTTGTATTCTAGTGTATCACACTGATACGTACCATTGGTGTTCTTGTGTATCACACTGATTGTGTTTGTTCAAAACATGTTTGTTGTCTTCATATAACCCCCTTCCTCTATAGCCTGGTGAAACCTTTGTGAGAACAGATTGTTCTGAGAGGTGTACATGTATAGCTGGAGCTACTGTGTGTGAGTCAATGTCTTGTGATGAATTTGCAACCTGTGAAGTAAGGAATGGGGAACCAGACTGCTACTGTTATCATGGCTTTAGCTGGGATGGTGAAAAGTGCTTTAGAGGTGAGCTCAAAATATGATTAAAGTGTCTTCTTTTAAAGCTTATATGTCACCTGTTCATGCAGTTACAAAAATATGTAGTTTTTTTTTTTCCTAAGACCAGCCGAAATACCTGTTTACCTCAACATAGCTTGCTAGTATCTTGGCAATTTTCCCCCAAAACAGGGTTTTAAATTATCTGATTTTTGAATTTTTAGAATTAACAGCTTTGCAAAGGCTAGCACCATTTTGGATGTATGCCATATTACATGAAAAAAATTTTTGTAAAGGGTAGGTTTGCCCACACTTTAACTCCCAGTATGGTGTACTCCCTCCCCTAACAAAAACTGTATATGGTAAAGGATACCTGCTCTGGTATTTGATAATGCAGAAAAAGCAAACCTGTGCTTTTTAATATCCATAACCTGTGAGCAGTTTGTCAACTTAAGGGAATCTGGCAAAGAGATAGTTTAGACGGGCAGTTTAGAGGAGAGAGCTGGAAATTTTGTAAAAGAATAGTGGCATTTACAATATAAAGATGACTTTTAAATGAAATTGCCTTGATACAGCACCAGCCATCTGTACAGCTTGGGGTGACCCCCATTACACCACATTTGATGGTCAGAACTATGACTTCCAGGGTGATTGTGAATACACTATGGTTGAAGAATGCACCAACTCTTCGTTTGAACTCATTGCTGATAATGTCAAGAATAACCCTGCAGATCGAGTCTCGTATGTAAGGGGGATTCGTTTGGTGTACAAAGGCTCTGCTTATCAGGTGAAAGTTGGGGGCAATGTGCTTGTGGATAATACTCTGAGGATGTTACCTTATGAAGATGCAGCAGGAGTGACAATCTTCTATGGATACCCATACATTGTGAGTAATATGGGATACCTGTACATTGTAAGTAATATGAGATATCCATACATCGAGTAATATGGGATACCTGTACATTGTAAGTAATATGGGATATCCATCCATTGTGAGTGATATTGGATACCTGAACATTGTAAGTAATATGGGATATCCATCCATTGTGAGTAATATGGGATACCTGTACATTGTAAGTAATATGGGATATCCATACATCGAGTAATATGGGATACCTATACATTGTAAGTAATATGGGATATCCATACATTGTGAGTAATATGGGATACCTGTACATTGTAAGTAATATGGGATATCCATACATCGAGTAATATGGGATACCAGAACATTGTAAGTAATATGGGATATCCATCCATTGTGAGTGATATTGGATACCTGAACATTGTAAGTAATATGGGATATCCATACATCGAGTAATATGGGATACCTGTACATTGTAAGTAATATGGGATATCCATCCATTGTGAGTGATATGGAATACCTGAACATTGTAAGTAATATGGGATATCCATACATTGAAAGTAATATGGGATACCTGTACATTGTAAGTAATATGGGATATCCATACATTGAGAGTAATATGAGATACCTGTACATTGTAAGTAATATGGGATATTCATGCATCTTTAGTAGTATGGGATACCCATACATTTGTGAGTAACATGTGATACACATGAGTCAAATGAGATACCCATACATTTGTGAGTAGTATGGAAAACCCATATATTGTGAGTAATATGGGATACCTCTATACTGTAAATTTTTGATAAGTATTAAGGGATAACTGATATCATGTGATACCCATATATTGTAGATATTATGGGATACCTGTTCGTTAAAAGTACTTCGGGGTTGGAATTTATGGAATGGAGACTGAAGTAGAACTTGTCTATGATGACTTCTCCTTATTTTATTTAAATTGCATTGCATTTTCTTTGCCTAGTGTTTCATTGTAGATGAACATTCAAAGTTATCAGAAGGGTGGAAGTTTAACTTAGGGGAGAAGATGATACACTGACTTCTGTAGTGTGATTTATTTATTTGACAAGAAATTTTCGGTTGATTATTGTTGTTTGTCTCAAATTTGACCCCAGTTTGTATTCGTGGCAGTAGTCAAGGCGCTCCAGTACTGTTTGAAGTTTTCTTTATATTTCTCTACTAAAGAAACATGAGTAACACCCTTGTTTCTTTATATTTCTCTACTAAAGAAACGTAACACCCTTGTAATGGGCAGTGATTGAAGGGACTGTACACTGTTATCACCCCAGCCTGTATTTTCTCAAACCCATGAAAGGAAATAGTTACAATTTCCTTCACCCTCCACCCCCCTGCTCCCCACCCGGAAAAAATTTGTCATACTGCTCAACCTGTGTCACATGAGGTGGCTTAAATTGTGTGAATTGCCAATCAGCATCGTGTCTGATGACAGCTTTAGTATTCCATGTGTCATGGCAAGTGGCAACTTTTGCAGTAAATTAGATTTAGTAAACTTTAATAGGTGATCTTGATTAGAAGATCAAGTGGGTGCCTTTCACATTATTTTTTGTTTTTTGTGCAGACAATAGTGACAGATTTTGGACTCACCGTGATGTACGATGGTGATGCTTCATTGAGAATAGAACTGGACTACGAATTTTATGACAAGGTCTGTGGTCTTTGTGGTACCTTCAATGATGACAGACTTGATGACTACCAAATGAGAAATGGACTTGTGGTAGGATCTCAGTTTTTATCTGCCATTCATGTTTAAAAGTTTCACATAATTAAAAGACAGATCCAAAATTGTCAGCAAGTTTATATTAAATTCTAGGTTTGAATCCTTTTTGCCATATTTCCAGCTCATGATGTAAGATATCTTGGCTAGTTGTTACAGGTGTTAAACATTTGATTGACAAGGGGGCATGATATGTTGTTTGAAATACTGTAAATATTAAAAAAAGAATGCCCGCGATTGCAAATTTTCCTTGCTGGTACAAAAGTTTTAGTAGATGTGTATCAAGACTTGTTTATGTTTTGGAAGTATGATGAACTTTGAACTAGATGCACTCCACTTACCAGTTGAGTGAGATATATTTGAAGTAAAAATGATCAAATTAAGTGTTAATGTTAGTGATTTTTGTTTTTATTAATGAGATTGCAAAGCACCATTGTATGTAGGCATAATTAAAGGTACTTTACAAAGACTGGTAACAAGATGAAGGAAAATAAAATCAGTGGAAGAAAGGGAAGATAAAAGAAAATGAGAAAAATATGAAAGTATGAAATAAAACACCAGTGTTAATCAAGGTGTGTATTCCTGTATCTGGTAAAACATAAGCAGATTTTTATGAATTTGTATTTTTTCCATACAGGTGACTTCTCCAACTGATTTTGGAAACAGTTGGCAGACAGGTAACCAGCAATGTCTCCCTGATCCTGGACCAATCAACCCTTGTGAGGAAGGCTCAGAAATTTTACAGTATGCCCAGGACCTCTGCTATGAACTCATAAGAGAGTTAGGTGAGATGTACCATCCTAATGTTTTTTCCTTCTGTGAAGGTCGTCATGAATGCATTAGTGGGTATCTTACCTTATATGCTGTAACAGTTGTTGGATAATTTTGTTGATGATGGTGTCCAGCTCCATGTGATGACCATATCACAGGCCTCCCAACTCTCAACCTTTTTCAGTTTTTTTTTCTTTTTTAATATCTTCATTTGACCCCTTGAAGATTGTTGGTGGCCACAAAAGGGGCCATGGCCCTAGCTTTGGGACTGTCTTTAAGATTTCAGGTTTTGCTTTGATGCAGATGAGGCTTAACATGTATCAGAAGACTATTTAAATGATTCATGGATAAGTAATACATAAATAAGCCTAGCAGTAAAGTGTACCTTTCAAATAAACAAGAAATTTTATTTGGGTAAATCAGAATGGTACAAATTTTTCTTCTCTTATTGTGGTAATGGACTTGAAAAGATAATACTCTGAAGTCAGTACCAGAAATATTTGATAACCATGACCCATAAAGGAAACACATGCACAAATTTTTGAAACAAGTCATTCAGATATCTTAATAACCTTGACAGTACCTGTTCAGATTTTTTTGTCCAATTAAAAACAAATGTCTTTTGATTGGCTACAGATTAAGGCTTGCTTCATCTCCTATTTCTTTAAATTGCCCTAGAAATACAGACATTCTTAGCAACTTGGGAATGGAGGAACTTTTGCTTAAGTCTTGTTACAATCTGATATTTGTTAATATACAAGAGTTTCATCAACAATACAATTAATAACTAACTCCGTTAGGTACCATTTTGTGATGAAAATATTTGGAATTCATGAAAAAGTAATACAATTTTCAAGTTTTGTGACATCTCTCCCTGACAGGTGTATTTTCCAACTGTCACGATTTCATTGATCCTGAGAATTACTATGATACCTGTGTATATGATCTTTGTATCACCCTTCCTGATGAAGATTTGGTTTGTAGTAACTATCAGCAGTATGCAGATGCTTGCAGAGAGGCGGGAGGTAACCCTGGAAACTGGAGAGATGTTGTCCCAGCTTGTGGTAAGTTCTTCCTTTTGAATGACAGAGATTCTTCCCAAAGCCAAGTGACAAGAGGTTGTTGAAAAGTTGTAATGATTTATCAATTGCAACCATTGATATACTGTAGTTTAGGGTTCCATTATATTAAGGTGAATTTGATGTGTGTAAGTATTAAATATTATCTCACCTTGTTGTGTTTAAAGATAAGAAACACATTTTGCTATAGTATAAGAGAGAAGTGTCTGTAATAACTTTCGACTTCAATGAGTGGAATACCAAACCCTTATGAAAAAACATTTAGCAAATGTTCAGTCAAGTTTTAACACTTAATGGGAAATTACTTCTTTTTTAGTATTACAAGAATAAACCAGTTCTATGAACATTACTATATCTTTGTTGACTGGTAAAGTGCTAAGTATCATCTGTTGGTCTCATCCCTCTTCTTTTCATTTCTGTGCTGTACCCATTCCAAGATTTCTTTTTCCCTTGGTCTTGGGCGTGGGGAGTGTTGAAGGAAAAGTTTCACCTTTTGGTCAAGTGAGGATACTTTTTTTTTGCTTGATTCTTTAATAGCCATTAATTGTCCTGAGGGTACAAACTACACTGAGTGTGGCACTGCCTGTCCCGCAACCTGCTTAGACCCATATGCAGTAGTCAACTGTACCAGACCATGTGTGGAGACATGTCAGTGTAATGAAGGCTTGGTATTAGATGGTACCATCTGTGTGGAACCCTCCCAGTGTGGCTGTGTTCTCCCTAGTGGTGGCTATATCTCTGTAAGTCAATACAGATGAACTTAATTCCTTTCTTTTGCATGTCTACTTCTTTCTTTAACCAGCTATTTAGGTTTGTGTTCTCAGTTTTCCCAGAAAAAGTGATTTAAAGATATATATATATCAACAAATGTTTCTACTCTTTGTGTGTTTGCAAGTAGGGATAGTGGTCTGGGTAAAATTCATAGTTGGTGAGGGTATAAAAATGTGTCTAGAAAATTCTGGGGGATTTACCCATCACTTTGGTTAGAATGCATATCTCTGTATCATGTTGCACTTACTGGGACGTGACAATTTTTCAGCAATTATTCCATAAATAGTACCCAAAGAGATTTTGTGATGAAACATCCTTTGATGAAACTGTTGGCAAAAGTGGGGGAGGAGGAGGAGGGGGAAATTTCTCCATCTCTCCCTGTGACCACACCCCTATTTGTGAAGATTTAGAATCACCTTTGATCAGTATTTATCTGTGATTAGATGTTTTGATACATTATATTAACACCTATAGCACCATGGTAACCATCCTTAGACTAGTATATAATATATTCTACATGAAAGTTTACTATCTTTCAGGTGTGAGATCGTATAGGTAGTGCTCACATGACGATATATGAGATACTCAAAAAACTATCCACTACAGGTCATTGAGCTCTTTGATAAATACAAAATAAATTGTGAGTTCCATTGGAGTTGATTGTCACAAAAGGGATGGAAGTGCTGTAATTGGTTTATCTACAAATGTACCATGGCACACGTTACAAGACAAAAACCCCTGTATTGAGGTGCTTAAGTTTGACATTCCAACTTGAAATTGGAATAAAAACAAAGTACTGAGTCTTCTGTGCTTCTGTTAATGATTATAACTCTCATAACATAGTGCAGTACATGTACAGTTCCAAGCCAGTGAGCCACAACTGGAAAAAAGGCCGTGGCCGGCCCGACTCAAACCAATTGGTTAGAAACTGAGCCGTAAAACCTCATCTAGCTCTAACTCTACATGTACAGTTCAATAGCCAACAAGTCAGTGAGGCGACACCATCATTTTTGCTTCCACTCCACTTTTTGGTCATGACGTCACCTTTAACTACTTTAATTCCCACTTTAAAGCCTTCATCATGTTTCTGCAGTCTTGTAAAGGAAATGTATTATTTAATGAAGTTCTCATTTCTTCTAAATATTAGGCTGGAACTGAAATTCTTACAGATGACTGTGAAGTAATTTATCGTTGCATCAATGGCTCTCTAGAGACCATAGACTATGGGTGTGATGAAAATGCAGAGTGTACTGTAAAAAACAACATCAGAGGCTGCTACTGTGATAGAGGATACACTGGTGATGGCCAGTTTTGTGAAAGAGGTGAGTTTTGTGTGATATTTTGTAGATCACTGGTTTTAGCTTTTGGAACTTTTAAATGTGATTTAAAGAAATGAAAATAATCTTTGTATGGTTGACTCTGCTAGTGATAATGTAAAGAGGACTGGTTTTGTTATGTTGGAATGTGGTAGTGTATTTGGTCTTTATTAAGTCAATTAGCTGTATAGTAGGTTTATGTAATAGTTCTTTGTAGTAGAAGTTGATTTAAGTTATTCGTTCATGTTAGTCATGGTTTGGTCATTGTCCGGAGTGGACCTTTTACTGTTAATAAACTGTCTGGAGCAAACACTAAAGTTACTGCAGCTGTTTGTCTCTTGTGTCATATCTTCCACCTGTAATTCATACCACTGCCTTTTCAAACTCTCCAGGCATGCCTGCTGGGCCTGCTCACCATACTACAGTAACATAGAGCAGGCTTTAAACCAGAGAACAGTCCAAGTTCCTCTCAAATTCCCAGTGCCCCTCTAGGAGTCCCTAGAGATTGCTTTATATCATTAGTATATTTCATTGCAAGTATTTTTTAGCAGTATCACCTATGTGGCTTCCTGAGTTCAAAACAAGATGTAGAGTATGTTGTATGTAAATACAAGCCTTTAAGATATTGTAAGGCCATTTATTTCGCATCATAATCCATTTTGTGGGTATAACTAGGAATATTTCTGGATGTGCAGCCAAAGAGTTTGAATTAAGGATGATTTGTTTTGGTGGGTGAGACCCATTTTAGTAGTTACAACAGGGTTCCAGTTTTGTCTTATCGAATGTGCATACCCATCAAAACAATGTAAACACAGGAAAGAACTGACCATAAGACTCCTAAATAGAGTCCATAGTACTTGCAATGTGTGAATCTTTGCATACAGAATTTGGGCTAACATTAATCATGTATGCTGGCACTTGAACTAGCTCAGATATCATGTCATGATCAGATTTCTAATCATTTTCTTGGATTTCAGCTCCCTTTAGTATTATTGTTTAAGGTAATTATTGGACTTTGCAAAGGGTAGATGTTTCAGCATTGGTCATAGAGTAAAAGAAAATTCATGTATGGTTGTTTTATTGTTTTCCTATGTAGGTCCTGGTAGCTGCACCATTTGGGGTGACCCTCACTACGTTACTTTTGACAATGTCCCGTATGACTTCCAGGGTGACTGTGAGTACACCATCATCACTGACTGTGAAAACCGTACCTTCCACCTGATAGGGGACAATGAAAAGAATGTCCCCTCCTCAGTGGTTTCCTTGTTGAGGCAACTGAGGTTGGAGTACAAGGATATGACCTATGCCCTGTTAGCTGGGGGCATAGTACTGGTGGATAATGTGGCTGTGACCTTACCTTACATTCAAGAAGAAGTCAGAATTATTCAAAGTGCAGGTGGCATGGTAGGTAGAATTGGTTAAATATTTTTGGATTCACATCATAGTTATGTAGAAAACTAAAATATCCAGAGTTACAGACCTCCATAGCTTCTTTGTTCATCCCTTCTCATAATGGCTCTTGTTTTGATATTTGCAAAGAAAGGAAAGGAAAGTTTGGCAAAAAAGGGGAACTTATTTTGTCATTCAGATGTGAGGTCTTGATCAGACCAAAATTGTTTGTGTTTGACAGAGTTCCTTACAAAATTGGAAAAAGTCAAGAAGAGAACAGGAAAATGAAAAAAGGGTTGTAGAGCTCTGGAAAGTTCCTTGAATTTAACTATGAGGTCTGGAAAAATGTTTATCTTCAAGCTTTTCTTTTTACTGAATAAGAGCCTAGAGTAGCTAGGAAATGTGTTTTAGATTGGGGCAAACGTAGTGCATGATTAAAGTTGTTCCAATTTCGTGTTATGAAAACCAAGCACCTTACCGTACCCACTTGGTAGGCCTGTAATGGACAATTCACCTTTCAGCACCATACCGCTGAGGCACAAACCTACTGTGATGTGAACATGGCTATGTGAGTAAGCTGATTTCTCAATGCAATGTATACATTATTTAGTCATTGGATTCCCTGACACATCCCATATGTTGTGCCACAGTAAGCTCAGAGAAGTCCTCAAAACTCTCGATCAACACAGTAACTGTAAAAGCATTTTAAATCATCAAAAATTATTCTTTCGTAGGTTTTGACATTAGTGATGATGATATACCCAATGTTTTACTCCCCAAACAAAGAAATTCCAGTCCCAAAATACATGATTCAATTGAAAACTTAAGTAGGCTACTGCTGTTTGCACACACTTGGTAATGTTGACAATAGTAGGGCCACTGTTTTTCACTTCACAAATCACAAAATTCCATTTTCAACTCTCAAAATTCTGGCATAAACAAATTTGTGGAGCTTGGGATTAGATGTGAATTCCATGATTTTCCATTTTTTAATGTGATAGCAGAAAAATAGTGGCCATACAACACCTCTTACATCAAGGAGCAATCTATTAATCATCAGAAGTACGGAATCAAAACAAAAGTAATCTAGTTAGTCAAGAATCCCCTAAACCTGAACCTAGCATGCGCAAAAAACACTTAAGTAACAACTTGAAATATATTCGCAATCTTCACTTCAAAGATTTTCTCTATGGGGAAACTTTCTTCAGAGAGGCTTGGCTCTTTTGCCATTGCCTAACATGAAATACATACGACACTTCACTACAACCCTAACCTACACATATGTGTGAACAGTTAATCCACTGTACATAGGGCTGTGCTACTAGGCCTGTACAGTTAATCCACTGTACATAGGGCTGTGCTACTAGCCTATAGCTACTGGGCCTGTACAATTAATCCACTGTACATAGGGCTGTGCTACTAGCCTATAGCTACTGGGCCTGTACGGTTAGTCCAATGTACATAGGGCTGTGCTACTAGCCTATAGCTCTGGGCCTGTACGGTTAATCCACTGTAAATAGGGCTGGGCTACTAGCTTATAGCTACTGGGCCTGTACAGTTAATCCAATGTACATAGGGCTGTGCTACTAGCCTTTGAATGGAAGGACATTATTACAATGTATTTAAATTGTGTCTCAAATTTTCATGTTATTCTGGCTCCTTGCTCTTACTACCCTTAAACTGAGAAGGGGAAGACAGGAGTGTGCTACAGGTTTACAAATTCATCTCTGGATTATTATATTAGTGAAAGAATCAAATTTAAAATACTGTTGCTCACTTTTCATGCTCAGTATCTAGAACAACCTGTTTATATCTCTCAGCTTCTGTCTCCTTATGCTCCTCTTTGTGGTCTTCGTTCCTCTAGCAAGCCCCTCCTGTCTCTTCCTAATCCACGATTAAAATCCTGTTTGTGGAACCAGTTACCTGACCATATCTGGTTCTGCACTAATCTCTCTACATTTAAGTGTAACCTCAAGACTCATTTCTTTACTTGTTCCTTTGAATGTAATTAACAAGTTGTCTGATTTTTTGTCAAGCGCCTAGAGCAGCTACATTTTTGTTCCTGATTTGCCTCTATATAAGTCCAATGTATTATTATTATTATTATGATTAACTTGTAGCTACTACAAAAACGTTTGTGTCAATGTTTTGGGGTATGAGAACATTGTTAAAATCCGGCAAAGAACTTCTCTTGGTGTGACATTAAAAAGCTTGGTGCCTCTCAATGGGAAGTTAGTGAGTGGAGTAGTCTGCATGAGTGGTTTGGTAACTGCACTGAGGTCCACTGCATCAGATTTACTGTTGACAGGTCCAGTGATGGCAGAAGAACCTCGTGCTTACTGTATGGGCATCCTAGGTGTTGGATGGAATAATGGGGCTCTTTGCCCTTTATCTTCTGTCTTAGCCAGAGCAATAGGGAGGATTTCAGATCAAACTGTCCATATTTTGCAGCCTGGGGGAGGGGTCTAAGGGGAGAGGAAGATAAAGGTGGTATCTCCCTTCCCCTTGTTGAAAAATTTCCAGTTTTCTAAGAAAGTTTTCTAAAATGTATTAAAAATGGTACCAAACATGACTCATTTTGCACTCACACCAATGACCTTGAACTAGACTTTAGAGTATGCTGCCATTTTGACATATTAAATCACAAAAATGTTTTAAGGGTGGGGTCTTACTTGTGACTGCCCAAATGACAACCTTGGCCTAAAGCAATTGAGATGTTAGGGTATGATTTTTGGTGTGGGTCACAATGTGTTGGGTGTTTCATGAAAAAGGTGTCTATGGTCTCCCAACCTAAACTGATCTCAGTTAAAATGAGTCCAAGCTTGAGCTTAATTGTTGAATTGGGAGCCACCTGAGATAAAGATGTAATTGGGTGTTGCTGGGTTTCTCTTTTGAATGTGGTAAGTTAGCTTAATAAAATGATGGTTATTAAGACCTGGATTGTAAAAAGGTAAATGAAATTCAACATCATCAGTTTTCTCATTTTAGCTGCTAACTACCAGCTTTGGTTTGTTGGTGGACTATGATGGACAGAACACAGCTGTGATAGAACTGGACTCAAGCTTCCTTAGCAAGACCTGTGGCCTCTGTGGTAACTTTGATGATGATGACACTAATGACTTGTATTTGGAAGATGGAACTGAGGTATGCAGAGGAAGTGTGTCAATGAGAAAACAAGATGGTGTGGTAGAATATGTGAAAAATTGCCAATTGGGGAATGGGGTGCTAGAGTCTTGGAAAAGCAAAAAGAGGGTGACGTGAAAGTTGTAGAATTATAGCACATAGGGGCTTAAAGATGGGAGTGGTGAACCAGTTGTGGTCCACTTCTTAATTGGGTGGAACTTTACTTTAAAAGTAGCACAAACAACTAAAAAATAGGTGTTTTCCACTTGCCTTTCATTCTTTCACATTCACACTGGTGTCTATTATTTCGTTTACATGCATTGTTTATATCTTATGGCAAGGAGGGTTGTAAATATATCTGTGTGACTCTACCTTGGTTGAATACATTTAATACTCAAAGCAGTGTACAAACTGTGAGAAACTTTCAACAAGAAGGTTGTGTTCTTTATGTGGGTTATGTTTAAGGGTTGTGTTCTTTATGTGGTCTATATGTGCAGCAGTTCTACTTTGTGTTCTCTCGGGGTGTTTACCTTTACAAGCTTTCGCAAGCTTTTTGTAATCACCCCACAGTCTCTTTCATTCTGTATGAATGTATCAACATATTTATCATATGACTCTCATCACCAGGTGAAAGAGCCTGAAATAAAGTGTATGAAACTTAAAAAAAGGATGAGGGGAAATGATGGGTGCAAAATAATGTAAAGCTAATCCATGTGTCGTATGAAATTTTGGACTCTTCAATCATTATAAACAAAATGTATTTCAGGGCTTGACATCTCAAGAATACAAAGCAAATCTCTGTTTGAGGGGTGGGTACTGAAAGCAAGTATTTCCTTGACATCTTTTAAGGGGCACCACAACAAACATCAAGGGTACAAGAGCTATTTGTCATCAGAGCTGTAATAAAGTGAAGCCCTGCTATCTATGGGGATATTTAGTGTGCTGATTTATATGAACCAGTGTATTTCAAGTATAGAAGTATTTCATGTAACGTCATGCAATTTGGGATTGCCCAGCAGTGCCAGGCACAGCACATGTACAGTAGACATGTTTACAGCACACACCCATGGTATGACCATAAACACTGCTGTGACACAATGGAATCTTGAAGAGCAAAATGTCCAACAACCAAGGAGATGCTTGACCATGTGACATCAGTAAAACACCTCTTTAGGGAAATGTAATACACAAGGCTCTTTGTAACCTTCTTGTTGAAAGTTTCTTACAGTTTGTACACTGCTTTGATTATTAAATGTATCAGCCAAGGTAGAGTCACACAGATGTATTTGGCTTGATAACTCTATTTTCATTTCTGGGTATTAATGTATCCCTAATGTTGCATCATTTCTTGCTTTTACATGAAGGCAAGTTCACCAACAGATTTTGGCAACAGTTGGCAGACTGGTGACATGGAGTGTCCCCCAGCACCTGGACCTGTTGAACCATGTGATACTAATTCTGCAACCTATGCTAGTGCTGAGGTTTTGTGTAATATCCTCATTGACAGGGAAGGTAAGAAAGAAATTTTTTGTCAATAGTAGTGTAAGTCCAATGGTTTTGTAATGAGGCTGAAAGAAATCTCTTCACAAAGCCCTTTCTTAGTTTACTGTGCTGTTGTCATTAATAAAACTGAGCTTCATCTTGCATTTTATTTTTGGTATACAGGACTAAAAAGAAACAAGAACACCCATTAGATGATGTTATTTTTGTGAACTGTTTGTCAGAAACCAACCCAGCTCAGATAAATCACTGATAAGTTGACGTGGTAAATTACATATGATGACATTTCAGCAACTGAGTAGCATTACTAGCTACTTTAATATGATAATTAGTGAAACAATTTTTTTTACCTAAGTCACTGTCGATGTTTTGTTACAAGGAAAGAAGGAGAAAAAAGCAACCAGATATGAAACTGTCTTTCAGAAATATTATGAAACTGTATTTGTAGAGTGTTTCACAAAATTGTCCCCATCTTTATTCAAGGAGCTTTTGGAAGTTGCCATGATTTTGTGGATCCTACTGTTTATTATGAGACCTGTCTGTATGATCTCTGTGCCACCTTGCCTAGTGAAGACCTTCTGTGTCCCAACCTTGATACGTATGCCAGAGAATGTAAAGAAATGGGAGGAGAACCAGGTGATTGGAGATTACCAAGCAATTGTGGTGAGTAGTTAGTCACTTAAGTGGATGAGTCCACTTTTGAGTCAGAATAGTCTGGTAGCATCAACTCTTTCTTTTTTTCTTAACATTTATATCCATAGTATGAAAATTTAAGTTTAACACGCATGATGGCTAATTAAATGTTAAACTGCATTTGCTGGCTTTGCACATTTTTAAAACCAGTTTTACAATAGTAGAGCAGGGTTTAGAGTACCTTTACAAAACTGTCCTCATCTGGAATACATAGATTAAGGTACACTCTAAAACATCTTACTTTGAAGTTCAGTTGCCAGATAAGAAGTATTGTGTGTAATATGACAAGGAGAATACATTGATAATACCAGTTTAGGTTCATACTGGAGATATAGCCTATTGCAGATACTACACATAAATGCTATACATAACATGATCTCAGCAAGCAGCAATAATAATTAAACCACCAAACATGGTTCATTACGTCAGTGAGGCGTGTCATAATTTTTGAACCAGTAAGCTCAAGTGTAAGATTACATTTTTTCATGGAGGTATGCCCTACTCATCCTTACATTTGCTTTTTGTAACAGTTATTTCCTGTCCGGATGGTTTCATCTATGATAGCTGCACCACCCCCTGCCCAGCCTCCTGTGGTGACCAGGATGCACCAAGCAATTGTCCCATCAGTGGGTGTGTGGAGGGGTGCAGATGCCCTGATGGTCTGGTGCTGGAGGGCAGCACTTGTGTGGAACCAAGCCTGTGTGGGTGTTTGTTGTCAAATGGAGTATACATCTCAGTGAGTATTACTTGAGTGTTTGAAGAGAATTGCAGACTTTAATGATTGCAATGTATGATGAAAACTGGGAGTATATAACATAGAGCAGGATATAGCAACCTCCATCTGCTGTATTGTTTTACCCCCATTTCCCATGCTCCTTTTGTTTGCATGACAAAAGTCTTCTATGGAATACTTGTGTCCATACAATTGAAGATAAAGGTACTAAGGTTTTGTTTATCATGAAAATCCTATCAGAGGTGTTAACAAAATGAAGAAACAGTTGCTTTACCTGGAAAAGCTACCCATACAGAACCAAATTATAAAGAAAAATTGCAAAATGATTCAAATAATGAAAAGAAAGTTGATATAATATGTAATATATTTTTCATCTGGATGGTGAAAGTTTTCTCAAAATACAAGCAAAATCTGATTTTGAACTTTGCAAAAGGATTGAGATGCTTTTATCATGCTTTTATTTAACACATAAGAAAGATAGTGTAAGATGAGCGAGGAAGGGGGGGGGGGAGGGGGAGATGGAGGTGAGTCAGTCTGGGATAGTCATTAAGTGGTTTTTCCAAGTGTTGGTAATGAAATATTTTTAAAAGAAATGCTGTGGAGATAAAAGAAGATTACAAAGAGGTATATTTTCTAGACCCAGTACATTTCTGCCTTGTAAAGCAGAATTATTTTCTATATGTCTCCTTTTAGGAGCGGGTGGGGAATTCTGCATGAGGACATAATTTTTAAAAGTACCCCAATATCATGCCACGTGTATCTTTACATAATTGCACAGTCTTGCCACTAAATTCGTGATAAAATTAAAGTTCCCTCTCTTTTTTAATGTTTTGTAGAGCGATGAAGCTTATGTCTCAGATGATTGTAGTGTGAGATGTACCTGTGACTATGGCAGTTTAACATGTACTACAGAGAACACTTGCCCTGAAAACTCCTACTGCGATTTGAAAAATAACAAACGAGACTGTTACTGTAATGATGGCTATATCTGGAATGGACAAACGTGCACATCAGGTAAAACACGTAACAGTGAGATAAATGTAAGATTTGTTTATTTTGTCAGAATACATCCTTACAGCCATAAACTACAGTAGCACACTGAACAACAGCGACCTCACTTTAAAATCAGTATACAGATTTTATATACTTGTTTTCTTTATGTAGGACATAGATTCTATTCTATTCTCTTTAGTTTCGGTGGGAATGTGTTATTTTTGTGACAGTATTGCATTATGTTTTCTTCCTTAATTGCCTTTCATCTTTTCATTCTGTCTTTGTTTATTTGTACTTTAATTTACTGTGCATGAAGGAGTCTGTCATCACATGTCTATTCTTTTCCAGGCCTTCTTTGCTCAGGCCTGTTTTGTTATATTTTTAAAATTTACAGTTGGTTGGTGATGTAAACATTATGTGCAGAGCTCTACATTAAAACTTGCCTGCTTGCCCGGGGCAAGTAAAAAATTTCTAGGGCAAGCTCTCTCTTTTTCCAACTTGCCAAAATAGGCATGTACTGTAGGCCTAGTAAGTAGGCCCTAGTAACTCCTGAATCTCAAAATTTGAAATGCAAAGAAAAGATATTTTCCCACAGTAAGAAGGAAAAGTATTAAAAAATTTCATTTCACAAATCACACCACTCCTGAAAAATGAAAAATTGAGGGTCCCCAGACTCTTGGGAAGGGTGAAATTTCAAGAATTGTTGTCATCTGTGTGACTGTAAACAGTGTTATCCATGCTTGAAATCAATATTTTGTCTGCCCTTCTGCAAGGGGCAAGTGAAAAAATACCAGGACAAGTGGATTTTAGTGGTTGCTTGCCCCACTTGGCAAGTGAGTTTGAAAGAAAGTGTAGAGCCCTGATGTGTGATAGTTACAGACTTGTACTTTCCTGTCTTTGTTCATGAAAGAGTGGGCAGACACATTAAAACCTTTAATTCCTTATTATGTCTCAAATTTTTTTGTGTTCATATATGCGTAAGTTAATATGCTGATTCCTACCCTACTAGCCAACTTATTCATCCTCAGCACCTGCCTACTGTCAGATTTGGGGTGACCCCAACTACAGGACATTTGACCAGGTCACTTACAGGTTCCAGGGAGAGTGCCATTACACTTTAATACAGAACTGTACCAGTGATCCTGACTTACCACCATTTGAACTAATTGGGGAGAATACCAAGGAAGGTGGTGATTCATCATCCTTGCTGCGTGAAGTTGACCTCCTCTACCAGAACAGAGCCTACTCCCTTCGGTCTGGTGGGACGGCATATGTCAACAACCGTAGAATTACTTTGCCATACCTTGGAACTGAAGGTGTCACCATATTCCCCAGCTATCCTGATGTTGTAAGTCTAGTTCATATTACATCGTATCTGTTGCTCTTTTCATGCTTTTTACTTAAGGAATTTGGATATTTTAAAACCATCTTTGTGTATAATTATTGTTTGTATTATTCAGGCTGTGAATATTCTATACCCTAAAAGTAATAATTCCTTTACTTTTGTTGAGAATAAACATGGACACTGCTGTTGGTTAATTTATCAGTTAAACCTTTTTACCAACTGCAAATTATGGCAGTATCGTGTATGATACTTCTACAGACTGTGGTTACTGACTGAAAGATGGGTCTTTAAAAATGTTTCCTAGGCATTGTTTGGGGAGTATGGGAAAGCAGAAAAAATTTCACAATCAGTTAAATGCAGGCTGGTATCTCATACACATAGGAGTCAACATCGTGTAAAAACGAGTGTCTTTGAAACCTATTTTGATGTCTGCTTTATTTCTCATCATTTTGACAGGATCGTCAAGATTGATCTCTATTCACATGCAAACATTACTTTCTAGAATACAGTCAATCAAGATTACAGACTGCTTCACTGTCTGCTGATGAGATTTCTGTTTTAGGAAATACTCCATTTTGTATTAATTCAGTTTCACAGTGTACTGACCTCTTAATTTTAACCAGTACAGGCAATAATTTAGTGTTCAAATTCTGCCTAGCAGCTTAAGGATTTTTTGAATGTTTGCTGCAAAAGAGCGTTGAAATTCCTAAGGTTTCATGAACAAAATACTGCTATACTTTTTTGTTTTGTGTAGCAGTTTGATCAGGTCGTGTAGTAATGTCAGATTGCATAACTTATTTCCAACATTGTTGCTGGGTCACAAAACTCTCTATTGACGCATTTTTCTTTCATTTGTTAGGTCCTCACAACAGACTTCGGTCTTATTGTGACATTTAGCCGCAGAAACAATGTACAGATACAAATAGATCCTGATTTGTTTGATAAAGTCTGTGGTCTCTGTGGAAACTTTGATGGAGATGACACAAATGATTATGAAACTCGGCAGAAAACTCAGGTGAGAAACTTCAAAGAATTCATAGTGTTATGTTTAAGTACATTGGTCTGAACCGTGTCAAAAGCATTGCGATAACAACTTTTTGTGGTATTTTTATCTGACTGTATATAAAGATTTCATTCTTAATACAGAGCTTTTAAAAAATAATGTCACTTTTTTATTTTCTGAAATCTTTTTCTTTATTACACATTTGTAAATTTTGTGGAATTATCTTGCTTTAATTGGTGTGCATTATTTTTTTATTTCAGGCATCTTCAGTAGCTGACTTTGGTAACAGCTGGGCAGTCCCAGGAGAGACTTGTAATCCTGATCCAGGGGTGCCAGATCCATGTGCAGAGGGTTCACAAGAGAGAGAAGAGGCAGAGGATGCTTGTAGTGAGCTCATTGATGAATATGGTGAGTAAAGGAGGGGTCTCCATTAAGAGAAGCTGTGTATGGTGGTTCAGCCCTTCCAAATAAGATGTTGGCTACGGCAAAAAAATTGCTGAAGTAAAAAGGATTTACTTCGGCAAAAATACACTTTACCTTGGCATTAGGTAACTGTCCGATGTACTTGTTTACAAACTTCTACCACAGTAGGTTAACGTAATTTGTTTGTTTAAGCTCCAGAATTCCATTGATAAAACCAATACAGCCGCTTTGGGAATTTTTCCCACTTTATTACACATTAAAAAAGATAAAACGGCTGGTTCTGAAATCTAAAGGTCACACTCTGCCGTGTCATACTCGTAGAGTGATCACTTTCTTGACAGCAGACAGTGAGTTTTGTACATACAGTAAATACCCATCGTAACGAACTTTTTAAATCAAGATTTTCCGTTAAAACTTGGAAAATTGCAACTATGTTTTGTATATAAAGCAATAATACTGAATATATTTGCTCATGTTACGATCGTGGTGGAAATTTTATCAGAAAACGATTTCTTTTCAAGTCGCTACTCGAAGCTGCATTTCGAGCCATGTAGGCCTAGTGTGCAGCTTTTGTAACCGGTAAGTCCCCGTACACGTGTCCTGCAATCTATCGCTTCCGCAAAAGTTTTGCTGAAGTCAAGTCAATTTGTCTCGGCATTTACCTCGGCATTGCCGAATGCCGAAGCTATTTTCGAGGGCTGGTGGTTAAGAGGTAGGAAGATGCTTGTAGTGATCTCATTGATGAATGCAGTGAGTAACCAAGGGGTATCCATCAAGAGAACCTGTGTAGGGTGGCTGAGAGGTATGAAGGTGACAGTGGCATTATCTAAGGGGCATGAAAAGTTAAGTCCTGTAAAACTGATGAGGATTAAAATACGGAGAGACTGTATTCAGAAGGATTGGTTGTGATTAGAAGGTAATGAGATAGGTGTTATACATGTGAAAAGTGACAACTTTGCAATGCCTAACATTGTGCTGGTATGGAATGCAAATGCAGATTGCTAATTGTAAAAGGAGGTTACTATTAAATGAATGTGGGTAAGTTTAGTGGTACTTAGGAGGAATGACTAAATGTTACTAGGTGCTGTGTACAAATAGAACTGGCCTAGCTATGCACTGATTACTCTTGTAAAGCAAGAAAAGATAGGATTCTAATTATTCAGGTTGCAGATTTGCACTGATTTTGTGGTGCTGCTGTCACTGTGGGCAAGCTTACTGGGAGAATAAGAATTAGAATATGTTGGGTTATTCATTCGGCCTTCAGGTTAAAGGTTTGTTATAGTGTTAGACTGTTTTTACTACTGTTATTGTCAGGAGGGAAATTTTAAATTTATTTTTCCATTGTTGGGAGCTCATATTATAGCAGACCTGCCAACCGTTCCGATTTAATCGGAACCGTTCCGATTTTTGAGTCCGTACATAGCAAAAAATCGGAACGTTCCGATTTCTAGCATCCACCCCAAAATAGTACAAGAAATATCCTTGCAACATAATTATTTAAAACGCATTTCACGCACCTCATTAATGATTCGTGGATCGAACTTGTATGGGCTTTACGTGTACATATATGTAAACACTATGACCAAGACTTCAGCATTATGTATGCAACATCCGACGTGCGCGCTAAAATGTCTCAGGATATGTGCACACTCATAGTACATATCCGTAACGATCGTTGTAGTTAATGCTTTACGAAGCACAGCTGCGCCTACGGCGAAGTCCGTGTGGCACCTGGTGGTACGTACATATACGGTATATACGCAATACGTACATAGTGCATGTTTGTTTGATAACCAGTGGGACTAATCGCAATGCTGTTGTTTGAGATTAAGAAGGATGAAAAAGAATATTTGAAGATTGAACAAAGTATTTATGACAGTGTTCAATTTTGAACGGAAGACCAGCTACGAAGTTTTTGAGTATTAAACTTTGGGACAGTAAGCTGCGAGCCTGCAGGCGTTTTTCGGTACCGCAGTTCGCCGTATCATACTAACGGTAACGTAGCGAAAGTGCGGCATAACCAAATAGCACATGTGTGCAGTCTAGCCTAGGCCTAGGCTAGGCCTGAACTTAACGGTTACGTTGAGGTCTAACTTTTGAACTACGAAAGTCGCGGAGATTATGAAAAAGTGGGAATTTTTTATATGATTTTTTTTCTGAATACATTGCATAAGCCCCGCCAAGAATCGTTCACATAGGCCAAGGCCTAAACGAAGTTTGTGTTAGGCTAAGTGTGTAACATGACAAACATTACCATGCAGCCTAGCCTGCCCAGCCTAACAGTAACAAGTAACATGATCTGAAAGTTTATTTTGTGCACTTATAATGCAAAAAAGATGTAATCAGCACTGCCGGGAACTAGTTCAAAGTTCAATTTGCTTGCATTATGGACTAACAAAACCTTAGACTTATCACTGTGATGGGGTGTGTTGAGTTTTGCATTTTTGTTTAGGCTACAATTCCAGCAGACATGCTAGGCCTAGGCCCACCAATCATCCAAATTTTTAAAATACAGCCTAAAAAAATTGTAATTTTGCCTGTTTAAAAATTTAATATATATTCCTTAAATATGCCACCATTTTGAATCTAAGAGTATTTAAACTTCAAAAAATTTCCAAAGGGGAGGGGGACATCCCCTCCCCTTAGACCCCACCCCCAGGCCGGCAGATTCTCCAGAATTGCGCCGCTGTGTTCCTATTTCCAGTTTTCAAATGTTGGCAGGTCTGTTATAGTAATGATGATTAGTAGGAATGCTGTGTGAGATGGATGAGCTTGTACACTTGATGTCAGGTAAAACCAAAAGTACTTAAAACCTGTGGGCAGGATACCAAATATATCTGAAGGAAAATAAATGTTAAAAAGAAATGTTTCAATCTGACAGTGTGGTGCTGTCAATCATGTCCTTCACAGATAGATGTGTTAGGTATGTTTGGCTAATACTTATGGGCTAATTTGAGGTCTTCTCATTACTTTTGGATGTGCATGTTTTATTCATAATTTAGTAAAGGAAAATATGTGTCTAGCTATCATAGCATTTAATTCTGTCTTGACACATACACCTGCAAATAAAGCTCTCCATCAGTTAAATATGGCACATATAACTATGTTATGACTGATTTTCACAGACAAATCAAGATGAAATGACTTCATACTTTTAGATGTGTTAGTGTCACCCCTAATGAAATAAAAGATAGATATAAAGCTATCCTCTCATTTTATCAGGATCACTGTCTGACTGCTATGACTATGTAGATCCTACACCTTACTATGAGGCCTGTGTCAGTGATCTTTGTGCCAATGGCAATAATGATGATCTATTGTGCAACAATTTTGAAGAATATGCTCGTATCTGTCGACAACTTGGCGGTAATCCAGGGTACTGGAGACAAGAGGTTACCCAATGTCGTAAGTAATATCTTAATATCTAGAAACTGAATTTCATTTTCAGACCTTTTTAAATTTTTTCTTAAGGCATTACCATATGAAACTGTTATTACATTTTGAACTGTGTAGAAGAGATAAGCCAGGGAAAGATGTGACAAGAGTTGTGATAAAGTTTGTCGAAAATATTTATTTCTTTCACCCCTGAGTAGATGTTGCCCAGAATCACCAAATTTATAATTTGTTCACCTTGGTGGTACAGATTACAAGATTTTTTCAATTGAAGTAAAGTTATATTCATTGGATGGTGTTACTATGTACATATAAATTTGTAGAATACATTAACACAAATTTCTCTAGGATTTTAAGCTGTTATTTTGGAACTAATTTACATGAACAGAAGGATACAGTTTGTCATTTTTCCAAAGAGGGTTAGAAGACATTCATCCACCAATGCTTCCAAACTTTTCCTCTTCCAGCATTTACTTGTCCAAGTGGCCTGACCTATGACCCTTGTACGACAGCTTGTCCAGCAACATGTCTGGATAGAAGTCCAAGTTGTTCTAATCTCACCTGTGTGGAGA
This sequence comes from Holothuria leucospilota, assembly GCA_029531755.1. NCBI lineage: Eukaryota > Metazoa > Echinodermata > Holothuroidea > Aspidochirotida > Holothuriidae > Holothuria > Holothuria leucospilota. The sequence continues at coordinate 4,880,312 of CM055964.1, forward strand.
GCTGCAGATGTTCAGAGGGCTTTGTTTTGGAAGGGGAGAGATGCATTGTACCAGATGAATGCGGTTGTCCTCTACCAAATGGACAGTACATTCCGGTAAATCATAGAATTATACAAGGTTTCAGTGTGGGTATTCTCAGCATGAACAGATGAATCAAGTTTTTTAAACCTCAAAAATAAGAGAAGCTTTCATCTGAAGTATGAGATCACTTATTCTCACTAGGTTAGTAAACAGAAAAGGAACTCTGTGTAGGCTGAAAAAGATTGAAACAAATAACAGATCTTTGTCATGCACATGTTCAATTTTGTATTAAATTCTTAATGGAAGCCTCATTTCAGTTATACAGAATTCTCCATTTATACTCATTAGTTTCCTGTTTACCTCCTTACCTAAATCATTAGTTTCCACATTAATTTCTGTAAATTTCTTCACTCTATGCTTATCATTCAGTCTGGTAGCTCGTACCTTTGGGATAACTGCAGCATGGAATGTCAGTGCTCTGGTGGAAGTCTGTCATGTAATGAGTATGTCTGTCATGAGGACTCTGAGTGTATCATCAAGAACGGAGAACTGAATTGTTATTGTAAGGATGGCTTTACAGGAGATGGAACGATCTGTAGCCAAGGTGAGAAACAGACTGCCATTTTGTAAAGTTTTTGGGAAGATTTCTGAAAAGAGTATATTAATGAATGGTTTCAAAGGTTAAAAAAATACAAACAAAATTGTAAGGATAGGTAGCCTTTCGAGTCCTTTGCATGTCAGAGCATAATGTACATACAGGTATGATTTTGATTCCAATTTGATCTTATTAAGTATTTACTGGAGACCTTTGGCATGAATTTGTATTTTATTAGTTTGTGTTGTGTTTCTCATACAACATAGCCACTTAGCATTATTTCTTTACAAGCATAAACATATTTTATTTTTTTATTCTTTCTGATATAGCTCCTGGTGTTTGCATTATTTGGGGTGACCCACACTATGTGACCTTTGACCAGGTCACCTATGACTTCCAAGGTGACTGTGAATACACTCTGATTGAAGTTTGTGACAACACAACAACAGAGCCTGATTTCCACCTGATTGCCAACAATAGACGTAATAATCCAAATGATGCTGTGTCGTATCTCCGGGAGATCCGCCTCAATTACAATGGCACAATGTTTGAGATGATATCTGGGGGAGAGGTCAAAGTTGATGATGTCACAGTTACACTACCATATCGTGCAGGTGGAGTTGTTATATCATGGAACAGCCCATACATTGTAAGTGATATCATGGAACATCCCATACATTGTAAGTTATATCATGAAAAAGGCCATATCTTGTAAGTTACATCATGGAACAGAACATACATTGTAAGTTACATCATGGAAAAGCCCATATATTGTCAGTTATATCATGGAACAGCCCATAAATTGTAAGTTAAATCATGGAACAGCCCATATATTGTAAGTTGTATCATGGAACAGCCCATACATTGTAAGTTATATCATGGAACCAGTCCATACATTGTAAGTTACATCATGGAACAGCCCATACATTGTAGGTTACATCATGGGACAGCCCATACATTGTAAGTTGTAGATGACTTACACTTCTGCAAACCTGTGGATGTATAGCCAGTCAAAGTATTAAGATTTTAAAACTGTTGAAATGTACCATATTCTCCATCAAAATTAATGTCCTCAGTTTTGTCTGTTTTACTGAGTTACCTGTTTTCTCATTTTTACCTTACATGCAAAGTAAGGATTTTATTCTTCAGACTGGGTACATGTTTTCTAACACAGATATTTAACTTTCATGTTATACCATGTCGCATCACATGTAATTTAGAGTGTAACTTTTTTAAAAGGAAATTATTGTTTATTTCTTTGTACTCTAAGTGTAAACCTTTCTTATATCCAGGTTTTGATGACAGAGTTTGGTTTAGTGGTCATGTTTGACCAGAATACTGACGTCACAATTGAACTGAGCAATGAATACAGAGACAAGATTTGTGGTCTTTGTGGAAACTATGACAGCAACCGGAACAATGAATTCTTCTATCCAGATGGGAGAGAGGTAAGGAAACTTAACCGGCAATATTAAGATAAATTTTAGTCATCACTATATTTTGTAAAAGTATTGTTTTGTATAAGTTGAGTGAAACAGTGAACAGTGCTATGACCAAATTAATTTAGGCAGGGTATCTGAATCATTGAAACCTGGTAAACTGATTGGTCATCAAATGCCAGAGTAAGATTAAAGAAAGATTACTTCTCTTTAGAACTTGGAAATTTCTCACCTGGAATGAACTTTTGAAAACAGGAATCTAAATTAATTGATCTTGTTGCCCCCTTGTTTGCTTGGTGCTCAGCATGAAAGATGGACCGGAGGTAAATACATTACAGCTTACCAGCAGCCTGGTTGTACGGCCCACTGTTTGTTGTGTACAGTATTATTACTTTTAGCAGTATTCATCGTCATGATTTTGCTACTCTCCTATTTCCTGACAGTATCAAGTAAAGCAACAACCTTTAAAAGCCATGCTACGCAACATATGTAGCCCAGGGGACCACTTCCTACCCACAAATAATTTTGTGGACCACTCTGAATTAGGCGTATACTTAACCCACGCATTTTTGTGGACCACAATTATATTATTGCTGACATGGGGTTTGTAACATGTCTAGTAGAGCACTGTTGTAGTACTATTGTTACAATTTTCTCTTTTGCAGGCATCTTCTCCAGCTGACTTTGGCAACAGCTGGGTCTGGGGTCAGGATGACGAGTGTACAAGTGACCCAGGGACTGAGCCATGTGTTGTGGGGTCAGATGACTATCTAACAGCTGTACAGTACTGCTCTTACCTGTGGAATACCAATGGTGAGTAAATGAGAGTTGTTGTACGAGGACAAATTAGAATCCAAAGTTTATTAACACAGTTGCCAGGCTGTGTTGGCTTACATGTATTGCACAAATGTTTGATAGATATGTATAACAAAAAATGTTATTTTGTTCACTGTATTTGTAGGGACATTGATTTCAGACTACAAAACAGTGCTGCCTAAGTTATCTATAGCTTGCAAGAGGAAGTATGAAAGTAGAAGTTTCTGAAATAGAAGGAAAATGAGGGATGAGGTTGAGGGTGATGGGGGCTGATGGGAATGACTAAGGACTGGTTTGGTGATGATAAATGATTGGTTAAAACTTGCAGAATTTATGGTACTACTGGGTAAACATATCTGTACATGATTCCTTGGTACAACTGCTAGTAAACTGGTTGAGATTTAAATGCTGTGTTCATAGCACAATAGTTTAGGAGCAATGTGTTGCTACATTTCAGAGGTGAGATGATACCAGTACCACATATGACCATTGCCATTCTTTTGCTCCTCATCAGCAAACAGACATAACACATTTTTATATTTGTGTTTGTTTGTTGGCTATTGTTGATGACAGCATTTGTCAACAATAGAATGTGCAGTTAATGGGAACTGAACATTATCTGGTAGATTCCTGCTAAGAGAATATTTTGATTTTGATTTAAAGTCCTCCACCTGTATTTCTGAAAGGGGGCAGGATCTCCTGATTCCATTTTCTGGTGCTGAGTCATAAGTTTTTTGCAATTGTTAGGCTTTTATGAAAACCACTGTTTAACATTCATTTTTGGAGAAGATTAGCTACCTGCTTTTTAATTCTATCTTATTCTTATAACTACACATTTTTTCACCAGGTGAACTTGCAGTATGTCATGACTTTGTCAACCCTCAACTGTTCTATGATGCCTGTGTGTATGACTTATGTGCCACCTTGCCTGATAAAAATCCCATTTGTAGCAGCTTTGCAAGCTATGCCAGTGCCTGCCGTGACGCTGGGGGTATGCCAGGACCTTGGAGGGGAGATGTGCCAGATTGTGGTCAGTATGCAAGAACGATCACAGACTGATATCCATAAAATCAGATGCTTTTTGACAATTTTGGCCTGATTTATGATTTTTTGAACTTATCATACTGAAAATTTTGAATCAAACTTGTTTCATGGTGGAAAAGATATAGATAATAAGAATGGAACAGTGTGTGTGTTTACACCTTTATTCAGTCACTATTTAACTTTGTGCTAAGTGCAGTTTTTGTAGTGTACACTTTATTTTTTTACGACATTTACAATAAACAACCATGAATTCTAATATGAAACATTACTTTACTTCTCCTTTTGACTGAAGTATAAAAGTGAAGACTGAGGTGCATTCACATGCTTTTGCTCTTCTGAGATTAGTTTTTGGTCTTTGTTTGACTGTGGCCATTGAGACTTTCCAAAATAGAAATGATACGTTGTTTAAACCAGTTGTGAATTGTCACATCCACATGACTTAATGTTTGTTGTTACCATTTACATGTTTTATGGAGAATACATTTGTCTCTTTTTTACCAGCTCTTCAGTGTCCAGATGGATTAGTTTATGATTCATGTGGAGATGGATGTCCAGCTACTTGCATAGACAGGGATGGCCCAAGCAACTGCCCAGTCGATGACTGCCAAGAAATGTGTAGATGTCCAGATGGACAGGTCTTGGACGGTACCCAATGTGTGACTGTAGATCAGTGTGGATGTGTCTTAACAAACGGACAATATCTGAGGGTTTGTATACTTTATCTGATAAATTTTTATACCTAACAAATGCTACATTTCAGACAATGCATTTACACTTAATATATGTTGTACTTTTGAGTATTAATAGTTCGTTATTTCTGATTTTGTTAAGTAATATTGCTGTGTGAATACTTCATTCTTGTTAGATTAAAGTAAATTTTGGTGATTATTACTTAATATGCATCACCTCTGCTATACTTCTTAATTCACAGGTTGGCAGTCTGTACCTTTGTGCCAGATTACACTCAGTTATGTTTGTGTGTTCATATTTTTGAGTATTCCAAGAAAGCCAAATTACTTTTCTTGTTGACCTTCTTTATCCATAGCAAGGTGAGGTTTACATTTCTCCTGACTGTAGCCAGCGCTGCTCCTGCCTTGGAGAGAATCCTTTCTGTGAGGAGTACTCCTGTGGGGACAATGCTGTGTGCGGAATCAAGAATGGTATCAGGGATTGCTACTGTATGGATGGGTACACTGGAGATGGTCAGAGCTGTGCTGCAGGTAAGGATCATCCCATATTAGTGTTCGTACAACTTTACAGGGATGTGGGCATGAACATATCCTACATACTTACTTGATGTCAAAAAGATTAAAACATGGAGAATAGCCACACCACAGATCAAGATCCATCAGAAATTGACCATTCTAAGTGACCACCTCTGTTTTACACCTACATTTTGAAGAAACATTGACTAAAAATAGAAATGCATGACCTAGAAGGAGGACTCACAATATATCCCCCTTCTCCCTCCCATCTCCTTCCTTTCCTTTCCCACCTTTCCCATCCTATCTCCCTCCTCTCCTTTTCCCCCTCCTACCTACCATCTCCTTCCTTTCCCTCTTCCCTTTCCCTCCTTTCTCCACCACCCCTTCCATCCTCTATCTGTCCCCTCCTGTCTTCCCCTTCTTTTGTATGCAACATTTTATATAGCAAATGTTATCCCAAGAATTATTTGCATTGGACATCATGTAATTTCCTTACTATCGCAGCACCTGGTTTGTGTTACATCTGGGGTGATCCACACTACATTACCTTTGACAATGTGGCCTATGACTTCCAGGGAGGATGTGAGTACACAGTTGTGAAGGATTGCATTGCAGAATATTTCCATCTTATTGCAAAACATGATAAAGAGAAACATGGCAAATCCAGCACCCGTATGAAGGAATTGAGATTCTTATATGACGGCAAGGAGTACAAACTGAAGGATTCCAAGAAAGTCTACATTGATGGACACAAAGTCAAGCTGCCATACTATGGTGCAGAAGGAGTTGTTGTTGACAAGCTGGAATCAAGACTGGTAAGAAAATGCTGGAAAAGTTGGCTTATGAAGCATGATATTTTTTCCAAATCAAACATTCTGTCTAAAGGTATTGTTGCCTTTGGAGAAGCATTTCAATAGCAAAGCATGTGGTGATTTCTGATCACCAACAAAATATTCTGATAAGTTTCCATTGTTTTTTTGTTTTTGTTTTAAGGCCGGTTAATACTTCCACATTTGCAGGTGATATGAAGCTGTAGAACCATATATGGTCATTCTTTGCTCTTCCAGGCCAATCACAGATATAGCTCAGAGTTTAATAGTGTTCAACTTTCATAGCTTTACAGTGCTTAACTGAAGTATGGACTGGCCTTTACATGAAAGTAATTCAGTGAAAAGATAAAGTACACCATGCTAAGGTTTTTGTGTTGTTACATATCATAAGCTCCAAAGCCAGTTGATAAGAATGAAAATATAAACAGGAGTGATTTGATGAGTATTGCAATTTTATAAATGTTTCACTTTCTAGGTACTCTACACTTCCTGGGGATTCTATGTCAACTATGACAAGAACCATGATACTACAGTGAGTGTGCCTGTTTCATACTGGAATAAGACTTGCGGACTCTGTGGAGACTTTGATGGGTCTACTGTAGATGAATTCACTCTTCCAGATGGGACCGTGGTAAGTTTAAAGTAGAGATAGACATGCAATTTATCTTGTTCTCTGCATTGAATTTGGACCACCACAAATGATAACGTGGCACCTTATACTGATTAAACTTTGGAATATAACACCAGGCGTAAGGTTACACAAGAAGTAACATTAACAAATTGCTCAGATTTTCAGTGAGAGTAAGTTATCATTTCTTATTGTTATGAAAGCTTTTAGGAGACTTAATTCTAGCAGTGTGTTATACTTAGGATCCTGCAGGCCACATAAGTATTGTTTTGAAAACAATTGTGCAAACTGTAGAAAATTTGGCAGAGGTTCATACTGTGTCTACCTGTAGTTTACAGACTGGCAGATTTTTGAAGTACAGACATTGAGGGTGTAAACATAAGGCTTCGGCTTCGAAAGCGTGACAGATATATGGGGAAGAATATTTTTTTTTTTTTTGTAAGTAAATTTAATTTTCTTTCATTAGTATATTACACAATAAGAGAGTTTCTTTAAATTCTTGTCATGTCTGATTTGCCCCCTTACAGGCTAGCAGTGTGGCTGATTTTGGAAATGGTTGGGTAGTAGGAGGAGGCAAGGACTGTCAACCAGACCCTGGGACTGGGGATGAATGTGAGAAGGATGATGAGAAAGATGCTGAGAAACTCTGTAAAGACATCAAATACAAGCATGGTAAAGTACATTTGTAACCCATTCTGCATACTTGCTGACAGGCCATATGAGGATGGTAAAGTACACTTGTTACCAAGTCTGTATACTTGCTGACAGGCTGTACAAGCATGGTAAAGTGTAAACTTGTTACCCAGTTTGTATACTTGCTGACAGGCCAGACAAGCATGGTAAAGTGTACACTTGTTACCCAGTCTGTATACTTGCTGACAGGCTGTACAAGCATGGTAAAGTGTAAACTTGTTACCCAGTTTGTATACTTGCTGACAGGCCAGACAAGCATGGTAAAGTGTACACTTGTTACCCAGTCTGTATACTTGCTGACAGGCCATACAAGCATGGTAAAGTGTACACTTGTTGCCAGTCAGTATACCTGCTGACAGGCGATACAAGCATGGTAAAGTGTACACTTGTTGCCAGTCAGTATACTTGCTGACAGGCTAATTTCCCTTCTGAAACATCGATGTTTGTGTTTCTTCATAGTGAATACAGTCATTACTTGTAGTTTTACATATGAAGTATTTGTCTGCAACTGTAGGGTAATATTCTGAAAATATTTTGTACTATAATATAGGCTGTTGGAGAACCTCACCTTTTCATCTTTACAGTTATTTAAAGAAATGAGAATTAAAGGTGATGATAACGTAGTGATATGGTATGTGCACCATTACCTATATAGATTTTATGTTTTGCCTTCCTTTTTCTGTCACTTTTGCTGAAATATTATGAATTGTTTATAGATGAACCTTCAGTCATTTGTTTTGTGACCTACTGTTGTATGCCATCTCCTTGTTAAATAGGTCCGTTTGAAGACTGTCATGACTTCCTGGATCCTAAACTCTACTACGAAGCCTGTGTCCAGGATGTTTGCTTTGATAACAGTCTCTTATGTGATCACTTTGCTCAGTATGCCAGCCATTGTCGGGATGCAGGAGGTGACCCAGGAGAGTGGAGGGATGATGTGTCAGAATGCTGTAAGTTCACAGACTTAGTTTGTAGAGATGTCTCTCCAATGTTTAGTTTGACTTGCTAACAAAGACTTATTTCTGATATTTTTGCTGAACACTGCTTAACAGATACCAGACTAAAAATCACTGTCCTTCAGTTTTGCACTAGTTTCCAGTTTACTCGTTGAAGTGGTCGATGAAGTGCCTTTCTGGTGAGAAACAAAATTTGAGGGAGCTTGAAAAAGAAAGGTGTAGGCTGCTTATATTAGAGGAGAAAGAATAAGAAAAGCAGAAAACTTTGGGGTGGCGGGAAGGTTATTTTATAGGAGTTACATCTGAGGTGGCATTATGGCTATTACATTGTATAATTGCTGTTGTCCTGTGTTTCAATGTTTTGTTCTATGTTCTGTTTGCTCAAGCTTTGGATACATCTAATTAATAAATGTACCTTTATATTTGCATACTATAAAATAGTATGGAATGTAAAAGAAATGAAATACTTTTAATCTGCTTCAGCATTGGACTGCCCAGATGGTTTAATCTATGATAGTTGTGATACGCCATGTCCAGCAACCTGTGCTAACCCCAATGCACCCAGTGATTGTACAGTGTTTGGTTGCATAGAGACCTGTAGATGTCCAGAGGGCCAACTTTGGGACTATGACAGATGTGTTGATCCATTCCAGTGTGGTTGTATCCTGGGTAATGGTGAATACTTGCAGGTATGTCATACAAACATTGCTATATTTTTGCTCTGTTTCTGTTCTCTGGATCATGTCATGAAAGATATCCACTATAAAACAGGGTTTGTTGTCTTGATGGACTTTTGAATGAACCTGAGTCTGAGCACTAATTGTGAATTGAACCTGAGTCTGAGTACTAATTGTGAATTGAACCTGATTCTGAGTACTAATTGTAAATTGAACCTGAGTCTGAGTACTAATTGTGAATTGAACCTGATTCTGAGTACTAATTGTGAATTGAACCTGAGTCTGAGTACTAATTGTGAATTGAACCTGATTCTGAGTACTAATTATGAATTGAACCTGAGTCTAAGCACTAATTGTAAACTGAACCTGATTCTGAGTACTAATTGTGAATTGAACCTGAGTCTGAGCACTAATTGTGAATTGAACCTGAATCTGAGTACTAATTGTGAATTGAACCTGATTCTGAGTACTAATTGTGAATTGAACCTGATTCTGAGTACTAATCGTGAATTGAACCTGAGTCTGAGTACTAATTGTGAATTGAACCTGATTCTGAGTACTAATTATGAATTGAACCTGAGTCTGAGCACTAATTGTAAACTAAACCTGATTCTGAGTACTGATTGTGAATTGAACCTGAGTCTGAGCACTAATTGTAAATTGAACCTGATTCTGAGTAAAATAATTCTTTCAAATAGTTTGTCATGGTTAGAGCTTGGCATTTGACAAAAAAAGTAATATTCACAAAAGTAAACCATGGAAGAATTGGCCCAAAAGCAAAATATGTACACTGAAAGGTTTGTTAAATGCAAAACACTGGGATCAGATCAGATTGCTTGTATGAAGAGTATATATAAAGTAAAGCCTACATTGCTGTCAGTCCCACACACTTTCTATAAGCCCTTTTGTAAACTTAACCCCTTTTTGGTCTTCTGAGATGGAAATTTTCCACTTTGGTAATTCGAGTGAAACGTAGGTAAAACTCCAGACCTGGTAAAACTCCAGATCTGAGCACAGTAGCTCTTACGTTTACAAAAACGTATGTCAACCTGTGCCTGTAACCACACAGTAGTACCACATGTGTAAAACAACCAGAGATCTCTGGTTTTCCTTGGTAAAATTGTTTCAAACATGTGTATTTGGAACACTCTGGACACAGGTTTGGCAGATGTCAAAACACATCTTGTTTTCAAATTCATGCCACAGGTTTTGTCTCAAAATTCTTTGTGAGTACAGGTTTCAGTTCTCATGCATTTTTGCATGTAAAATTTGGAAACGTGTCACACATGTGGGAAAGTGTAGTAAAACTAGCCAACATGTGCTAATGCCCAGGAAAAGAAACATTTTTTTTTTTTTTTTTGCAAAATACTTGTGATTACCTGTGGCAAACACAAACGAAACCTTGGAACAAATTGACATAGTTCGTTTGTTATGGTATGACTTCATTGTTACTTAATGATAATAGAAAGAGAATATTTGGTTAGAAGTGTTTCATTGTGAGAGAAAAAGATTTCAGCTGAAAGTTACACCTAAAATTATTATGTAATTATTAAATAATTGCAATTTTGTAATTTTGTATTTGTTTAAAGTCTGGTGACACATACCTCAGTGATGACTGTAGCCAGTACTGTGAATGCACCAATGGTAACCTGGACTGCTACTTGTACTCTTGTGGAGCCAATGAGGAGTGTAGTCAACGGGATGGAGAGACTGGGTGCTACTGCAGGGATGGTTATCGCCAAACAGATCGAGGCTGTGAAGAAGGTAATCCCCATTACTTGAAAAATTGTTAACATTTATAAACTTAATGGGATAATGATTGAAGGACATCTGTGTTAGCTGTAAGATGGGACAAGCATTATCTTGCATTGAGTCAGTCTGCTGTGTTAAATCTTATGGAGGTTTGAAAATAATTTTGGACAGTATCTTAGTAGCTTTATCTGATTCAAATCGTATTTTATGGGGTATAAGGTAAAAGGAACTAACAATGAAGAAACATAGTGCTATTTTGGTGACTACTCTGATGTTTCCATGACAAACATTTAAATTATTTCCCCCTAGTACTTTTGTCTTTCCTCATTTACACTTAATGGATGTGATGGTCAATGGTTTATGGAAATTTATCCGACATGCCTGAAATGAAACAATGACATTCATTTTAATGATTGAGGTTGGATAATTTAAATAATGTAGATGTACTTATTATTTTATTTGTATCAATGACTCACTGATGGAAAACAGGATTTATCAATGAAGGGTACATCCTCTACAGAGGACAGTTTCCCATTTACTGGCAATAAAAATTGGAACATTAATATAAGACCTTAGGCTGGGCAGGGGACATCAGCCAAAATCCAGTAGGAAACCACTGTTAAAGTGATAAAGAAAATAATAGCATTGGGTAAAACATTCAAATACCACAGTGGAACAAAGTTTTTTTGGATATTTCCTTAACAGCTCCTGGTGTGTGTATCATATGGGGAGATCCTCATTATGTCACTTTTGATGAACTTGCTTACGACTTCCAAGGTGACTGTGAATACACCCTTGTAAAGGATTGTAATGATACTGCCAACATACCCGCATTCCATCTTATCTCCAACAACTACCGGCTCAACCCATCTGACTCTGTCTCCTACTTGAGAGAGATCCGTCTTGACTATAACGGAACAGAATATGAACTGATCAGTGGAGGGGAAGCCAGAGTGGATGGTGTCACTGTTACAACCCCATTTGCGGATGAAAAAGTCCTCATCTTCCGAAGTGGAATAAACTTGGTGAGAAGGGATATTTTTTTCTTGTTCATGAAAATTACATCTTTTGATGAAAATTCAATAGCCATTGATTGTTGTGAATGTAAAACCGTCTGTTATTTTTTATAAAATTGTAGTGTAAAATGTTCTATGAATGTTGTAAAGCAAAACAACATGGTATGAAAATTTATGTTATGAATCTGTGTATCATTCTAATCCAATTTTACTAAAAGTTTTTAAGAGAATATAATTAAGGGGCAGTGATATTATTTAGAGGTCCTCCTGCCATCTTTTCTATAGGTAATGGAAACTCGGTTTGGTCTGCTAGTGGTATACAACCTTCAGAATGATGCCAGAGTCGAAATTCGTCCCTCCTTTAAGAATCTGGTTTGTGGCCTCTGTGGAAACTACGATGATAATAGGGAAAATGAATTTGTTCTCGAAGATGGAAGGGAGGTAAATTATCCTTTATTTCTGAATAGTCTTTTGATTTTAGAATATTTATTTCATTTTTCTTTTTTAGTTCTTTTTATTTTTTAGTTGAGAATTTGCTTTTGCTTTTATCAGTCTAAGGTTTAGAAAGTTTTCCTGTATTTGCATGTCCATGGTATTTTAGAAATAGTCGACAGAATGATATTGTAGCTTTCATGTTAAGTGCCTGTACATGTTAGGTGTAGGTTCCATATAAAACATTTTCTTTACATCCTAACAGTGTTTCACCATTTAAAAATCTACATTGTTTCTTGTTATTTTGTATATCATATTTCATATTTTTTAGCATTCTCAGCCAGAGAGAAACATTTTCTTCTTACTTTTGGCATGCCTGTGATACTTGCAAAATGACTTTCAATGTTGCAGTGCTGAAAAGTATTCAGGCTCGTCTTTATCTAAAATGTTAAATGTGTGTTATGTTTAAGTAGAGAAAACAGCAAAACTAAATTTTGCCATAAGGACTTTAATCTGAAATGTCATTCACAGGCTTCATCAGGTGAAGACTTTGGTAATAACTGGGAGACAGGTACAAGAGAATGTCTCCCGGATCCTGGACCTCTGGATCCATGTGACCCTGCATCACTAACATATGCTGAAGCTGAGGGACTCTGCTACTATCTCATCGATGAATATGGTAGGCTCAAAATGGAAAGATTGATTTATATTTGCATTTTACCATACAGTGTTGCACAACTTAACCTGAATGATGCATTTAATACTTTGTCTATCATTTTCCTGTCTTTGATGTATATGCGCACTCCTTCTAGACAATAGGAAGTCGAGTGTTTTGGGCCAAGGGCCACTTTTACCTGGATTTTTACATCATAAAAATTGTAGAAACCAGAACCTAGTTAAAGGATTTGTTTTCTTATGTGGATCTTTGGCTCCTGGAATCTTCTGTGGGGCATTTAAGTACACTTCATGGGCTGCAAATGGCTTGCCTCTCTCTACTTGAATGCCTTGATTTTAGAACGATCTCATGACTTGCTATGAAAACCTATTACACAGACTTCTGCTTTATTTTTCAGGGCCATTTGCCACCTGCTTTGAGCAGGTTGATTCTAGTGCATATTACGATGCTTGCATCTATGATCTCTGTGTGAACCTGCCTGAACAAGATCCCCTCTGTGATAGTCTTGTTGCCTATGTCCAGGTCTGCTGGGAGGCTGGTGTTGACCTAGGTGACTGGAGAGCAGATGTTGCGGAGTGTCGTAAGTATTTTTCTTTCTTTTGTCCAGAACTCATCATACTCATTCTCTTTTAATGAAAAGATCTTCAGCGGCTATTTCACCGTTTTGAATGTAAATGGTAAAGAAAGATAATTATGACAAGGTGAATATGATGTAGTAGTATTTCTACTAGTATCAGACATGGCTAGCGCTAGCAGACTTTTCATTATCTTTCCATTTAATTTTCTAACTGATACAGTACGATTAAGTGGATGGTCCTCTTCGAAGAAATTAACACAACTTGCAGAATTTGAATAATTTGTCTAACATAACAGTTTCCATCATATTGTTAGGGTTACCTTTTTCCTGCTCAATAGGCATAAGAAGCTGTTCTTAGCTGGGGGCTAAACATTTTTGACTGCCATCCTGGGGGAGGGGTCTAGGAGTTTCCACATCCTGTTTTTAAGAAATTTTGAACATTGGATCATTCATAGATGCAGTTTAATGCTAAGTTATGTGTGCTTTTTGCACAACTTTCCTTGAAAAAGTGATATTTTAATGTAAACCCTGGATATACTTCTCAAAGAAGGGACAACTAAGGTGTTTTAGTCCTAACAAAGTGGGGGGGGGGGGGGGGAGGCAGAAGCATGCTTTACCCCTGTACATATTTGACTTTGGGAGGGGGACACCAGCAGGTTTCCCCTCCCTTGCTGTCTGTGCCTTTTTATTGCTTCTTCCAAAATTGATGTGATTAGCCTTTACTGCCTCATGGTCTGTATTTAGAAAGCTTGTGTGTGTTTAACATGATTGATAAATGACAAAATGACAAGCCAGTTGTGCAGGGTACTGAAGAGATAGAAATTTCAAGACCACATGATTCTTTGCAGCAACAGCTCATAACTCATATCATAGTGATGATGGAAGAAAATTGAAGAGGAGTTGATCTACTTAATAAATTTAACTAAAATGAGACAATAAATTTTCATGTGGAGAAGTTGAAACACACTTTTGTGAAGTATAGAAAGTGTTTTAGTTTATAATGGAAGGATCATGTTATTCTCACAACAGACAAAGGTACCCCACTTGAAATATTTTGTGAGAATGAAAAAAAGCACTGTTTAGAAATTATTTTTTTCAGCAATCACTTGTCCCAGTGGAACTGTCTATGATTCCTGTGGCCCAGCCTGTCCAGCCACTTGTGTGGACCGAGATGGACCCGACAGCTGTCCCATTAACCATTGCGTTGAAACCTGCAGGTGTCCTGATGGTCAGGTCTTGGATGGTAACCAGTGTGTCTATACATACCAGTGTGGATGTGTCATGGACAATGGAAGATACCTGTCGGTAAGACTTATATCTCTTGGTCTTCACAGCAAAATGCAATTATAAAATCACCCTCAGAGAGAGGTTGAGGACAGCAAAAAAGGACCAAATCTGCAAAAATTGCCCTCCTCTTCTCTACATGCTAGCCTGCAAAAACAATGAAAATAACCCTTGTGGACCCCAAAGCAATGGGTGTGAATCTGGGGAAGGGGAGGGAGGGAGAGATTTCTCCCCCAAAACATTTGAAAGGAGCTCCTCCAAAAGGACTGAAATTAATGCCTTTTTTAATCCAGGTTTACAGTATATTTTTTCAGTGTAGCCTACAGGGTTATACAATAATAAAGTTGGATATTAAGGTGATGAATATGTTGTTGTAGTAACAGACAGAGGCTGCACAATTGATTTTAACAGAATAAACAGTACAAATAGTCTCATGTGTGCAATGTGAAACAGATTTACACACCCATCACCATCCCTTCCATGTACTTTTTGCTTATTGCCAACTCTACATTCTAAAACTATTTTGGTCAGAAAATTCATGATCTTCTCAACTTTCAATTCAGCCTGGTGAAGAATACACCTACCCAGACTGCAGCAGACGCTGTTCTTGTAACAATGATAACCTCCATTGTGAGGACTTGGCCTGTGACCCCAATGCTGAGTGTGGAGTCAAGAATGGAGTCCGTGATTGTTACTGCCAGAATGGCTACACAGGAGATGGTCAGACTTGTAGTGAAGGTAGGATGTCCATAGAGAATGTTTTTTTCTGTCAATGTGATGATAATAATATGAGATGATGGGGTGAATAATCACTAGTAGGCTGAGTAGTTTCTCAATACTAAATTATGTAGAATCACAAAACATTCATTAAACTGTTGGTTACATGTTTTGAATAATGGCAGCTAAACTGTGAAGAAGAAGAAAAGATTCAGATGTCATGTGAACACTGCATGTTGCTTCCTCTGGATTTTTTGTATACTCTCATGATTTCACCTTAATGAAGAACTATTTCATTTTACACTGTTCAGCACCTGGTATCTGTTACATCTGGGGTGACCCTCACTACCTGACATTTGATGGCCATGACTATGACTTCCAGGGAGGATGTGAGTACACCTTGGTAAAAGACTGCAACTCATCAAGTGAGGTGGAATCCTTCCATCTGGTAGCTAAACACCACAAAGACAAACACAACAAGAAGAGTACTACTATGAAGGAGTTGAAATTCAACTACAAAGACAGAGAATATAAATTGAAGGATTCTAAGAAACTCTATATTGATGGACACAAGGCTAAACTACCATACAATGGACCTGAGGGAGTCTATGTTGAAAAGCTGCAATCTAGAATGGTGAGTAGGAATAAACAATAAAGAATTGGTTGCTAATGAAATTGCAATTGAGTTGTGAGTAGTGGATTCATAGCCTCACATTAATTGTTTTGAGTTGTGAGTCTCATCTTTTCTGAGTGGTTAAAAACTCTGCATCATCTGTTTAGGATAATAAAATGAAATTTTTGTTCAAAGTGTACTCTGCAGATCTTTCATGTTTCTTTACAAAACAAAGCAGAATGACAAAAATAGCCAAAACAACAGTTGTAAACATCACAAGTACTTATAGAAATTTAAACCCAAACTGTCAAATAAATAAAGTTGATTTTAAATCACTCTTGAGTGGATGTTTTAACTACTAATTGATCATTTAAGTATGTTCTTTAGAAGACCAAATGGAGATAGTGTACCTTCTGTTAATGTTTGACCATCTTAGTAAAACTCGCTAACAGACCATAATTTTAAGTCGCATACTGTCTTCTTTTCTTGTGAAATCAGTACCAATTTTGAAGATTATAATATGCAATTGTTCCACCTCTCTTGCAATGTGAAGGTAAACGGATGAAAAGCCTTGCTTCTAATGGCTTGACAAATTTCCAGTATTATTCTCTGTACCATCTCCAGTGAAATTTATCATAAAGAAACAGAAAAATGAGTGGTCTAACTTTCATTCCATACTTTGTAAACAGATTCCTCAAGCACTTTTATCAAACATATACTTTGGATAATTATTTGAAGTTAAAAGTAAATAATTTGACAATGTGGTGATTGTCTATTCCTATTCTTTGTGAAGTCATTGTATAGCTCTCACTGATAAGTTTATTTTGTCTATCATTTAAGACTCATTCACCTTTTTTCTCCTTGCTGTAGATCCTTACAACTGACAGTGGTATCTACATATTATTCGACAAGACATGTGATACTCTGGTTAGCATTCCTGTTGACTACAAGAACACATTGTGTGGTCTCTGTGGTAACTTTGATGGCAATGCAAACAATGAGTATATCCTGCCAGATGGAAGTATGGTTAGTTAAAGTGTACCTAAATTTAAAAATTTTAGAAATATCTGTTACTAAGTTTGAAAAATTAATCGCACCATTCCAACACCCATCTTCACAGGATGCATCCTAAAATTTGAAATATTGAAGCTGATTCATTCAATTTAATATGGTAGATTGCAGAATACATTGATGGTGTCTTTCTTGTACTACTCATATGAAGATATGTGCTTTTGCTTTGTTTTGAATAATACCACGGCACTATTGTCCCAAACTGATAACTGTCTTTTTGTCATCATGAGATTTGAATATATTAGCCCTCTCCTCACAAAATGCTATGAAAGAGAACAGTAAATTTTTTCATCAAAGTCATGTAAACATTTTTATTTCACAAGGAAACAAAAGCAGGTAATGTCAGTTGTACAAGAAGGTCATCACAAATTATTGTGCCATCAACTTTTACTAATTAAGCAAATAATTTTCAACATTTTGTTTGTCAACTTCTGGAAAAGCTATTTTGATGGGAGTTGGACCAATCACATTCATTTTCCGACCTCTGCTGTATACTCTCTTGAAATCTGTAGATTTAAGGTTCACTTCAAGAACATGTGGAGGTAGTTTTATATTATTATTAACCCATAATACCAACTTACATACAAAGTGGTGGTTGCTGTTTCTGTGGGATGGTATTCGACTCAGTCATTACACATATAAAATCATGTTGCTCTCACTGAGGAAACAGAAATCTTGTATCACAATTATTTTCAATTAAACATTACAGACAACTCTTGTAGCTGACTTTGGTAACAGCTGGGTAGTAGGAGGGGGCAAGGATTGCCAACCAGACCCTGGGACTGGGGATGAATGTGACAAGGATGATGAGAAAGATGCTGAGAAACTCTGTAAACCAATCAACTACAAGAATGGTAAGTGCAAGGAATTCTTTGCTTGAAAAAAGATGTAAATGTTTTGAAATGAACTGGATTGTCACACTGTATTTATTTAGTGACATAATGCACTTGTTTCAGTACTTTGTGAACCATACACTTAGTATACCTGGTAAGTGCGGGACAGTTGTTTCTGAATTGATTTGATTCATTGCAAACAGTGATATAGGGAAATTATTTCAAGATTATTTAGTGTGGAAAATTCATGCAGCGTGGTATTGTCTTAGTCTAATAATGAAAAAACATGCAAAAAAAATTTGCATTTGACCTCAGTTTATGTGTCTTTTGCTTTTGAACTAATAATTTACAAGTTTGTGAAGGACAGAAGATTTGGAAAGTGGTGCCTGGTAGTATTTACTCAGAGGTGTGTCTTGGAATTGTTCAGCCTTTTGAATAATTGAGAGGATTTTTCTGAGATGTTACTTTGTTTAATTTTACAGGTCCCTTCAAGCAATGCCATGACTATGTGGACCCCAAGCCATTCTTTGATGCCTGTGTCCAGGATATGTGTGGTGTTGATGACAATGACCTCCTCTGTCAGAACCTTGCTGAGTATGCCAGTGCCTGTCGGGCTGCTGGTGGAGACCCTGGAAACTGGAGGGAGGATGAACCAAGATGTTGTAAGTAAAGTTTATTGCCTTTCTTGTCAGAAGTTAGGTATTTTTTCTTCCATACTCTGACATTACTAGTTGAAGACTGCTCAGTTATTATGGAGTCTGATGGTCGTGTTTCAGATTCTCATAAGGTGGGGGATATGAATTATGAAACTTAAGAATCATTCTTAACAAAGCTAAGCAATTAAGCTGAAGGAAATGAAATGGTTCCTGGACAATATCCCCTGCTCCCCTGAAAAATCCCCATGGGGAAATTCACTCTCAGATAATCCTCACCTGGACAGTTCTTGCCCTAGACAATTCCAGTTTTTTGTTGGGAGAAGTTGGAGGGATAGTTGTCATGAATGGGAATTTTTTTTGGGAAAATTGCCCTGGTTGGGAATTGTCCCAGTGTCGAACTTTCCGGGAGGGGGAGTTGTCGGGGGGAAAATTGTTCGGGTGGAAATTGTCCAGGGCGAATTGTCTGGTCATGAATGAAATACTCTTATGCCAAAAAACCTGATTTTATATTTTTGCAGCCATCACTTGTCCAAGTGGGTTGGTTTATGATGAATGTATGTCCCCCTGCCAACCAACCTGTGCCAACAGGAGCTCTTCATGCAATGTAGACGGTTGCATTGAGGCTTGCCGCTGTCCTGATGGACTTTTACTGGATAATGATATGTGTGTTGGCTCTACTCAGTGTGGTTGTGTGCTGAGCAATGGAGAGTATCTATCAGTGAGTATTTGTTTCTTGGCACAATTGCATGAGTAGCCTGCATGATATTAATGATTGTTAAAAGGGGGATTTAAAATATGCGATTATGCTTGATGCGAATTACTGCTGTTGACACTGTGGTCAAGGTTGTTTCAAGAAGATGGTTCTTTTGTGAAAGTAGGTTTTACTTCACAGCAGTACTGAGGAACCCTATCTTTTTAGTGGTTTGTCATTCCAATTGAGTAGGGAGGAAACTTCATAAAAGCTGTTTTATTTGTAGAAAGAACACTCATCTTCATCTGTGCCTGTAGTATTTAATGTTCAGAGAGACTTGGTCATATATTTGAAGGGGCTGTTTTTTTTTTATTTGCTTTTTTTTTTTTAAATCTCACTGCACACAGACTTCAAGAACCTTTGAAAAAGTTTTGCAGCACTTCAAACTTCTAATCTAGTTATTTTTTCTTTCTCATAGTCAAATCTCTTTGGATGTATGAGTCATTGCTATCATGCACATATTTACCACAAATGAAACATAAATATTTTTTGTTGAGAACATAGTCTTTGCCCAAGACATGGAGGCATTATAGGAAAATTTCTCTTCTGTTGATATCATTTATGTAATATTTTTTTCAGTCTGGTGAAGATTACATTACTGTCAACTGTGAACAGTACTGTAGCTGCATGAACGGAGAACTAACCTGCACAGATAACGCCTGTGGGGAAAATGAAGTGTGCTCCACAAAAAATGATGTCCGAGACTGTTACTGTGAAGATGGTTATGAGTGGATTAATGACAGATGCCAAAAAGGTAAACTTAAAAAAAATATACAACTATTGTTAGGGGTGTCCATATTTCTTTTCTTTTTTGTGAGTGTACAACTTGTAATATTTACTCAACCCCTCCTCCTTTCTTCATTCCTCCCCAAAAAGGGCAGCCTGAAAGAGTATAGGATGAAAATAATGATTACCATGTCTGCTAAGTTCACCTAGGGGGTAAGTGAGGTAGTTGAACACTGCCCCCCCCCCCCCCCATCCCAGTCAGGTGTCTTAGAGAGAGATATAAATGAATTTGAGTTGTACTCATAGCTACCATTTTTAAGTGAAATCAAGATTGAAAATAAAACTTTAGTACTCCAATAAGTGTTTTATGGATTGAAGTAAGACTCCTTTGGAATATCATTGTTATTACTTTGTGCAAAGTGTCCACAGCCTATTGTTTCCATCCATCACACAACTGTGAGATGGTTGATTATGTTTCGACAGTAGTAATATAAAACTGAGATTGAAATATTTGATTATGTATTTGAGTTCATCTTTCGTTTATGGACCAAGTAAAGGATAGATATTCCATTAGCAAGTCAGCTGACTTTCAAGTATAGGTCTGAATGTATAAGACCGTGAAGGAGACAATTATTCTAGCCTTAAGGCCAGTTTTTGTATCATGCTAAACAACCATAAAAGTGGAAGATGCCTACAAGCTTTATGAATTACAACTTCATGTCAAGTGACTTCAGATTGTTACTCATGTATGGACTCTTTTTAATGTAGAATATGGAAATACTAAGACTGCTTTCAGAATGACAAATACACTGTACATTAATCAGGCTGGTACTCAGACCTCCAACTTTCAGATTCTCAAGCTTTGTTGCTTCATATGCAACCACCTTTATCCACTCTGCCATAGCACAGATCAAAAGTTTTAATTGCAAAATAACAAGGACAGTCATGTTATCGGAAGTGCCAGTATACAGATGGATGGGGGGAGAAGTTTTGAGAAAAAAAAAGGGATTGATTGGGTAAAGATTGAGACAGTAGAAGCAAAGCTTACTGGGAAGGGATTTTGAAGAATCCATTCAATTTGGCATTTCAGGTTTTTCTTGTTTAATACTTTTAAAGCCAAATGTCTTGACAGGAAAAGTAATAGAGAATTTATGGCAGTTGGTATGAGCGAAGGACTTATACTGTGATTGTGGTAACTGTCTGCAAAAAATAAGATGAAAAATACTAAGGTTATCTAGACTGACTATCTGAGCCTTTAATATTGTGAACAGCTGTAGAGAAAACACAGTTTTAATGTTATGTAACAGTTCACCCCTTATATGGTTTTACATTCTACTTTTCAGCACCAGGAGCTTGCATCATTTGGGGTGACCCCCATTACATCACTTTTGATGATGTGCAGTATAATTTCCAGGGAGACTGTGAATATACTGTCATTAGAGACTGTGTGATAGACCCATCATACCCCTCCTTCCATCTCATATCGAACAATGAACGCAACAATCCATCAGATCAGGTGTCGTACCTCAGAGAACTTCGTTTGGAATTTAACAACACATATTATGAACTGATCTACAACGGTGATGTCAGAATTGAGGGGGAGAGAGTTACACTTCCATTCTTCGATGGTGTAGTGTACATTTTCTGGAGTGGTAGTGAAGTGGTAAGTTTGTAGGGTGCAAACCTGTACTTACTGTGTCATTTTCACATCCACATGATTACATTAACTTTCCCTTACTTAAATACTTAATCTGCATTCCATTTTTACTCATTACATTTGCTATAATGGTACATACTTATATATATACCTAGTCTTGATTGTGTTTGTTGTACCTACACTTTTATGTGATCATATCAATTTTTGTACAGTGATATATTGTTATGCTCACACTTAGCGTCTGGTCTACTTACAGTGATTTGTTATTCATACTTGTGTGTAGCTTTATTGTATTAATACCAGTTTGGGCTCAGTATTGATTCGAGAGGGTTTGGCTCTGCATTGGTTTGGGAGGGTACATCAAATTCCATCTTAAAAAGTAATTTTGTACTGTCTTTATGATCTTTGTTGTGGTTTTTTTGTAATAACATCAGGGTATTAAAGTGTTGATAGGTTTTACTTATTTAACTTAAGGCCAAAAAAAGAGAAACAAGTTGATTGTGAATATCAACAAAACTTAAAAACTGTGAAACTTCTGTTATTTACAGATGCAAATATTTAATGAAAGGCACTTATTTTCAGCAGAAACTTCAGAGAGATAATTTGGAAATGAACTATAAGTTTTACCTCCCTCCACCCCCTCCCCCTGGTAAATAAAAAGGTGTATCTCTGACTCATTCAGTTTTTTTCTCCTATAAATAAATGTAGTAAACTGCATCCTTTTATTTGTTAGAAACATATCAAATGAAGAAATGTTTATCGAGAGTTACAATGTGGTAAGGGTGAGGTTTAACTTCCTTACAAAAATTTGACAGGTACTGGCTACAGAGTTTATGGTGATAATTTACAACAATCAAAATGATGTGAGGGTTGAGCTGGCAAATGAATACAGAAACAGAACTTGTGGACTTTGTGGCAACTATGACGGTGATAGTAGCAATGAGTTTGTCTTTGAAGATGGAAGAGAGGTGAGAGATATTATCTTGTTTACAAAGCTTGTCTCTTATTTTACATATTTTTGTTTTTCATTTTATGGGTGCCCTAACAATATGTGTAATGTTAACATGCACAATAGGTCATTGGGACAGCAAGTGATGTTTATAGGAGAAAGATATCAGTATCTTTAAAAGAAAATGCAGTTGTTCAGTATTATACAAGAAAAGGCAGTTGATCAGTTTTACTGGTATAAATTGCCATCTGAGATATGTGTATGGGTCATCTTGTTTAAACCATACAGGAGATGGACATCAGACAATGGGCACTAGAGGTTAGGCTTCTTTTGAAGTTGAATTAAAGATGCATATATGGTACTTCAAAACAAACAGGTTAAGGATGTTAGGATGCCTCGTGCTTACACAAACGGATCTTCAGCTGAGTGCCAATCAACTTTAGCTGTTTAATGTCAGTATGTCTTCTGGGTAGTAGGCCAGCAGCCTTACAATCCAACTTCCTGCTGGTGTACATGCTACAAACCTGGCTCATCTGTGCATTTGAGTCATTCCTAAACATAAATGTACACAAGTCTCAATGATGTGTGGTATCAAAGATAGCTTGTAATGGAACAGGCTAAGTTTCATGTATTTTCCATGAGAAACACATGTCTATACATCTTTATTTATCTGTTTCTGACTGCTACTTCTTTAACATCCAGGCATCATCAGGTGAAGACTTTGGGAATAGTTGGAGAACAGGAAATCGTGAGTGCATTCCAGACCCTGGACCACTTGATCCTTGTGACCCAGCAGCCCCAACCTATGCTGAAGCCCAGGCCCTCTGTTACTATCTGTTGGACCCATATGGTGAGTGTTCTGTACTGATAACTGACAAAATTAGTTTTGAGATTTTTCATTATCCTTCAAAACATTATTTGTTTCATTGTTTAATCTGGTTTTATACTGATCTCTTACCCTACACCAGCCATGTCTCCATCTTTTCAAGTTTCATCATAGAGACTGGTAGTTTCCAAATTTTTTTGATTGCCGGCCCCACAATTGTTTTAAAATAAGGCAAACAGTGTCTTAGTACCCAGACTTTCTTATAGTAAGGAGTGGGTGCGGGAAGATGATAGGGGAGAGGGGTCTTTTCTCATTGTAGCTGAGGGCCCCTACCTAGTGTTATCAATGTTGTCTTGAATGGAGTACAAGATCATAACATATTTATTGATGATTGTCCTTTTGTTTTGCTGTGTGATATTTGTGGGCAGATTTATTCCTGTATCTTATTTTTCTATGACTTGAGTCATGCTTCTTTTGCTACCCTCTGTTAATTTGTAACTCCCTGTTTAGGAACCCTCACCACATTCAAATTATGACCTTGATTGTGGATTGTGGTCAAGCTTCATAGAGACCAGATTTCAGTATCAACATGTTGTATTGATGTTGACCACAGAAGGCTTACAAAGTATTAAGAAAACAACCCTCTGAGGGGAATCCATTCAGGGTCTAAGTAGAAACCTGTGAAGAGTAGGTAAAGCACTTGCAAAAGAAAGAAAATAATATCTCATACCTCAAAACTGAGTTTTATTCTTATACAACAACAGTTTGTTTATTTCCTTTTATGATGTTGTGCACATTGACTCTCTCTTTATTTTTAGGTCCCTTTGAAAACTGTTTGAGCTTGGTGGACCCAGACCCCTTTTATGAAGCTTGTGTCTATGACCTCTGTGAGACATTACCTAGTGAAGACCTCATCTGTGACAGTCTTAGTTCTTTTGTCCAGGAATGCATTGATGTCGGAGGAATCCCTGGCAACTGGAGGGATGAAGTCTCTCAATGTCGTAAGTGACAACACAGATGATACTTTATTTACCTGTAAATGAAATTGTCTGTAAAATTTCCATAGGGCATTAATTAAAGAAGAAACAGACTTATATCATAGAAATTTATGGAAATTGTTGGGCCAGATTTGCAAGGAATAATTGCACTAAGAAGTTGCCGAAGTTAGCCTTTCATCTAATTGATTAGTATTTATTCATAAAAAGAGACGTGTATATACAGTGGAAGTAAGTGCGTTAATATTGTTGCTAGTGCAATATAGCAACTCATGAGGTGTAATATACCATGTGTGTGCACTGCATTGGCCTATCAAGTGAATCCAAACACTGCTTTTCGTGGCCTTAACTGACTCAATGAAGAAATTTAAAAGTTGTTTTAATTTTGTTCTGATGTAGCTGGAATTTGTAGTGCTTGTGACTAAGAACTGTGGGAAACACAGCAGTATTTTAATTCATAACATGGTTTGGTAGTGAAATCTTGGTTGTGCCTTTTATTTTTTCAGCCCACAATTGTCCAAGTGGCACTGTCTATGATTCATGTGGTCCAGCCTGTCCAGCTACTTGTGTGGACCGAGATGGACCCAGCAGCTGTCCCATTAACCATTGTGTTGAAACCTGCAGGTGTCCTGATGGTCAGGTCCTGGATGGTAACCAGTGTGTCTATACATACCAGTGTGGATGTGTCATGGACAATGGAAGATATCTGTCGGTGAGGAAATAAAACCAATTGCTTTCAAACCATTAAACTGGCCATGTATGTCACCAGCATGCTCTTGTAGATATGTCAGTTCTTGAGTAAGAAATGTAACAACATAGCATTTTTGATCTCTTTCACATACTTTGAAGGCTACATCCCTTCCTTGGATGAAAGGTTCAGTGAAGTAGGCTAAAAAAAGTGTTATTTTCTTTATATTAAAAGTTGCCATGCAAACCATTTTTAACTAGGATAAGTGTGTCATGATGATGGGAGGGGTTAGGATTCATTCAACCAATAAAAATCTCACTCACCTCCACAAAAAGCAGTGTCAAGCTCTTGATGTGTTATCTGCATAACTATTTTCATTAAAGCAAGCTGTGGTAAATTCATAGAAAAACTCTTGTGTGATTTCTAGGACTATCAAAACTGAATTTTCCGGGTGAATTAGGTTGAAAACTCAGACAAGTCTATTAAATCCCCACAGTTCCCCTTGTTTTTATTGTATGATTTTGCCTGTGTATTTTTCCCCTTATAGCCTGGTGAGGAATACGCCTACCCTGACTGCAGTCGTCGCTGTTCATGTACCAACGGTAATCTCAGATGTGAGGACTTAAGCTGTGACCCCAACGCTGAGTGTGAGGTCAAGAACGGAGTTCGTGACTGTTACTGTATGGATGGCTATAGTGGAGATGGACGTACTTGCTCTGCAGGTACAAGACTTCAACTCGTTTTAAACTTACAAATTTTATAGAAAGAATAAAAAATGAAGATATTACTACCCTCATCTAGACATTGAAGTGGATGTGATTTAGATATACCATGCTGAAGATCCTATTTAAACCTTTCATCGTGACAACCCCCACGTTGCCCTCTCCCCTACTCTGAACCATATTGAAGGACTGATAGCAAACATTTGGTGTTATATGCTATGTCATTTAAATGAAATTTCAGTAGTTCAAAAGGGAAATGTAAAAAGTCAAGAAGTTTGGAAATAATTTTCAGGATTTCTTTACATGCATGTTACTTAAGTTAAAATCAAACTGTAAAAGGCTCCTAGTAAAATGTTAACACCAGTTTCAGATTGTTGCCGTATAGGCTGATATTGTTTGTAAAGTATGTGAAATAGCTGCAAGCAATCTTACTGTACCTTGAACTCAACAGAAGACTGTCTTCCTGCTCATACCCTTGAAAGAGTGATATATGTTCTGTGGTTTCATGACAGAACCATGAGTATAAATTGAACAAAATGGCAGCTTTGGCAGTCATGAATATTCATTTATAATCTTTTGGAATCTGAATCATCTTAGCTTTATATTTATCTGTTATCAAATTTCTATTATTTCATAGCACCTGGTATCTGTTACATTTGGGGTGACCCTCACTACCTGACATTTGATGGCCATGACTATGACTTCCAGGGAGGATGTGAGTACACCTTGGTAAAAGACTGCAACTCATCAAGTGAGGTGGAATCCTTCCATCTGGTAGCTAAACACCACAAAGACAAACACAACAAGAAGAGTACTACTATGAAGGAGTTGAAATTCTACTACAAAGACAGAGAATATAAATTAAAGGATTCTAAGAAACTTTACATTGATGGACACAAGGCTAAACTACCATACAATGGACCTGAGGGAGTCACTGTTGAAAAGCTGCAATCTAGAATGGTAAGTGGAAAATGAACCTCTGTAAAAGAGGGGCAGTTGTAATGACTTTGTAGGAATTGGTAATGAGGTTAAGTGGAATATGTATGACCAAATAATTTCATTGCCTCAGATTCCCTGTTTTAAATTAATGTGGTGATTTTCACAATTTGTAACAAATTGCACATTGTCCATTGTGCCTTCTGCAAGAGCTATTATTCCTGTCACTATGATTCTGTGTGCAAAAATGTACATTGTCTGATGTGCATACTGAAACACCAGGATGGGTTAGTCTAATCACTGTGTTGAATCTCCAGGTACAAGTCTTGATCAGACTTGAATGTCAAGTTAGGAAGTGCTTTCATTCTCATGAAGGTCATTTAATGAATACTGTAACAAAATTTTTAACTTGTTCTCACAATCACTTTTTCTTATTTAGAGAATTCAGTTTTCAATTTTGTTATAAGAGCATTTAATTTTACCACCTTTATTCTCTTTCTGCAGATTCTTACAACTGACAGTGGTATCTACTTTGTCTTTGACAAGAGTTGTGACACATTTGTAAGCATTCCTGTTGACTACAAAAACACATTGTGTGGTCTCTGTGGTAACTTTGATGGCAACGCAAGCAACGAGTATATTCTTCCAGATGGAACCATGGTAGGTTAAGTTGGTGTTAATTATGTACTCAAACTTTACATGACATGTCAAGATTATTACATAAAGTAAAAGGAGAAATTTGCAAAGAATATATGAAACTGAGAATTGTTAAAAGGGTAGTCATATCCAGTGAAATGCTCCATGAAAAACACATTCCATATTGCTATCAGTATATCTTCTTGAAGAGAATTGACAATATGTGTGACAAGTAAGTCTCTAAATTGAAGAACTTTGTTAACTATTTAAATAAGTAATAATCTAGCTCTGGTGTCATCATGGGGTGTTTGTTGATACCAGTAGATAAAAGCAAGGTGTATAACAAATAGTGACCATGTAGTCCTTTTTATTGAATGGAAGATTTGGAAATTCTTTTTACTGCTGACACCTTGTGATGAAGAATCTTTCTTACACAGCTGTTGTGACCTATTTTTTTATGGTGATATTTTAGGAAGTCATTGGTAACTGAAAAACAGATGTTTCAAGATATGAATCTTTCAGGGATGTTCAGTCTAGTTGATTAGTCTATAAAGTTTTTTAGATCTTGTACATTCTTGTTGTTCATTCATAGAAATATTCCAAAAAAGAAGCAACACATACATGGTAAACTTGTACTTCTCATGTTTATTGAGGAAAAACAAAAGAAATGAAATGGAAATCTTGTTAAAATACTTTTTAATCCTACAGCAAGTTCAGCAGATAAATATTTAAATGCAATTATTCACTTGCATTGTTACTGCAGACAACCATTGTAGCTGATTTTGGTAACAGCTGGGTAGTAGGAGGGGGCAAGGACTGCCAACCAGACCCTGGAACTGGGGATGAGTGTGACAAGGATGACGAAAAAGATGCTGAGAAACTCTGTAAACCAATCAACTACAAAAATGGTAAGTGCACACAAGAAGAAAAAAATCAAGGGCACCAGTGGTGCAAACTTCAACTTTAAAAAAGGTTGCAAGGCCAGACACTTGTTCTAGTGATTAGTTGTTCATTATCATGGGGAGCAGATTCTTTTTGCTCAGCCCCTCTCAAAGCTTATATTGTACAGATTCCTATGCAGTGCAAATTGTCCATAAGATATTTTGCATAAATAATCGGCTCATGTGAACTGTTTTTCTCTCAAAAATGTGTTAATGGTACAACTAAGCTGAATTGTTGCAACAAGTAACAATAAGTTCTGCCTTTAAAATTTTGTTAACAACCTACAATATTAAGACAGTTGAATTGCTCATTTATAGAAAGAGTGAGTACAATGTCAAGAGTACAATTATAGTGTCTTTGGTTGTTGGAATGAGCACAAATTTTATGTCTGAGTGTACAGACTTCCAGTGTGAGAGCAATGTTATGAGTACAAGTACAGGTGTAGTGTCTCTGGTTGTGTGTATGAGTACATATCTACATGAGCACTAGTACACAGATTGTAGTGTGAGTAGTGTCATGAGTACAAGTACAAGTGTATTGTCCCTGGTTGTGAGTATGTAGTACATATCTATATGAGTAATAGTACCCAGATTGTAGTGTGAGTACAGGTATGAGTACTGTCGTGGTATCTAATGTTGTGAGCATAAGTACAAGCATTTTGTAGTGGGAATAGTGGAAATTTTCGTTAGCACCAATGTTTTACTTAAAAAACTGAGTGCAAATTCTTACAAAGTACAAGCAAAGGTGTTAAAGTGTGAGTTTGAGTACATACTCACTAAAAGTCTGCTCATTGTAAAAAGTGAAAAACTGAAGAAACAGTGTTGACTGCCTTTCAATGGTTTCTTTTTTTGAATCTAAAAAGAAGCCAAGCTGTTTAATCATACATTTCTAAGATTTAATTTTGGTTACTATTAAGGAAGATATGAATTAATTGAAATACTTTTTAAATGATTGACAAGTTAAATTTGATATGTTACTCTATTTAATTTTTCAGGTCCCTTCAAGCAGTGTCATGACTATGTGGACCCCAAACCATTCTTTGATGCCTGTGTCCAGGATATGTGTGGTAATGATGACAATGACCTCCTCTGTCAGAACCTTGCTGAGTATGCCAGTGCCTGTCGGGCTGCTGGTGGTGACCCTGGGAACTGGAGGGAGGATGAACCAAGATGTTGTAAGTGATTGTTTTCATGTACATCACACAGCAACAAGCTTAAAATACAGTTGTGGCCTTTGTTTCTTTGACAGCGGACTTGTCTCCAACCCACTGTGCGTGTTCTTCACAATTAAGTAGACATACAGCAAATGTGTCCTACATGCTTCTCAATCAATTACTTTCACAACATATGTGGAGGTCAATGGATTGATTTCTGATCATAAAGTTTGTGTGAAACTTGAGGAGCATATGCAGATGCATTAGACTTGTATTTTAGTACTGATTGGGTCTATTGAAATCATTATGCTTCATGAGTTATTCATAATTGTTGTCCATCTTGACAATTCATTAAGTAAACCACTTTTTGCATTTTGAGAAATTCCAACTATTGAAACAGACTAGTCTCATTTATTCAACTCCATATGAATGCATTATAATTAGCTTTTCAGCAATGTTGCTTCAAAAACATTTGAATTGTTTAACAACATTCCAATCAATCAATAAATAACAGACACAATGGATTGTCATAAATAGATGGAGAGTGGTTTGAGTCTACAACTTTTAGTTCTTACCAGCTTCTCTTTTGTTTGCAGCTTTCACCTGCCCAGATGGACTCATCTATGATAGCTGTACCACCGCATGTCCAGCCACCTGTGCCAACCCTGATGCACCCAATGAATGCACCATCAGTGACTGCATAGAGTCCTGTAGATGTCCAGATGGTCAGCTGCTGGACAATGACCAATGTGTTGGTGGACTGAGCTGTGGCTGTGTCTTGGATAATGGAGAGTATCTCCAAGTAAGTGTGTGACTTGATTTATTAAATCAACCTACCCATGATAGACCCTTTTCCAAGTAGCAATTACAAAGGACTGGGATAGAGTTTTGGTATGTTTCTTTTTTGGCCACAGTAAAATGTCATTGACAGAAATGATGCACACCTAAACTCTATCCCAGAACCCTTTGTCATAGCTGTTTGGAAAATGGTCTATTGCTGAGATCTCTATGGGACCATTAGGCAATTATGAATGCTTGATAGGATAAGTCTGGGTTACAATACAGTGATATATGTAGCAGTATCATGTAATAAATATAATCTGGGTTCCTTTGCTTTTTTTAATTTTCAGTCAGCAGTTTGTCATTTAATTTTTGGCTATCTTGAAGGCCTGCAGTCTAAAACCAGGTTTTTTTTTATCATCTGTGATTTTTGAAAGGACATTACACAAATTTGCTGAAGCCTTAAGGTGACCTGACAAATGCATGGAATTTAACTTTTACTTTTCAGGCATGGAAAGTCGTGCAATTTACTTTCTACTTTGAAGGACTTGAAAAATCATGGGATCTTGTAAAAATGTCTAAAGTGATGGAAAAGTGGTAGAATTTAATAAAGAAGTGCATTTTCTAGTCTTTTCTTTGCACTGTGCATGGAGAAATTTACAAGTTTTCATATTTGTGCTTTGGTGAACTAGATCATGTATTTTCATAAAAGAATTTGTATTGTTCTTGATTTAGCATTGGAACCCTGACCACAGTGTCATGGGATGGGCCCTAATGATGGACCCTAATGTAGAGTATATGAATATATAGCAAACTGCATTTCTTTAAACAATTTTTTGTGGCAATTATTTTACCAGTCCGGTGAGACTTACATGAGCCAGGATTGTTCACAGACCTGTGAGTGTCAGAATGGAGGCCTTACCTGTGTACTATACGGCTGCATTGCAAATGAAGTGTGTGAGGAAAGGAATGATGTCAGAGACTGCTATTGTCAAGAGGGGTATGAACGGGTCAGTGGACAATGCCAACTTGGTGAGTGTCAAAGAATGAAGTTATTAATTCCTCTAATTTTAGTATTTTGGCCCAAAAATGATCCGGTTTTTCATTCCATTCTCGATTTTTATCACCATTGCAATTTCTGTGACAACTGGCTGTGTGTATATGCAGATTGGTTAAGAAACACTTAAACAAATAATGAAAATAGTGAAAGTTCTGGAAGCTTGTAGTGATAAGTCTTCATTCATGTTAAACTAATGACCAGTTGTATGGATAGTCTGGAATATTTCTAAGACTGTATTTTGATGACCGATTTTGTTACTCACTTCAGCCCCTGGATCTTGTACAGTTTGGGGAGATCCCCATTACATCACCTTTGATGAAGTCGCCTACAACTTCCAAGGTGACTGTGAATACACTCTTATAAGAGACTGTGATGATGATCCCTCTACTCCTTACTTCCATCTCATCTCCAACAACTATTTGCTGAATCCATCTGACTCCGTCTCCTACCTAAGAGAACTCCGACTGGAGTACAATGGAACAGAGTATGAACTGATCACAGAAGGAGAAGTAAGGGTGGATGGAGTGATGGTGACGCTTCCCTATTATGATGGACTTGTTTACATATATTGCAGTCTTCCAGATTTAGTAAGTGGCATTGAAAGACATTCTGGGATATTTTGGGTCATTTTAAATATTGTGAAAGGTTGGTAGGATTTTCTGGACATGAAAAAAGAAGGAAATGTTGGAGGTTAAAAAGTAGGTTATACTTAGCTCTGTGTTGTTCTTAAATGAGCATATGTGTGATAGTAACAGTGGTACTGTTCTATGTGGTGGACATCATTCCCTCTGTTATCAATGATGTGTATGCAAGTGCTCCCTCTCCTCTTTGATGATTCATTACATGAGCTTGCCATCGATAAGACAGTAATGTTTAATGTTCCACCTACTTGTTGTACCTGTAGCTTGTTTGTTGACTTTAGCTCTCCATCTACTTAGTAAACTTGTAGTTTTTGTGTTGATTTTAAGGCTTCAGACTACAAAGGTAAACCTGCAGTTTGTAAGCTGACTTTTTGTTTTTCAAGTACTTGGCGTACACATACACCCATAATTAATCCTACGTCTTGGATCTGCTTGGTGTACTTGTAATTTACATGTTGATAGGTATGCAGTCTACCACTTTTTGTCTAGAGAGATAAGAGTAATCTCAGAATAAAACAGGTAACCAGATAAGGTTAAAATTATAAATGTTGATTTTCAACAATAAGAATAGAATTGTTGGGAGAGGATTTGCTCTGGGGAGGGATGGTGAAGGGATAAACAAAACAAAACTGAACAGAACTAAATAAAGAGAAATGTTATTACAACTTTATGTTGTCATCGCAACTTACACCTTTCATTATGTTGCAAAGCTATTCTTACTCCTGAAGGGCCTTACATTTTGTGTTTTGTAACACTGTTCAGATATTGGTGACAGACTTTGGTCTTCTGATTGTCTATAATCGTGGTAACGATGCAAGGATTGAACTGTCCAGGGACTACTTCAACAGGACCTGTGGTTTGTGTGGTAACTACGATGGGAATAGTATGAATGAATTCTACACAAGTGATGGAATACAGGTAATTCATGATGTATCCTTTTATTTTGTTTTTTTATTTTTTTTTACTTTCTTAATTTTTAATTTTAGGTTCCAGAGATTGTAAAATGTAGGCCACACATAAAATATGGTTTAAGAGTTTAAGAAAACTACATTTTAAAAATAGGAACTAAAATGCTATTAAAGGCATATTTCTCATGAATATTTAAAGAACAGTGGCTAGATATATACTTACCATAGCACTTCAACAAGACATTGACTGTTTTGAACAAAATGTATATCTGATTTTACACAGGATATCTAGACAAAAGCTATGCAAGAACTACTTTGTATCGGTGCAAATTGTTTAATCTTGTGTTTTGATTTGTTTAGGTAAACCAGTGTTTTGATTTCCTTCTGTGGAGATCTTTTCTTCCCTTATACAATACAAATCTGTAGAAAATTCTTGCCTGTGGTAAACCCCCTATCAGGTAATGTTTGAAGGATTAATCTCAAGGACATCATGTTTTTTGTGTTTCTTGCAGCAATCAGCTACAGATTTTGGTAACAGCTGGCAAACTGGGGACGGAGAGTGCCTCCCAGACCCTGGTCCTCTTGATCCATGTGATCCTGAATCACCAACTTATGAACAAGCAGTGGGACTCTGTGACTATCTCATTGATGAGTTTGGTACTGTTATAATCAAGTCTTATCATTCTTTTATTGCATGTGTCCATTCTTTTTAAAAAAAGAACAATGTAACATAAAGCATAAAACCTACTGTTGCTTCCTATGGTTGTCCACATCTTTCTGCAAGTTCTCATTGTATCAGTCCATATTTTGTAAGGTCAGCATTTTATTCTGAACTACATATTCATTTCTGTATTTAATGGCTTCAGTAATAGCTAAAAAACAGACAGTGTAAAAATGGTGGCCTTGTGCTAATGATGCATTCCACTTGAATTATTCTTTTCTGTTTTGAAAAAACAAAAAGTGTGTTGATGGGGGTGGGGGTAGGAAGAGGCTAGGGGTGAGTCAAAAATGCCTGATAGCAAAGTTTATGGATATGAAGCTACAATATCGTCTTAGTATTTATATTTGTAACCAAGGGCAATGAATTTGTCCTCACACTTTGCACTTTCATTCCTCAAATAGCTGTGTACATGTAGCACCATGGATGTCATGGATAAAAGAAGTTTAGTGTTCCCAATGCTGTAAACTGGAATGTCTGAATTTCCTGAGTATGAAAAAGTACCATAACATAGATACAACAATTGGTTTCATTTTGGACCAAAACAAGATGCTAGATTTGACAAAGCAAGTTTTGTGTTTCTGCCTCAAATTTGAATAATTCTACTCTACATGTAAGCTTTGTACTGCATTACATACGTATTTATGATGTCAAGTTAATGTTGAGATAAATAAATTGTTCACTGATACTATACTTTGCAGGTCCATTTTATGAATGCTTGGCCCATGTTGACCCCTCCCCTTACTTTGATGCCTGTGTCTATGATCTCTGCTACACTCTACCTGGACAAGACCTTCTTTGTGACAGTTTGTCTACATATGCCCAGGCCTGCCGAGAAGCAGGTGTAGATGTTGGTGATTGGCGCAGTGTTGTTACAGAATGTCGTAAGTTTTGACCCATTCATCGTGTAAAACTTGAGATATCTTATAAATAGGGTTCCTAGTCACTTAAGGAAATTAGGGGAAATCAATTTTCATTTTTCAGATAGAAAAACAAGGAGATTAAGAAGGATTGGCAAATATTTAAGCAAAAAATGCAAGGAATTTAAATGGCAAGAGCAGGAATATATGTTTGTCACACTGGCATAAATGTATCTTGTGCCATGTGTGCCTAGGTTATGTGCATTGATTGACTGGTTATGACAGTTGTTTTACCACAATAGTGGAAAAATTACTAGTGAAATTTTGAAAGTTACCTATTAAATGTCAGATAAAAAGTGGCATGTTTTGCTTTTGCAACATATTGATGACCCTGCGATGTTAGGAAGGACTCTTATGGGAATAAAGTAATATTATGTATTAAAGTATTAAGGCACTAACAGTTTAGAATGAATTAAGATTTAAATAAAAAGTTTGCCTGTAAAGTTGATTCACATTTCAGCTGGATTAATATTTTACTTAATTTGCTTTAACTGAAAATAAAATTTGACAAAATGACATTTCAGTTTCCTGTATGTTCATTTCTGTTGTCCAACTATTAAAGATGTATTTTACTTAATCTGATTGTTATTTCAGCAATCACCTGTCCCAGTGGAACTGTATATGATTCCTGTGGCCCAGCCTGTCCAGCTACTTGTGTGGACAGAGATGGACCTGACAGCTGCCCCATTAACCATTGCGTTGAAACCTGCAGGTGCCCTGATGGTCAGGTGTTGGATGGTAACCAGTGTGTCTATACATACCAGTGTGGATGTGTCATGGACAATGGAAGATACCTGTCGGTGAGACTTATGACCATTGATACCTTCTGTGCCCTCTGTGTAATCAAATACAACTTGTTTAATGTCCAGTGTCATTTTTACAGATTCTTTCAATGTAAAACAGTATTCTGGAAACATTGTGAATTAGAAACAAAACATTGTCAATGCTGCAGCTCCCATTCATATTTTGTGCTATATCTTTGCCCCTCCCCTCCCTTCCCATAAAGTATTGTGTCCCCTAGTTTCCAGAACATTAATGTAAAACATCTTTCACTGCAAGGCATATATCATTATATAGGTGACCTTGATCTTTTAGTGGTTCTTTGTCAACTAGTGTGTTTAAGAAAGATAATTCAGGCCTTGAAGGGCGATTGTTTTATGATACTAAGTGACCATGGATGTGGGAGAAGCCTATGTGGCTTATGAATTACAACTTCACGTCGGGTGGCTAACCAACTCAACAATTTAGATCAAATTTGGTTTCTTTGAAAGGCAAGTTCAGCTAGGAAAACCATGGATTGCTCTTGGATGAAAAACCTACCTTACCTTGATCTGGCTGGGGATTGAACTCCAAACCTCCCGGTTGTTAAGTTTCATCGCTTCAAATGCCACTGCCTTTATCCACACTGCCACAGCACTGGTTAATTAATTAACTTAATTAGTACTGATTTTGCAAAGATATGTAAAAATGTCATGTTCTATATACATTTTACTTGACAGTAGTCTATGCAAGATACTTAACATTGTGTGTGATGAGGTCAGGCTCAAAAGTTACTAAATACTCTGTATTCTTCAAGGTCAAAAGTAGTTGGCAGGGGTGAATGTTTTTCTGTTCCTGGAGGCTATTGTTAGATTTTCACTGGAGAGTTTACCCTTCCTAAAGAACTTAATTAGTACTGATTTTACTTTTTCAGGGTGATTCTGCAGATGTCAGGAAGTACCAACCTTCCCTTCCCTTGCTTTTTAACCCCAGCCATCACCCCAACCTTCCTCTAAAATATCAGCTAATTCTTTAAGATTTTCCCATTCTTTGTTTTCCCAAATGTATCTTGTAATGTATCTAGACCAAGGCATTATCTTACATAGATTTTAAAATTCATTAAAGAATAAAACTGTCACATTTGAAACAAAATTCTTGCTGTTAATTAGTTCAAAAACATACTGATATATCATTATCCTTTGGAATATGTTTTTCAGTAGTTCTTATTGGCCAAACTGATTACTCTCAAGTGTTTAGTCAAACCCCAAAAATGTTATTATGTAATGTCAAGAAGGATGGTGATGGATACACCATGAAATGAAATGATATCTCTTCATTAGGTGAACATTTCACTTGTATGCATTCTAAAATGTTTTGCAAGGGATGTTACAAGTACAATAAAGCTAAAATGCATTGTCATTCTTTTCCCTTCCTTTACCTTTCTCTTCATTAAATTTACCCTTGAAGGATCAATTTTGCATCTCTTATGAGCTATTAAACAACACATTTTTGTGTTCTTGATACTCAGCCTGGTGAAGAGTACACCTACCCAGACTGCAGCCGTCGCTGTTCATGTACTGATGGTAACCTCCAGTGTGAGGATTTGACCTGCCACCCCAATGCTGAGTGCGGGGTCAAGAATGGAGTCCGTGATTGTTACTGCTTAGATGGCTACACAGGAGATGGACAGACTTGCACAGCAGGTATGCATAGAAGATAATCAATCAAGTCTCTAGAATTAATTTTACATCAGTAACAGTTGCTAGATAAATATGTTCACCTTCCCTCTTTTCATTTCCTCCTATGCATCCATCAAAATAAGAAGGAAAATAAAATACTGCAAAACCTTAAAGTTCAGAAAAGATGAAATTAAGATAGTTGGAAAAATGTTATTTGCAGACTTGGCATACCAGTTTCTTGTATAGGAGATGATTGGTACTTTCTTGAGGATGTAGTATTTGTAATGAATATTCATGTCCAGCATTAGGTGTAAGTTAAAATAGGAATGATTTATAATTTAAAGCATTTGTTTAAAATGATGGATTTAAATTGTACTTGATAAGTAAAAGTAGGATAGCAATTCGATTTGTAAAGTTAGAAAATTTGAATGTGGGTTAAGATCCTGTTCAAAGACAAACATGTCAACATATGGCTTTTATTTGTCTCGTTTCTGTGATTTTTTTCCTTTGATCTTCTTATAGCACCTGGTATCTGTTACATCTGGGGTGACCCTCACTACCTGACATTTGACGGCCATGACTATGACTTCCAGGGAGGATGTGAGTACACCTTGGTAAAAGACTGCAACTCATCAAGTGAGGTGGAATCCTTCAATCTGGTAGCTAAACACCACAAAGACAAACACAACAAGAAGAGTACTACTATGAAGGAGTTGAAATTCTACTACAAAGACAGAGAATATAAATTAAAGGATTCTAAGAAACTTTACATTGATGGACATAAGGCTAAACTACCATACAATGGACCTGAGGGAGTCACTGTTGAAAAGCTGCACTCCAGATTGGTGAGTTATGATAAGTGTTGGGGGGTGAGGGTGGGGTGAGGTTGCACAGAGAAATGGAATTAACATGTGGTTAGGAGTTGCACAACCTTGGCGGAGGGATAGGAAAACAATTGAGATTAGCATGAAATTAACATATGTATGAAATGAAGGGGAGATCATGTGGTATACTAGTTACAACAAAATTACCTCACTTGTAATAAAATGTCAAGGATGTTGTACTTCTCTAAGACACTACAACTTTCTAGTAACTAGCTCTTAACTTAAACATATGTATGGACTACTGGTTACTGGCTAAGTCATTTAGACTTGAGCTAAAAAGGTAGCATGGATAATTATGCGAGAAGTTGGAGACCATTTATTCTGAGTCATCTTCAACATTTGTCAGCTTTTGGAAATAACTGTGTTCATATTAAAATATTGCGATTTTTGATAATTATTTCTTTTATTTCCAAATTTTCCTCTCATCAGCTTCTGACCACCTGGTTTGGTCTGTACATCAACTTTGACAAGTACCATGACTCCAGCGTCGGTGTTCCTGTCGACTACCGGGATAAGCTTTGTGGTCTCTGTGGTAACTTTGATGGTAATGAGAACAACGAATACACCCTGCCTGATGGTAGCATGGTAAGAAGTGTTGGAATTTGTGTCACATGTGGATGATAGGAAACACAATTTAATGTCTTTATTGTATATGTTCTATTAAAATGCATACTTGGAGAGTGAAGGCTGAGGAGCAAGGTGTTGTAGGCTTGCATCATTCATGCACAAGGGGAGAGAAGGATGGTGGGGGGGGGGGGGTGCATCGTGAAGGGAATGTTCTATTTTTATGTCATTTATGGGCGTTGAATTTGTCTTTTGTGTGTGCTGCATCCCATGTACCTTCATTTAGGAGGCTTACAATCAGTATCAATTCATTACTATTGTGCTCCTTTTGTTCTCTACAGACACCTCTTGTTGCTGACTTTGGTAACAGTTGGGTAGTAGGAGGAGGTAAAGATTGCCAACCAGACGCTGGGACGGGAGATGAGTGTGATAAGGATGATGAGAAAGATGCTGAGAAACTCTGTAAACCAATCAAATACAAGAATGGTAATTAATGGCTAATAACTGGTTTCATGACATTTTCTTAGCTGCTAGACATTTCTGCAATGTAAAATAGCAGTAATGGCATGGAGCTTTACAGGGTAAAGTTTAGACTCGTTTCTGGTGGGAAGTGATGTCGATTTTTTCTGGACAAGTATTGTAAGTCTCATGTACATTTTGTTGTGAGTAAATGCTTGACTTTCTATATTCCATGTGACATTTAGACAAGAACAAAAAAATCCTTGATGGATCAGGGAATAATTCATCTGTTATCGCATTGCAATTTTCTGCGCAAGCTAGCCAAAGTCCTACACAAATGCAAACATGTGTAGCACTTTTTTGTGTGCATAATCATAGGGTTTTCAGTGATTTTACACTACAGAAGGAAAAAATTCTCGAAACTGCTATGCAAAATTTGAATACTAAATTATTCCCTGTGGATTATCACATAGTTCTTTGATTTGTCTCTTATTTTCTAATACCTTTATTCCTGTAAATAGGAACATTTCCTTTCTAAATCTGAATTTTAGTTTAATTGTTGAAGACTTTTATTAGAGGAAGGCAGCAACTCTAAACTTACTTTCTTACCTTAAGGTCCCTTCAAACAGTGCCATGACTATGTGGACCCCAAACCATTCTTTGATGCCTGTGTCCAGGACATGTGTGGTGTTGATGATGATGACCTCCTCTGTCAGAACCTTGCTGAGTATGCCAGTGCCTGTCGGGCTGCTGGTGGAGACCCTGGGAACTGGAGGGAGGATGAACCTAGATGTCGTAAGTAGTCTTACAGTTGTAAACTTACAAATGCCTCAAGTTTTACACTTTTGCTGGATTTGAGAAGAGGGATGATCTCTTTGTTAAAAAGAAGTTTGAGAGCCCCCTCCCCCCTTCCCCTTGCTCCTCCAACTGTAAAATATATTTCTCAATATTATGGTTCAGTGATATAGTAAGATGACTTTTTGGAATCTTTTATAATGCTTTGAACAGGAACTTCCTAAAATAGACTGATATGCATCAAATTACAAAAGATTTTGGGACTCCTTCCCCCAACACCCACCAAGGCTTTCTTTTGTGGTAC
The DNA here is from genome assembly GCA_029531755.1 of Holothuria leucospilota. NCBI lineage: Eukaryota > Metazoa > Echinodermata > Holothuroidea > Aspidochirotida > Holothuriidae > Holothuria > Holothuria leucospilota. Next base: position 4,920,295 of record CM055964.1, read on the forward strand.
CAGTGCCTTTAGCACCATACTTGAATGGTAATAAATCTTTCACCCTTTTGTGGATGTTGTAGATGCTGCAAATATAGAAGTGTTTTTAGAAGTCTAATAGAAGAAAAAAGCAGTGAAACTTGTGTATGCAGATATTAACTGTCAGCATCCACTGGTAGTCACTGTGAAATAGGCAGGGTGTAAATGTAGCTTTGAAAAACTAGAAAGTACTCAGATTTCAATAGGTCATTATATTGGTCAAATAATACAAAGCACAGAATGCAATAATAGGCAAAGACTGGGGAGTAAGTACACTCACTACCAACTATTTTATCTAAAAGTAAGGTACTGAATGATTTCAATTCGTGTTGAAAAATTGTAACTTGCAGTAAGGTCCTTTATATTCCTTTGAAAGTGGTTAGTACCTTCAGAAAAGTTACCAAACATTTAACAAAGCATTTAATGATGAATGACATCCCTGTAGGAGTATACCTCAGTAAAAGTTATTTTTAAATGTGTGTATCATGTACCTGGCTCTTTAAAACACCTTTCCCCATTTTCCCATCCTCTTTGTAGCATACTCTTGTCCATCTGGCTTGATCTACAATGGCTGTGGTACACCATGTCCAGCAACATGTGCTAACCTGAATGCACCCAGTGAATGCAATGTCCCAGGATGTATTGAAACTTGCAGCTGTCCAGATGGACTGGTCCTAGAAAATGACCAGTGTATTGGTGCCAGTCAGTGTGGCTGTAGGACTTCATATGGAGAATATGTGGAGGTGAGATTGTTTCAGATTGTTTCTATCATGTATACATGGGGTTCATTTGCATTTATTTTGATTGCTCCTACTCAAATATAAACATCTTCACTCAAATGTCACACTGCTTGGAATACTCGTCAGCACTAAAAGAAAAGGCATTGTCTAGGGTTGGTCAATTTGCATGTTCACCTTTGAGAATAAGAAATATTTAAAGGAGTTAAAATCTTGTATGACATTTTTCCTGCCTGACTTGGCTGTTCAACAGTTTTTAACGAAAATGAAAACTTATATATATAGAGGGATTTCATGTGACGTCACGCGCAATGGATTCCCAGGCACTGAAGGGCAAAACACACCCGCAGTAAGTGAACTATACAGCTCACGCGCACGGCATAACCATAGATACTACTGTGACACAATGGACGCGTGCCCGTCAAAACCAAGAGACGCGTGATCTTGCCCATCAAAATTGCGTCTAGTTGGTTTAAGTCACGTGACTGAAATCCCTCTATAGGCATGTCTCTTCGTTGTTTCTTTGAAGTTCATTCATTTCACTCTTTGTAATACAATTACAATTTCATATCACCAATATTTATTCAGAAAATGTGGACAATCTGAAAAAAAGCAAAAGTTTTGTTCTGTGACATTGAATTGAATTCATGTATCCTAATCTTGAGTAAGGTTGTTATAAGAAATATCTGATAGGCATAGTAATTAGATCCTGAAATCAACTTGAAGATGTGAAATTACCAAATCAATATGCCAGTAAATCTCATACCTAATAGATATTGATGACAAAGGAGATGTGTAAAAATAAAATTTCCATACAGGTGTCACAAATGTTATTGAGTTGGTGGCACTGGTGCATAATGACTAATGTAGATGTTTCACATGTTTCAGTCTCTTCAAAAGTTTCCTTTTATCAGATTTCTTATGCATAGTTTTGACTATTTCTGAATTGATGTCTTGGAAAGTGAAAGTTGTACAATATGAATGAGATCTATCTGCATCTTTGTCAGTGGATGCTTACATTATTATGTTACCTATTTTGTCAGAGCAAATTTGAAATGTCAGTATAGACCTTATGCATTGATTTCACGTGACGTCACCTTGGAGGCAAACAAAGCGCACCTCATGCACAACGAAGTTTCCACATGCACGTGTCACAGACTCATGTGGGTATCCCATTGGTATGCAAATCAGTTGCCTGCATTTGTTGGTGTCAATTACAATGATACGTGCTTGCCTCCATTGGAGGGTGCACTTTCTGCTCTGTGACGTCATTTGCATAGGGTCGTTACATTACAAGTAAGAATTGTAGTTAATATTGCTGCTGACTTATGATGTTTTTCAAAAAATAAAACATGGAAATGTGACATTCTATCATAATTCTTTGTTCTTCTAGTCTGGGGAAACATTCATTGATGTGAACTGTAACCAGTCCTGCTATTGTTATGGTGGTAGTCTGACCTGCACACCCTACTCCTGTCAGCAAAATGAAGTATGTGAAACAAAGAATGATGTAAGAGATTGCTACTGCCAAGATGGCTATGAGTGGATTGATGGTGAATGTCAGCGAGGTAAATTGACAAAATATGCGGAATAAATTACTTATTGAAATGGAGCAAGCTTATGTTCAGATTAACTTTTTTGATTGCATGACAAAAGTATTAAATTTAATATTTCTTTCCATGACAGATGTACTTTTTGGTTTCTTTGTAACAATTTTACCTTTAATATTATTTCCCCTTCTTCATTTTTTGAGCCCCAATATAGATTCAGATTTGATACTCCTAAACACATTTTATAATATTTATAGCTGTATTGAACTTCCAACATCTAATTCGTGATTATTTCAAATCAAAGCAAAGATTTTCTTGGAGTATTAGCATTTCTTTACTATCTATTTTTCTTTTAGGATATTCAAAAAAGACTGGACTACTTGAATTACAGTACTCACAAACTATAAAGGTCACACTTTAATGGGATTTTATTCCAGTCTGTGTTATTCTTTATTTCACAGCTCCTGGTGTTTGTGTCATCTGGGGAGATCCCCATTACATCACTTTTGATGACCATGCTTACAACTTCCAAGGGGACTGTGAATACACCCTGGTAAAGGATTGTAATGATACTGCCAATATACCCTTATTCCATCTTACCTCCAACAACTACTTGCTGAATCCATCTGACTCCGTATCCTACCTGAGAGAACTCCGACTGGAGTACAATGGAACAGAGTATGAACTGATCACAGAAGGAGAAGTAAGGGTGGATGGAGTGACGGTGATGCTTCCCTATTATGATGGACTTGTATACATCTTCTATGTTGGTCAAGACATAGTAAGTGTTTTCTCTTGTAAAATGTTTTAATCAACTTGTTATTTTTGGGGGAAGTGGAAGGGACGGGGGAAGGGGAAAAATTCTTCTCATGAGAATGGTTGGAGATGAAGAGTGCACTGTATGGGAAAATGTTAAGACATAGTTCAAAAATAAAACCTGAAAGTATGACAAATATTATAAGTTTGATTAACTGGAAGTGAAGCAGGTAGGAGATACTACAGTTTGTTACTACTGGATGCTCACTGGCCTCCTCAGATTAATGCTCTTAATATAAATAGCACTTGAGAAAGATAAATATTTTTGCTTCATTCTATAGGCAATGCAAACTAACTTTGGCTTGCTTGTGATCTACAACCTTGGCAATGATGCTTGGATTGAGTTACCATATGATTACATGAACCTGGTCTGTGGACTGTGTGGTAACTTTGATGGAGACAAGAACATGGAATACCTTCTCCCTGATGGCACTTGGGTAAGTAAAATGTTTAATTTATCTTTTCAGTTGCTTTTAAAGTCTACTTAGGAATGATTTTATTGAAAAGAAAAAGAAAGAGCTTGTCTTTTGATCATGGTTTTTGATTTGTCACCTGAATACCTGAAAGAAAAATGCAAAAGTTATGGTTGTAAATTTATTTCTGTTTTACAGGCTCAAACTCCAGCAGATTTTGGCAATGGTTGGCAGACTGGGGATAGAGAGTGTCTCCCAGACCCTGGACCTCTTGATCCCTGTGATCCAAACTCATTAACTTATCAAGAAGCTGAAGCTCTGTGTTCATATCTGGATGATACTTCAGGTACTTACTATCTTCCAATACAGTCTGGAAAGAAAAACCTGAAAATATTTCTTTATTCCTTGAATTAAGTAGTTGCAGGAAGTAGACTTACATGCAAGTCTTCAATACTGCTAAAACATTAATATATCCTCGATGATGGAACCTTGTTTCTTTGAGTGTTTTTAATTTGGTGCATGCTAGACTCTTTGTATAGCTATGCTAAGAAGTAAAGATATCAATTGGTCATTTACTGGTATCATCAGTGATTTGGCATCCCTAAATAGTGCAACTGAAAACCTTTCAAAAGGCATGAAGTTAAGAGGAACTGAAATCAGAGGATGGTGACATTTTTAAGTCACAAGCACAGTTTTTATATTGCGGTACTCACATACCATACTCAATATAATGACTGTGACTTGATTTAAAGTAGGCCAAATGATAAACTTAAAACAAAAAGGTGAAACTGGAAAAGTTTCCACTCACATCATCAATATTTTATAACTCCAGACATAAAATATCTGGACATATTTTTGTCAGATTTAGGGAACAAATTAGCTGCATTGCATCACAGTTTGTGAATCAATGCCCCTATGCACAAAACAATAATAAACAAATCGATCAGACCTTTAGACAGCTGGTACAGTTTCATTAATGTATAATTTTGTATTAAAAGTTTACCTCAAGATCAAAACCTCCCCCCTTCAAGTTGCTCACAGGATGACTTGTTGACAAAGTGTAATATCATGTTCATGAATCAATATTCTTTATTTTGCATTGACAGAATGTCAGTGACATATTTGAACTGGAAGCTTGTCAACTTCATTATGTGTAATTTTTCTCTTGACCTGTATCTTGACTGAGGTTTCTGGTAAACTCATAACAAGAAAACAAAATCTCACTCTCTTGAAACAATATGTAATTCATCACCTTTCTAACTGGTGTAGTGGAAATGATTTGACTATTTGATACCTTATTTTACAGGTCCATTTGAGGAATGTCTTGACTTTGTTGACCCCACTCCTTACTTTGATGCCTGTGTCTATGATCTCTGCTATACTCTTCCTGGAGAAGACCTTCTCTGTGACAGCTTGGCTGCCTATGCTCAGGCCTGCAGAGAGGCTGGTATTGAGCTCGGAGATTGGAGGAGCGAAGTACCCCAATGCCGTACGTAACTTTGAAACAACCTTTTGTTTACCTGAATAATTTAAGTTTTATTTTGATGTCAATCTACAGAGTCATTGATGTATTTAAGTGTTTTTATAAATTTCAAACTTTGTTTGGTTTTTTATTTCTTAATAGATACAGAAGAAAAATAATTAAAAAAAACAACTAAAATTGTAATACTTCTTTTATAGTCTTGTTAGCAAATTTTGCAATTTTCTAAACAATTTTTTGTTCAGTTTTAGATTTGTAAGGGGTCCTCTAATTTGGTAAATCGTTTTCTCAACAGTGCAAGACATACTTTTTCTTGGAGAGGGAGTGGGGTAGGGGTACCCTTTCCCATCAGAGTGAACTTTTTAAGGTTAAAGGGGTGTAAAGTGATGAGTTTTTGGTAAAAATGCATTCTCATTTATTACGCTTTGAAAAAGTTTTACACTACGAAGAAGCAAACACAGGTCTTGTACCTCCTCCCCCAAACATGGGTTTTGTAAGCCTGTGAAAATGATAAAAAAAATAAATGATACCGGGCAACAATTTTGAAGGATGTTTATTAATAGACCTATGTGTGATCACCATATATAGATAGTGTATATCAGGGTTTGCATGTTATGCCAAAATGGACCAAAAATACAATTCAGTGGTTAATATAAATTTTGACTTGTGCATCTTTACGACATAAAATTCAACTCACTAAACACTCACCTGCTGAATTATAATATTGTTCACACTACGCATTCCACTAGTTTACTGTAACGATGAAAAAGAACCTAAAACCAGTAGGTTTAAAATTACAAGTTTCCATTCTCTGCAATATACGTAGCATCGAGGGCAGTATCTATACTCTGCTGTTTGTACATGGGTTATCTACTGTAGTACTAGTACTATATATACTGAGTGTACACTGTATGGAAACTTATACAATTGTCATTGTGTTTAATTTAATATTGCTAACATAAGGTAAAGTTACACTTGTTGCCGGATCATACACGGAATATATTAGATATTTTCAGGTAAATTTCTCTTTGAGTGAAGTGAAAATATTTTTATTATCCAACGATCGTTTCTCATCATAGAAACAGGTCTGTATTAAATTATTTCATTTACACTTGAATTTATCGATAATTAAGTTGCACTAATGTTATTGTAGGCTATAGCCTATAGGCTAGACCTGACATTGCTGTTTACAGTGTATTGCAGTTGGCATTGTATATTTAATCAGTTACGCCAGAAACTTTAAAAATTAGGATGCAGAATTTTGAATGGTTGTAAAAAAGAAAATACTACCATGAAAAATTACGATGACAACTTCAGAGAAACGCAAACCCTGGTGTATATTATGGCTTTCCCTGTGCATTATCCCTCTTACCTAAAGTTACTCCATTTTTCAGCTATCACATGTCCAAGTGGCACTGTCTATAACCCTTGTGGTCCAGCTTGCCCACCAACTTGCACAGACAGGAGTGGATCCAGAAACTGTCCCATTGATCACTGTGTGGAAACCTGCCAATGTCCTGATGGACAAGTATTGAATGGTAACCAGTGTGTCTATACTTACCAGTGTGGATGCCTTATGGATGATGGACGATATCTATCTGTAAGTGCCATTATATGATGACATTTTGCTGATTGTAGAAGTATTTATTACACTATTTAATGCATGACAATTGTTAATTGCAAGGTGTTTCTGTAGCATAGCAATCCGTAAGACGAAAATTTACACTAGCAGGAAGAGATGTTTCATTGATGACGATGAACATGCAATGATGCAAAGGGATGAAATGATTATCGTTGAGAATAACAAAATAAGGAAACATTTGCCATAGCCTTTCTACTCTTAACAAGCCAGATGTGCAGGAGAACTTTTTAAAACGGGATCAATAAATATTTGAATACATTAATGTTAAAATAAATCTTAATTTGTTTAAGAGATATTATATGTGAATGTAATTTTTCATTTCAGCCTGGTGAAGAATACACCTACCCAGACTGCAGCCGTCACTGTTCATGTACTGATGGTAACCTCCAGTGTGAGGAGTTGACCTGTGACCCCAACGCTCAGTGCAGAGTCAAGAATGGAGTCCGTGATTGTTACTGTAGGAATGGTTACACTGGGGATGGACAAACCTGCAGTGAAGGTAAGAAATTACTAAGAGACCTCTTAGAATGCCCCCTGAAAAGTAGTGGGTTCTAGTATTTAAATTTGGCAAGATTCATCCAATTTTCAAGGCTGTTGGCTTTAATTTTTTTAAGGGTGCTGCTTTTCCCCATATTGTTGCTTTACAACTGAGAATGTTGTGGAGAGAGCTTTGTAGTGTGAACTTGAAGTTTATTTGTATTTTTTTTTTTTTTTTTTTTTTTGGCATTTGAGGTAAAAGTATTATTGAGTATAGGAAAAGAAACACTTGATGAGAAGAAAAAACAGTTAAAGACAAACCTACTTGGTTGTTTTTGTAGCATCTTTTGTGATTTACTTTGAAACATAGATTCAGGAATATGTCGCATCTGGGGTGACCCTCACTACCTGACATTTGATGGCCATGACTATGACTTCCAGGGAGGATGTGAGTACACCTTGGTAAAAGACTGCAACTCATCAAGTGAGGTGGAATCCTTCCATCTGGTAGCTAAACACCACAAAGACAAACACAACAAGAAGAGTACTACAATGAAGGAGTTGAAATTCTACTACAAAGACAGAGAATATAAATTAAAGGATTCTAAGAAACTCTACATTGATGGACATAAGGCTAAACTACCATACAATGGACCTGAGGGGGTCACTGTTGACAAAGTTCATTCTCAGTTGGTGAGTTTATATCTTATGGTCTCCCTTTGGTAAATTAATGAATTATTTGATGGGATAACCCAAATTTCTTTTATCAGCTCAGTTATTGAGTAAGTAACATACATTGCCTTATTTAAAAGTACATTGTAAGTCTTTAAGTGAAAATCATGACACTTTAGTGAAGTATCTCTCCAATGTGTTAGGTTAATTTTGTATGATGTACTTTATGAAGCTTTTCATGGCTTAATAGAATGCATTTTCCTTAATCTTTCTTCATTGATATTGTGTAGTGCACTTTAATAAGGATGAGACTTACATACAGGGTTGCCTGCCATCTTGGAAATCAGGGAAAACTTGAAAAATGATATTCCTCCTTTTCAGTCAGGACAAAGTCAGGAAATTTGAAAAAAAAAAATGCTTGAGAGGAGGTCAAAATCAGGAATTTTGATAAGACCAAAAGAGAAAGTCATCTGTGTGCTATAAATGTTTTTCTTTTCCAAAAAGTATCCAGCTAATGATGGCTGGAGATTGGGCAAAATAAGTATTCTGGAATTTAATGAATTCATCATGGAAAAACATGAAATCATGAAATGCTGAGAACTGTGGCATGTAATTGAAGTTGTTCTTGTATTCTGTCATTTATATCCATACCTATTCCTGCATATTTTAGAATTGCTAGTGTCACAGTATTCTTTGAAAGTAATACATATTCATGTAAATTCATACATATTCATATGTATTCATCTGTTTCAACGTCTTATAATGAATTTTCTCTTTGCCAATAGATTCTCACCACTTACTTTGGTATCTACATCAACTTTGATACTAAGTGTGACTCCCATGTAAGGGTACCCATTGGCTACAAAGACAGATTATGTGGACTCTGTGGTAACTTTGATGGTGATGACAGCAATGAGTACATGCTACCTGATGGATCAATGGTATGTGAGAATAAATGACTAGATGTTCTTGCTACACTTTTTCTTTTAAGTCCACTGCCCTCTACTTGCCCTCAACTTGACTGTCTCATCAGTCAGTATTGTGTAGTGTGCAGGTTAGTAATCAGGATTGATGGTTTTTGCTCTAATTACAAGGAGAGTCAGACAGAGTCAGGAATACTGAACATGTTCTGTTTTCCCTGCTGGAGTTTTTTGGTTTTAAACAATGCGACCAGTCAGCTATCAGAGATTGTTCATGAAGCTTAAGGTGGCTTCTCAAATACCAAATTGCAACCCTATCATCATAGGCTAGTTAGTTGTTTAGTGTAATTGGGGGGGGGGGGGGGTGGGTTACTACTAGATTAGGGTTACAATGATTTAAAACAAGGTCATGGCAGTCTAGTTGTGTTGCAGTGTGTGAAGTTTTATAGAGTGAGGTAGGCTTTAAAAAACATAAAAAATGATGAAGTCATAAACTGTTACCTGAATGATTGGTCTGTTTTACCTGCGTAGCTAGGCTACTTGGAGATGGAGGTTCAAACATAGTTTTGGTGAGGATGTAGGATACCAGATCCTGAAAATAACTTTCTGACATAATCTGTTCTTATAGTGAAGACTATGAGTAAGACTTAAAAACTGCTTACTTAAGTAGTCTTCTCTTTGATTTTTGTATTAATTTAGACTTAGTAACTATTATTCAGGAAATAATTGTCCATTGTGATAGTATAATTTTATTTTCTTTGCAATAGACACCTCTTGTTGCTGACTTTGGTAACAGCTGGGTAGTAGGAGGGGGCAAGGACTGTCAACCAGACCCTGGGACTGGGGATGAGTGTGACAAGGATGACGAGAAGGATGCTGAGAAACTCTGTAAACCAATCAAATACAAGAATGGTAAGTTTTTAAAATAAAGTGCGAAAGAAGATTAATTTCCGATCAGTCCTTAAATGAACTCCCTAAGATGCTGGTCGTAATGTTATCAACATGGTGTAGTTCACTGGCTCTTTGAAAAATTGAAGTTACAGAGAAAACTACCTGAGTACAAATTGAAACATTGAATGTCAAAGATTGCACACAAAACAAAAATACAGTTATTTTGCAAAAGATTATAAAATGGTAATATTTTGACATGCAGTAATATGTGGTCTGGGGTATCAAAATGCAGCAATTGCAAATAAACAGTTTACAATCAGTCTAGAGTTTGGGACTTTTGAATGCTTGACTTACTATTGCTACTGGTATGTTGATGAATATGTGGCAAGCTGTTACATTCATAGTAAGATAATTAAAACCTGGAAATTCTATGCCTCTCTTTTTGTTCAAGGTCCCTTCAAGCAGTGCCATGACTATGTGGACCCCAAGCCATTCTTTGATGCCTGTGTCCAGGACATGTGTGGTGTTGATGACGATGACCTCCTCTGTCAGAACCTTGCTGAGTATGCCAGTGCCTGTCGGGCTGCTGGTGGAGACCCTGGAAACTGGAGGGAGGATGAACCAAGATGTCGTAAGTATTCCTTAAACTGCAAAACATTTTCACTAAAAGATCTCAAACAGATCTATAAGCCATATGATGCAGGAGGATACTAAGGGAAAATATAGCTTTTTGAAAAATTGGGAAAATAGTCTTCCTTCAAAAAATGTTAAAGGAAAATTCCATTTGTTTTTATGATTTCTCTATTCACAATGGGCTACAAGGATTATGGGAACTAATATTGTAAGATAAAAAAAAGAAAAAATAGTGTTCTCTTTGGTGTCCTAAGTTACATTTAGTTTATAGCAATGGTTTTTTATATGCAGCTATTTGCAATATTTGTAGTTTTCCTGGTAGGGGTACCAGCTTGTCAGTTTAAACAGGATTGTCCCATTTTCAGCGCAAAACTAAGGTGTCCTGTTCATAAGACAGTTTATCTCGTTTCTGGAAAACCAAATGAAAGTCGTATTTTGTATTGCTTCTTGTTTGCCATTATTCTAATGTTATGCTATCTCATATATTAAAATGAATGTGGTATTAAATTAGCCCACATTTGATCACACACAGGCAACCACACTGGTGAAAATCAGTCATAAATATTGAACCATTTAACATTTTAGGCAGCTACTCAAACACAAATTATCAGGAGATGAGAGGGACCCTTCCCTCACACCCCGATCCACACTTCATTTAAGTTTTATCTTTGACAAAGATGGTAACCCCATTTCTCATACATATGTTTAAATTATATTTTATTAAGACCAAGTATACATAGTCACATTTCTTGGCTTCTTAAATCTGTCAAATGCTATGTGGTGAATTCATTACTAACAAAATATAATCATGTATTAATCTTCTGTGTTCTGTTGCACAGTGACTGTAACCATCAGTCTTCATTTGTCCTCAGTACTACAAATTTCCTCCAGATTTGGTTTTGAAAGGAAAGTGTCTTTATCCCGAATCTCTTTTTTGACACTGTTTCAGCTTACAACTGCCCATTAGGGCTAGTCTATGAGAGCTGTGGATCTCCTTGCCCTGTCACTTGTGCCAATAGGAATGCAGCAGACAACTGTCCAGTCGATGGCTGTATTGAAACCTGTGGCTGCCCTGCAGGGCTTGTACTGGATGGAGATCAATGCATTGGTGCCTACCAGTGTGGTTGCCAACTGCCTTCGGGTGAATACATATCAGTAAGTACACCTAAGAAACAATTGGAATTATAACCATACTGGAAGCTAAAAGGTTCCAATTAGGCAAACTCTCATTGAGGCTTTCACAAAGTAAACCCAAACTTCTCAGAGGACTTACTGATAGGCATTCAACAGGTCTCTGAATCTTGTGAGGTTTACAATTAGAGAAGTTTTGAATCAAACATGGAGCCAGAGCCTCTTTGAGTGGCTGCAAGACAATGCTGGAAATTTGCAACAGGCAAGGGATGGATATGTTTGTGGGATTTTTACGAGGGGTCACTGTCTAAAGTGTTTTGGGCTGCTGTACCAGTGTTCGCATAAGGCAGCAGGATCGCACGATTCCTGCACTTTCTTCAACATTCCTGCAAGTTTTAAAATCGCCTGCAGGAATATCCTTCACTTACTGGGAAATGGGTTGGGAAAAAGTTGACTTTTTGTGTTGCAACTTATCAAGACCCTCCCCCACCCCTTGAATAAAAAATCATGCCCAAAATATTTTGGAGGTGGGAATTCCCCCCCCCCCCCCACCCAAATTCCGAGATTCAGTGCCAACACTATGCTTGTACCTGACTGTTCAGTCAGGAGCCAATAACAATAGGAAGACTGGATCTAGAAAGTATGAATAGTATTCTACTCCTCACCAGTCCTTTAGCAGCAGAAGATGAAGAGCTTGGTCATAAAATCTGGAACTGGTGAAACTTCATGTAAAAATGTCACCTTGTTTGGTAGCAAACTACCTGACAGACTCAGAATTGATTGCAAATCTTCACCTAGTTGGGACAATTGTTTCTGTACTGTTCTTTCAATTCATGCTTCGAAGCATGAAAAACTGCAGAATGATGCAGTACGGGATTATGTTAATTTATGTTAGTATCTTAGGTTAGGTTAGCAATGGCAAACTGACACTACTTAGCATGAAAAACAGTACTCTCGAAGCATGCTTCGAAGCATAACAGGTTTGTCCCAACTGGCTGCAAATTTTAGAAAGGAGGCATGAATGACCATTATGTCATTATTTCTGAATTTGTTGTGTGAAATCTAGGACCAATTTTGCTTTCAATTTGGGAGAAGAATAAAAACTGATATTTCTATTTATTTTCCAGTCTGGTGAAGAATATATCAATGACAACTGTACCCAGGAATGTAAATGTACCAGTGGTGAACTGGTGTGTGAAGACTTTGCTTGTCAAGATCAGAACTCTATCTGCAGTGTAAGAAATGATGTCAGAGGTTGCTACTGCAGAGTGGGCTATGAGTTGGATACTACTTCAGGATTCTGTGAGCATGGTAAGTTTATTCAGGAATAATGTCAGAGGCTATTACTGCAAAGCAGGCTATGAGTTAGGTACTGTGTCAGGATTCTGTGAGCATGGTAAGTTTATTCAGGAATGATGTCAGAGGTTGCTACTGCAAAGCAGGCTATGAGTTAGATACTGTGTCAGGATTCTGTGAGCATGGTGAGTTTATGCAGGAATAATGTCAGAGGTTGCTACTGCAAAGCAGGCTATAAGTTAGGTACTGTGTCAGGATTCTGTGAGCCAGCTAGGTGAATTTATGCAGAAAAGATGTCAGAGGTTGCTACTAAGGAGTGGACTATGACTTAGATACAACAACAGGATTCTGTGAGCCAGGCACGAAATTTGTCGTACTGTGATTGATTAATTATTTTGCCACAAGCATTAGTATGAACTGCCCAGTATTTGTTTCTGTTAACATTTAAAAATTGTGTATTTATGACAAGGCAATCATATCTTCCATGAACTTGAAGTTATGCTAGACTGACTTAAAATTACAGGATATGTGAAATTGCTACTCATTTGTGATAAAAAAAACTGTTGAACTTATTTCTTGTCATATACAGTGAATATATTTGAATCAGCAAGCTTCTTCCTTATTATGTGAATTTTTTAACTTAATCTTTTTAATGAGCATTGGGATAATTTGAAAAAGCACTTTTAAAGACGAAATTCTGTAACTGAATTTTTCTCTCTCTCTCTTGCTCTTTGTATTATCTCCAGATAAAGGTGCTGTTGATTAAGAATTAAGTCAAGGAACTTGAGAGTAGATGATGTGTGGTTACAGTAAAATAAGCATTTAAAGGTTTACAAGTTAAAGGCATCTTTATTTTCACTCACTATAGATTTCTGTTTTCTCAGTTTTTATATTTATGGCTTATTTTACTGTTAACTTTCAGAGCAAGGCCTGTGTAACATATGGGGTGATCCTCACTACCTTACATTTGACTCCAAGAAGTACAATTTCCAGGGAGACTGTGAGTATACCCTTGTACGAGACTGTGATAATTCCACTGACGCGCCGGTCTTTGAGATAATAGGAAACAACCAAAGGAACAAGAACAGACCTGAAGTCTCTTCCTTGAGGGAACTTTATTTCTTCTATCGAGACAATATGTATGAAATCAGACAAAACTTAAAGGTTCGAGTCAACGATGTAAAGGTGACCCTTCCATACAATGGACCTGATGGCGTATCCATATATATGCAGTATCCAAATGTGGTATGTATCAAAATAGTCCTGGCACCACCATTGCTTGCCCCCTTGTTGACTTATTTCCACCTCTGTTATGTAGTTATGAATGTTGTACGTTTTCTTGTATGATTGATATCAAATGAAATTGTGGAACACAGGCATAGACATGACCCTCTTTTCAAAGGTTCTTCAAGGTATGGGGACAATAGACAAAACTATTCGGTTAGTTTTTTGGGGAGTGTTTCATTTTTTGTTTTCCACACCATGTGACTCAAATACATTACAGTATTTTTTATAACAAATAATTACAAACATGATGTGAAGGAAGTAAGCTCATAAAATCCTTGAGGGCTTGTCGAGAGCTTACTACTCCGATTAGTAACAAACATAGAAAGACAAATGGGCAATAGTAAAAAATGAAGCAACTCTGGCAACTAGTGTTCATCCTTAATCCAACAAAGCCTATACTCCAGTTTTGCCCCCCATTTCCCCCCCCCTTCTCCCACTCCTGAGTATGCAAGACATCATAACTGTGTCATTGATGATACTACTCTTTTAAACTTAATGTATGTCCAAGAAAAAAGTAATGTACAGTTTACATTTTCAATAAAATTTGTATCATCCATCCTTTCAACATTTTTCAAATGCTTAGTATCTCAATTATCTTGCAGCATTTAATTTCAATCTTTTCAACAGGTCTTGTGGACTGATCTTGGTATCCTTATCACATACCAAAATGAGGAATCCCGTATAGGAGAGATACACATGCCATATGAATACCAAGGCAAACTTTGTGGTTTATGTGGTAATTTTGATGGTGACAAGAATAATGAGTTTATCAAGCAAGATGGCACAGAGGTGAGATATGCATCACTTCTTGTTCCTAATTAAGTATGTATTTTATATGGCATTTTATCTCTGTAGTTATTTTGCTCATGGTCATACATTGGTAGTGTGCTCTTTGGGTCAAGAGAAGATAATTTATCCAATCTTTTTTATTTCTATAAATGTTGTATTATTGAAGCAAATATACAGATCAAGACTACCTAACCTTTCTTGAACTAAGATTATTTAATTAAACCTTTTTTTAGATAAACATTTCTGCTTTGTGTTATTTGTCATATTGCCTGGCAGGTAGAATTAATTCTGACATAAACTTGAAAATTCCTCTATAGTTGTAAAACTGTTGGTTAGTATTCATGCCATCTAGAGATGATTTTTTAGGGCATGTACAGCCATCTCAGGCTTACTTTGAAGTTTCATCAACTGAATCTATCAAATCTCCTCTTATTTTGCTGGCAAATAGCTTCTGTAATTTTTTGGCTCCTTTTAAAATTGCATATCACTGTACAGTTAAGTTGCATGAAAGTGACAATTTTTGAACGCAATTTATCTTGTAAGTATTGAACTATCCACCTGTGATTTAACTATACCCAGGTTTGTAAAATGAAATGGCAGTGACTGTATTAACCTTTAAGCTGACCAATTACTACTGTTTCTTTGCAGACGACATTTGTGGATGAGTTTGCAGACAGTTGGACGGCAGGTATCAAGGAATGTCTGCCTCCACCTCCCCCTGTAGATCCATGCGAGGATGGCTCACCTGAGTACGAGCAAGCAGAAATCCTTTGTGAAATTATCATTGATGAATATGGTGAGAGTGGACAGTGTTTATTGAGTTTACTTTTTGAGCAAAAACTAAAAGATTGGTAACGACAAACAAGTGTACTTTCTTTTAATAATTTAACTCTCTAATATTTATTGCAAAATAACAAGTAATGGGAACTACTGTGAATAATCTAGCTTTATCTGGAAAAGGGAAAAACTGATTCCAAGAAACATTTAAATATTGGATGTTAATATTATCTCATGTTTGTGTAAAGAAATACAGTGTTTGCATTTAAAATAGGTAGGTCAATACAGGGGTCGAAATAAGCCTTCAACTTTTGTGGGCCTGCCGGGCCCCTAGCCCATGGAATCTAGGGCCAAATGAGAAATCAAGGGGCCCAAAACTTACAAATGAAAAAGGACTGATAAAGTGTACGGGTGCTTTTTACGTGCTTGGAAACGTGTAGTATGGGTATAATTAAGGCAAGTTGAGGCTGAAACTAGCCTGAAACCAATTTGTCCACACCCTGTTAGATCATGTTGCATGTCGTGTATATTTTCAAAATTTTCTCATAACTCCCGTAAAATGAAGGGCAGTGTTCAATTCCCGCCAACCGTCTTCGTCAGTTGATCTTGTGAGGCTCCGCCTACATTACTCATGACTGAATTCAGTGTATGTCTGCGTGAGTGATTTTCCGTGTTGTGACAAAGCAGACTGTGTATGAGCGATGTGAACTGATTTCAGAAATAATGTGTGTTTCGAAGGTTTTTAGTAAATGTTAGCATAGGAATACACAGGCTATGCGAGATATAAGATCGTTGAGTTGTGGATGGAGAGGTTCACGTGCAGACTGTACAATTAGACTTGAAATATTTAGGGGCCAACCGGGCCCCTTTCCTTGTAGCAGCTACGGGCCCGAGCGAATTTCTAGGAGCATCGGGCCCACGGGCCCCTGCTATTTCGAGCCCTGTCAATATCAGAACATACAGCTTAAAAGTTGTGTCATGCTAGGTTTTGAGTCAAAATGGTAACATAATTTTACAAGATTGTTCACCCTAAAGTCATGAATGGTACTAGCCTGCATATACATACGTATGCATGTAAGTGTTCAGTGTGTAATTATGTTGAGGTTGCTGGCAACACACATTAAAATAAGTATTTGTGAACACATTTATATATCTGTGAGAATGCAGTATCTCATCAGTAGACGTAATACTGAACGATTTCCTTCCAGATAGATATGATGTCGTGTGTTTGTAAGGGTGAATATCCCCATTGTCAAAGAAAATTGTGCCATCCTGAGATAATTACCAAAAGGCTTTTGTGTCCTATCGTGCAAGTCTGCATAAATCACTGTATCAAATTCTTTTACTTTGTCAAAACTAGGTCCATTTGCTGATTGTAGTGAGATAGTAGACCCTGCCCCCTACTACTCAGCTTGCCTCTATGATCTGTGCTCAACCCTCCCTGAGGATGGAAACATTTGTGACAGCCTGGAGGGTTATGCCAGCATTTGTCGTCAGAAGGGAGTGCAGCCAGGTGACTGGAGGGATACAGTACCACAGTGTCGTAAGTTGTTGCCATAGTTTGAATTGAATTTTATTACTCAGTGTAGACTAAAAGCATTATCTTGGGGGGGATGAAATTGGTCTTGAAGAATTTTGAAAATTGTGTTAAAAATGAAAGTTTTGGAAGGAAGACTTGTCTGCAATTCCAGATATTTGTTAGAAGAGCAAAAGCTTTTGTAAATTTCTTTAAATGGGGGGAATTTTCACCTAAGCATAGTTACGAGAATATAGTGGGGGCTATAACGTACATGGATTAAGCTGTTAGTGTGTTTTCTGATAATAAGATACTTTCTTGTTGATCCTTCAGAAGATCTTTCAACTAATGAAAAGGTTTTTAGATCCTGTAATAATTCCTTATGAACAGGTGGTACTTCTTTCACACAGTAAAATTAATACAGTTTAATACAGTTAAATATCAATGCAAGCAGGGTTATCTGTGGTAATGGTTATCAGAAATTCACCTACAGGTTGTCTGCTCAAAGCAAGGTTACACAACCTATGCAATATTGGCCCAAAATACTGGTACATAGCTGAACAGCCCAATCGTAGAGTCTAAATTCTCAAGTGATGGCCTTTGAAAATATGCAGCCTGCAACATGTACTAAGATGACTGTGGAAGATTCTAGGAGGCCAAAGTTTAACTAATAGGTTCTGGCTACTACAATTCTTATAAACCAAAAACACATAAAAGTTTTCCTTTGCTCAAAACACTTCAGAACTTTCAGTAAAGGACTTACTTGGGGTGATCTGTGATTGTTCCATGGGGCATGAATTTGTCCCTTGAGCCCAAAAGGTCAAGTGCCACTAGTGTAGGGTTTGGTTACATTGCATGGTGTCTTGTTACATTTTAGGAAGCAGCTCTTTATTGTTACACAATGTCAAAAATATCATTGTTTGACTCAGAACTTAAGGTTGCCCTCTAGAAAAAATTTGATGACGCAGCTTTTATTCCTTACTTTATATCAATTTTCAGCTGTGAATTGTCCTTCTGGAACTGTCTATGATGTATGCGGACCTGCTTGTCCTGCAACTTGTGTGGATAGATCTGGTGTCAGTGACTGTCCAACCACTCATTGTATTGAGACCTGTAGATGTCCAGATGGTATGGTACTGGATGGTGAGGACTGTGTCAGTACGTATGAATGTGGCTGTCTCATGGAGAGTGGGAGATACCTGTCAGTGAGTAATGTTTGGTTTTTCAAAAGCAGGGGTGGATCAAGGGGTTGGAAAAAGGAAAGAAGGGGTCATCATTTGTGAGGACTAGGCTCTCAGTAGGCCCTTGGAGGATGTGCTTTTAATGGTGGTTGTCCACAAATGTGCTTAAATATAAAAGCTTCATTTTATGATTTTCCTGGAGAGGTCTTAGGACAAGAAAGTTTGTAGCATTTCCATCATGGGCAATGCTTTTGTCAATTCTCCATAAAAAAGGGGGTAAAATGGGGTTGGGGAGGTTGTGCAAGTTTAGCCCCCACCAGCATCTGTTCTTAAAAGGATAACCTATGGAGTCATGTACAGTCATTATATAACAGTTTCACTTAATATCAGCTTTCAGTGTGTTAATAGTGCAATCATACCAGCCTAAATGAATGTTGGAGTTGTCTTTTGATATTGTGTACACACCATATACATTCCAGTCTTTAAGTGTGGGGACAAGATTTAAATAGACATGAGTTTGTTTGTTGCAGGTATAGAGAAGTATGATCACCTCCTCCTTCCCCCTCCCTCCCTCTATCCCTCTGATCTTCTCTGTTAATGATGGTCTCAAGTGACCATTTAAATTGTGAATGTTCCTAATTTGAGCAAAATGCTGATATCCCAAATGTGAGGCTGTAATCGACTAGCTACAAATTTCTGTCGCATTTGTGGTTAATACCTGGTGTTATATAATCACTCCATTCAAGGCCTGAGTTAAAATAAATCATTGTTTATAATATTTATTAGCAAACTAACTAACCCATATTATCACCATGACTATCATAATATTGAATCAATGGTCAACACTATGGATGAATAAATGAATGATTCTACTATCTCATTTTATTTGTCTTTCCTTACAGCCTGGAGAAACCTACCATTCTGATGACTGCACAGAACAGTGTACATGTGAAGGTGGTCAGCTGACATGTATAACTAACTCAGGCTGTCATGAGGATGCTACATGCATGGTTAGGAATGGTGAAAGGTCATGTGTATGTAATGAAGGCTTGCAAGGAGATGGCTATACTAACTGTGAAAGAGGTATTCTTAAACATATTGTTAGTTTTTATTAAGTATTTTTAGACTATATACCCATTTCACGTAGGCATATCATCTCCTTGACCATCATTGCCTGCCTTCCATGAAACTGATGGTTGTACTATTATCGTACTTTAATTTGTCTGTCCTCACATCCAGAGATGTTAGCCATTGTAGTGCTACTAAAAGTCATTATGTGGGACAAATGTTGGAGGTGCAGTTGTACATGATGCACAAAGTGACTACAGAATTGAGGTATAAAGCAGTGTTACCACTGGCGTATGTGCAACATACCATTAGTATAGTTTGCTGTAAGTGTATAGATATAACAAGTAGCATGCACAAAAGGTTAAAAGCTCCCCAAAAGTTCCCTCAACATGACTGCTTCAACAAAACCTAAGGGCAAATGAAGTGATCTATTCAACATGTTTGGTTACATTTGGTGAGTTCCTTCGGGATTCCATGTTTTGATGGCTGTCTTTGGCAATAATGCATCCAGATTTAAGGGCTAACTTGCCTCCTGAAAGCTAAATATTATCCTTCCGTTTTTTACTTTGTTGTCACCTTCTCGTCAGGATGGTAACCTGTAATTCCCTTGAAATTTTCTATCACCCAGCTCCTGGAATCTGTAGTATTTGGGGAGATCCCCATTACTTGACCTTCGACCAGAAGAAGTACAGCTTCCAAGGAGATTGCGAATACACCTTGGTCAGAGACTGTGACAACTCATCATCCACCCCATATTTCCACCTTATTGGAGACAACTATTTGCGAAACCCATCTGACACAGTCTCTTTCTTGAGAACATTCAGACTTATCTTTGATGGTGTTGAGTACATTCTGGGTCATGAGGGTCATGTTTATATTAATGATGTGAGGATAACACTCCCTTATGTTGGTATTGATGGCGTAACAATATTCCAGTCCTATCCCTATGTTGTGAGTAACATTTTTCTTCCTTTGTTTCTGTATTAAAGTAAACAAAATCACCTTGCTTGTTCTGTTTGCATGTGTTTGTTCTCTTTTTTCTGTTGGTGAGAAACAAAATAAATGAAATCTTGACATTCCATTCCCTCTCCTGTAAAACATTTTTTCACTTGTTATATAAGTACATGTCATGCGCTACAAAAGATGTATTCCAGTTATATGCTAAAGTATCAACTTTTGATACAATTTTTAGTGTTGTTTTGTCTAATTAGGCTGTAAAACAGCATAGACATGTCATGTGAAAAGCTTATCGGTAAACAATTGTTAGACTCATATCTATCAAGTAGAAAGCTCAGTGCAATTTTTCAGTGTGTAGTGTTTTTCCCATAAAAAATTTGTGGACAAAGGTGGATTTACTCATGCATTGTAAAAACTGTTTCCTCTTCTGGCTCTGCTTGGAGGGCAAAACAATGGAAAGTCTTGTAATATATAAATCTGACTCCTGATTGCTTAGTAAGTAAATTTAAACTTTGCTCTTGCAACAGCCTACTCATTGGCACATTTCAAGTAAAAAAAAAGACAGTAAAAGACTGAAATTGATCGATATGCACAAAACTTAGCAAAAATTTTAATGAAGGAAGTGCATTTGACCAGATATTAATATTTTAAGTTTTAATACAAATGTAAATTTTTATTAACAATAAATTTTCTTTCAGGTCTTGACAACTAGCTTTGGGATGATGGTTAGCTATGATGGCAAACACAATGGAGAGATTACAATCTCTGGTTCTCTCTGGAACAAGACATGTGGTCTTTGTGGAGACTTTGATGGAGATGGCTCTAATGACATGATGTTACCTGATGGCACACAGGTAAGGCAATGGACTTTGTGCTTCTCCTTGTCCATTAATTGGATCATGAGACTTTGGATAGTTTTGTCTGGAATGGAGGCATGTGTAACAAAGTTTCCCCCAAAATCAACCAGCTAAAAAAAATCAGCCAGCTTGAGACATTGGTCGTAGAGTTTTGTTTCTACTCCTGGTTACAGATATGTGCAGTAGTTTCAAAGTTTGTCAAGGGAGGGAGGGATTAACTTTGCAGGATGTTGAATAAACAGAAAGCAAATGGGATTGTTGTATACACTTTTGTATCCTGTAGTCAAATTCATTTCAGACCATAGAATTTATATTCCTCACTCTCATGCAAAAGTCCACTTTGAAAGAAAGATTCTAATCAGGGCAGACACTGACCTCACTACCCATACGGCATGTGTCAATAATGTGCATAAAGGGAGTTGATTGGAGTCTTCTTTTTCTGCTTCATTCATTCTCATCATCCAGCATTTGCAGTCCAAAGTGTTTCAGTGTGTAATGTGTTTTTTTATCTTTTTTTATTTGTTCTTGTTTGACAGACACAGTTTCAAGATGAATTTGGTGATAGCTGGAAAACTGGTGATGAACAATGTCTACCCCCTCCTGGACCCAGGGACCCTTGTGAGGAAAGGGAAGCTGAATATGAACAGGCCACATATCTCTGTGAGGTTCTTACAGATCCATTAGGTGAGTAATATACACTGAACTCCTTGCCTTCCATGAGGAGGAACTCATAAGTTCATATTTTCTCTCCAAGCCTCTGACATATTGATGTGTTTCTTATTTTTTTGAAAAATTGCTTTTGAATTTACTGTTTTCATAATCTTGTGCAAGTTTTAAACCTCTTCATAAGTTTTTGATGCTCTCAGTACTGGATGTTTATGATCAGTGAAATTTAGCAGGTATGGATAATCATTAATGAATAATCTTCAATTAGCTTTGCTGACTTTGTGGACTCTCACCAGGCCCAGTTTCATATTGAGTCATTCTCCAGCTTAAGTTTATCATGCAATATGCCATCATAAACTAAACTTAAGATTTGAATAGTGCAGCTCTTTATAAAAGGTTCTGCTTAATGGTCATGCACCTTCACTCTGTATTACAATGTAGTTTGCACAGAGTGGATAAGAAAACCATCCAAAGACAGAGAATCCAGTGTATATATTTTTATCACCATCATCGTAGCATCATACCAAATGAATGTGTTCTGGTGTCAATTACATTTCTACAAAATTATATTTTCTCCACAAGTTTATGTAACATTTTTTTGAAAACTAACTCATGGTGGTGTAAGACTGTAACTTGGACAATCCTGAGTTTTTGTTCAGTGTGTGCTGCTGGTTTAATGTTGCTGAAGTAATGATACTAGCTCAAACAGATTGTTGGACTAAATGGCTTGAATGTCAGTGATAGGTTTGAATGTCAGTGATAGGCTTGAATGTCAGCGATAGGCTTGAATGTCAGTGATAGACTTGAATGTCAGTGATAGGCTTGAATGTCAGTGATAGGCTTGAATGTCAGTGATAGGCTTGAATGTCAGTGATAGGCTGTCAACGATAGGCTTGAATGTCAGTGATTGGCTTGAATGTCAGTGATAGGCTTAAATGTCAGTGATAGGCTTGAGTGTCAGTGATAGGTTTGAATGTCAACGATAGGCTTGAATGTCAGTGATAGGCTTGAATGTCAGTGATAGGCTTGAATGTCAGTGATGGGCTTGAATGTCAGTGATGGGCTTGAATGTCAGTGATGGGCTTGAATGTCAGTAATGGGCTTGGATAATATGCCAGACATCCTCCTGGGGTGTGTTTCATCAACAAGCTATGATATGGGCTTAACCAGCTCAATTCAGAGAAGGCTAGTCTGCTAGTGTCATAAAGACTTCTGTACTTTTTCATCTATGTTGATTGAATTGAATGAGTTAAAGGGTCAGGGAGCTTCATGGCCTTATCAAGTACCATACACAGGTATGACTGGTAGAATATGGTTTTAACAACTCATGAAATGCTTTCTACATTTCTAATAGGTCCATTTGAGAGCTGTCACAGCTATGTGGACCCTGCACCATTCTACTCTAGCTGTATCTATGACCTTTGTGAGATGCTCCCAGAGGATGGAGATCTCTGTGACAGCCTTCAAGAGTATGCACGGTTATGTAGGAGCAGAGGCGGGCAGCCTGGTGATTGGAGATCTGAAACACCTCAGTGTCGTAAGTACACCAGCTGATGTATTAATTTAACTCAACTGTCCTTCTTCCAACGAAACATCTCATAGTAGCATAAATGAGTGCCTTCAGTGTTGCATTCAGTATGCAACTCTTACTTAATTACAATAGCAGTATGACATTTCTCCAAAAAGGCAAACCTGCTTTTAAGGTACAAAAACTCTGAAAACTGATCTTTTTACAAAAATATGTACACCTCTTGGTATCTTTTGGTCCGTTCACTGAATCCTTATCTTCCATTGAGGGGTGTCCAAGTGCTGAAGACTTGTGGCTTAACACAGCCCACAAAACAGCAGGTGATTTCATGTTGCTTGGAAGATAGTAGCTCTCTGTATCTCTCTTGATGGTGAACAATAGAGTGTTCAGGTTGCATTGCACTAGTTTAAGTTATTTGGCTACTCTGAAAAGTGATATAAAGTTATTGCATAAACATGGATCATGAAGGCTTGCTGAAATGTAAACATAAGCGAAATGTAGGATGAAGTGTTGTGACCTGTCAAGTACAATGCCCCAGGTGTATGTACATTATATAGTTACTTTAAACAATATGCACAATGGACATTTTTCTTTCTGTAGTCCCTGGCAACCCTTTAAGTAAACTGCACTACCCAAGTATTATGATGGTTAGTGGTTTAGTGACACTGTAGGTATAATATTGGTTTAGGAAATCAAAATGTGGAATGGATCTTAGAGGGAAGGTGACCCAAGTATGAAACAAGATGACATAGTTTGGTATAAATCTGGCGTAAATTTGATTCATATGTGAGGACATTTTAATATTTTTTTTATTCCATTCATTTTGACTTACAGCACTGATCTGTCCTGATGGCTACGAGTATGATGCCTGTGGCCCGGCTTGCCCACCAACCTGTGTGGATCGTCTGGGCACTGGGGACTGCCCCATCAGTCACTGTGTAGAGACCTGCAGATGTCCAGATGGCATGGTCCTTGATGGTGACCAGTGTGTCAGTACATACCAGTGTGGCTGTGTGATGGACAATGGACAATACTTATCAGTGAGTTCTAAGCAGAAGTAGCTAATTCCATATTTTAGTAAAGAATTATTTTTTATTAGACTAATTTATGGTTAAGTTTATTGTCACTTGCTGAGCTAGCCGTCTTTTCTATTTTCACATTTATTTTCCAACTGTATAGCTATATTGTTTTTAACCTGTACAAACATAATTATGACAAATAAATTTGAAATTGAAACAAAAAGTGAAAAATATAGGTCCATTTTTGTTTAGGTGCATATCCTGATGCAGTGAAATTGTCCCTTCCATATATAAGAAAGACTTCAGTTGTGTCGTGAGGAATTTAATGTTTTTCACTACATTTATACTGAGTTGTCGTAACATTAATTTCATCTTACTATCCATTGGGTGTAAACCATGAAAACTTCTGCAAAAAATATTTTTTGATAATGTTAACTTCAAACAAAGTCACCCCAGTAACATTGTGACTCAGATGATGGTCAACTTTGTATACAAACTAAATAGCTTATCTATTACAAAGTGTTGTACCCCTATCACATTATTAGATGAAATGTGGTAAAAATCTCACTTGCCCTTGTCTGAAGTGTTATTATAAAAGATACTTTAATCTTTCGTCGCTGGATGGAAGACAGATAAGCTAGGGAAGTTGAGACTTTGTCTGTGAGTAATGTTATGGAATCCAGATGAAAGAGCCACCCATACTGTTTCTCAGTTGGATAACCCCTACCCAATTCATCAATCTTCCCTAGCCTGGGGAAGTCTACATCCCCCCTGACTGTCAACAGCATTGTACATGTGTCGATGGTGACCTGATGTGCATTGACTCGGGTTGCGATGTGAATGCTGTATGTGAAACCAGAAGTGGTGTCCACCAGTGCTATTGCAATGAAGGCTTCCAAGGAAATGGTACATTCTGTGAAAGAGGTATGTGCTTATTATATATGATGCTGGAAATCTCACAGTATATCCCGACTTTTTTCATGCTAAACTTCTTCAGACAATATGACATTGGTTTCTATAAACTTAACTGTTCTGTGTATGACAAATGCAGTGTGTTTTTTTGCTTTTGTATAACACTTAGATCAGGTTACATATGAATATGCATATATGATACCTGATTAGTCCTTGAGTATATAAACTTTAACTGATGGTTTTATTAGGTTTGGAAGAATTTTCAAAGAAACATCCTGTTTAAGCTGATACTGATTTCTTTTAAAAGCATTTAAGATACAGTTAGCTGCAGGGTAAAAACAATAACACACTTTTAAAATCTAGGTTGTTCAATAGCATAAAACCTAATATTTGTATTTATTGTGCTCTCAGTGCTTTTTGAAAACTTGTGAAATATTTATTGTAGCTCTATAATGATTTATCAATCAAAAAAGCAATTTATGAACAATGGAAGTGTGCTTCTTTAAGGTATTTGTTTATTATGTGAACACATGGTGAGAAAAGTATGACATTGAACATATTTCATAGTTGTCACATTTTGATTAACTTTGAAACTTTTTCATTTTTATCACTTAGCACCAGGAACATGTGTCGTTTGGGGAGACCCCCATTATGTCACATTTGACAATAAGAAGTACAACTTCCAGGGTGACTGTGAATACACTTTAGTAGAGGATTGTGACAAGACAAATAGTACCCCGACATTCCAACTTGTCAGTGACAATTACCTCATGCTGTCATCATCTGAGGTTTCCATGTTGAGGGAGCTGTTCTTGTTTTACAATGGCAAAGTTTACGGTCTGGTGAGAGGAGGAGATGTGACCATAGATGATGTAGTTATAACATTACCCTACAATGGAGTGGAAGGCATCAAAATCTACCAGCAGCCTCCAAATGTTGTAAGTATTTGTATTTAAAATATAAGAATCAAAGTTTCCAGAAAAGTTTATCTCAGTGTTCAGGTAAGATTCAATCCTTCGGCCTGCCAGAGTCTTGGAGTTTTGTAAACATAATAGATCTATGTCAAAGCAAAGTCTTAAACTTTTATTTTCACTCTCCAGGAGATGGAAATTTCTTTTTTACTCCTTTTTATGCATGAACTAGTTCATATATGTTTCATAATTTGGTGTGGAAAGGCTGTGGAAAATTGTTGGGAATTTATTATCCTTAAAATGTTGGAGCCACATTCAGAGAGAAATTAATAGTGCAGGAAAGGTTTACTATGGTGGCTAAGTCTGATAATTATTCAGGTCTTGTTTTGGATTTTATTTCATACTGTATAGGAGTTTATAGAAAAGCCGTTACTGGCATGCCTATTAGTTTGTAGTCATTATGTAAAGCAGTGTTATAATACCTATGGTCTTCCACTAATAGTGGTGCACTAAATGGCTCGGGCTTTTTGTGAAAGGCCTGATGTAAGGTGGTCTGCAGGAAGTGATCTCCAGGACCAATACTGTGGAGTTACACTGATGTATAGCAATATTACTGTAAATGCATACTTTTATTGTTTCCATTTCCAGTTTGGTGATATAAATCTGGCTATGATTTAATATAAATAAATTAAAAAAATAAATTTTTTTTTCTCTTTTAAAGATCCTTTGGACTTCCTTTGGTCTCCTTATTTCATATGACACCAATCATGATGCCGAGATTCATCTTTCAGCTGACTTCTGGAATAAGACTTGTGG
Source organism: Holothuria leucospilota (assembly GCA_029531755.1). NCBI lineage: Eukaryota > Metazoa > Echinodermata > Holothuroidea > Aspidochirotida > Holothuriidae > Holothuria > Holothuria leucospilota. Next base: position 4,947,255 of record CM055964.1, read on the forward strand.
TCTCTGTGGTACATTTGATGGAGACAAAACGAATGATTATAGATTGCCTGATGGGACACAAGTGAGAACCTTATCACTTTTAAATATTACTTACTTTGCTGAAGGTACCTTTGTTGAAAACAGAATCAAGGAGAAACCTTTCACAAACTTTTGCTAGATTCCACATCTTCTATTAGCTTTTGCTGTGCACATTAATATACAATACGAAAATTAAGTTATTGTCCTGTTCATTGTTCATTGTCCTGTTCATTGGTGAACTGACTTAAAAATTCAGGACTTTAAATAAAAAGTCAATGTAAATTATCTGCTTGAAAATTTTTCTTTGTTCTCATTTCGAAAAATGAAGTTAGAGAATGTTTGGGGAAGGGGAAAAATTGAAGAGAAAATACAAGGCTGTAATAGATATTGTATGTTATATTTCATAATCAAAGAAAGGATTTTAGGATTATATCGTAAGCTGAAAATGTGATTCATTTCTGTCTTCAGACAACTTTTGTGGATGAGTTTGCTGACAGCTGGACAGCAGGATACAAGGAATGTCTACCCCCACCAGGTCCCCTGGATCCATGTGAAGAAGGGGTTCCTGAGTATCAAGAAGCTCAAAACTTGTGCTACGTTCTTATCAATCCTAATGGTATGGTTTTGAGTAGCTGCTTTGAATATCCATGACTCATACAGAAACAAATAAAGATTAGCCATGGAAGACTCCCCTTATGGTCTATTTTATTTCTATGATCAGTTGCTAAATAAAACCCCTAAAGGGAAAGAGAACTGTGACTTGAAGCCATACCTTGCTAGATCATTCATAGTAGATGGAGGGCAGTGTTATGTGGGTAAATACTTGGTCAGAAATTTCAAATTTCTCATTAATGTGTTTGACTTGCGTTGTTCTAGTGTATGGTACAGATCCAAAATGTATGCGCTCAAAGTCATATGTTCAAACTGTGACAAATTAGTAATGAATATTCATGTGCTATCATGAGACACATGAATTCATGCACCTTACCTGCATTCGTTTTCTGTAAAATACTGCTGCACTTTGAAGTGCTTGATCAGAATTTCTCTGTAATATACTAACTCCTACTGACAGATGGTCAAAAGTCATTCTGTGATGTACCTTTGTACTCATTTTTTATCCTCCACAGGACCATTTGCTGGCTGTCACTCCTTCATCAGCCCTGAGCCTTACCTCAGTGGCTGCATATTTGACCTCTGTGAGAATCTCCCAGAAGATGGCAACATCTGTGACAGTGTAGAGCAATATGCTAGCCTCTGTAGGAGTTCTGGTGGAGAGCCTGGAGACTGGAGGCCTCTGGTCCCTCAATGTCGTAAGATTTACTTCCCTTTTCTTATTAAGGGCTATCAGATTCGTTTTGCCTGTGCTCATTTGAGGCAGGGGGGCCGGTGGGGCAGAGGAAATCTTTACTGAGTTTAGATTTACACATCTCATTGGGAACAACATCCATGTTTTGCTATTAAAAGATGAAATCCTATCACTGTAGTGTATGTTGTTCATTTTAGAGTACAAACTAATGAACAAGTGGCTTTATTAATTCTGATTTTAGAATATCAAGTCTACAGTGAGGATCATATTTTTCTGCGAAGAAAATATAGAGTTAAACAATATGGAGTATTTTTTTGTGAAATATCTTCATCAATTAATGAATGCCTACAATTTTAAGAGCTTAAATTTTTTTCACTTATCAGCATTGATCTGTCCTGATGGGTACCAGTATGATGTATGCGGTCCTGCATGTCCACCAACCTGTGTGGACCGTCAGGGCCCAGAATTCTGCCCCATCAGTCACTGTGTGGAGACCTGTAGATGTCCAGATGGCATGGTCCTTGATGGTGACCAGTGTGTCAGTACTTACCAGTGTGGCTGTGTTATGGACAATGGACAGTATTTGACTGTAAGTAAAGCATTGCAATCTCTTTCCATGGAAAATGAGTCAATGACTGATCTCTGTAAATCCTTGGAGAATGTGGTGGACAGCTAGATAAAAGTATCAGACTTGTTTCCCAAGGATTGCTGGTTCAATTCCTGTATTCAGCATGCTGTATCTTGGGACAACATGTGTTATCTTGGTTACCTTTGTCCACCCAGGGTGTAACTGGGTACTTGTGGATTTACTTTACATGGGTTCTTGGGACAAGATGTGTTATTTTGATTACCTTTGTCCTCCCAGGGTGTAACTGGGCACTTGTGAATTAACTTTACATTGCATCTTGGGACAAGATTTGTTATCTTGATTACCTTTGTCCACCCAGGGTGTAAATGGGTACTTGTGAGTTAACTTTACACTGCATCTTGGGACAAGATTTGTTATCTTGATTACCTTTGTCCACCCAGGGTGTAATTGGGTACTTGTGAATTAACTTGTCAGTTTGTGCAGAACATACACTGCAGCTACCTGGGGGGCTTTTTGTGGGAACAGTTATTGTTGCCCAGGGATAATATTGGAAAGTGATTTGAGACCTTGGTAAAAACTGGCACATTAAAACCAAATGTTAAATGCTACTATTAATAATGTAATAGAGAAAATATGGTAAATGCTTTCTGATGTTCATGGTCACCTTCTTCTAATCATAATGAAACACTGTTTTTGTTTTGTTTCAGGAAGGGGAGGTGTACACCAGTGAGGACTGTTCTAGACAATGTTCATGTGAGAATGGTGTCCTTAATTGTATGGACTATGAACCCTGTGATGAGAATGCTGTCTGTAATGTCAAGAATGGAGTCAGGGACTGCTTCTGCAACAACGGTTACCAAGGCAACGGGACATACTGCGAAAGAGGTGAGTGCATCTTCCCAGAAAGTTGTGAGAAGTATGATAATGGGGGAAGGAAACAGTATGAAATAACATTCAAGAGAAATAGGACTGCTTGAGCATTTGTGCTGATCTTTATAAACTGGTATTGAAAACTATCAACTTTAATTAGGATACATTCCTCTTTGCCTGATAAGAGACTCCTATCCCTAAATAATGGTCTATTTAGTGAGTTATATAGTAAAGTAGTAGGTTAAACCATTTAGAGAAAATTTAGTTAGCATGTCAGCAGTATTCTCAGTGATGTTTGAAATCAGTTTAGCTTGTTAATATTGTCTTTTTTTGTGTTGATGAATTTTTAAAACTTAGAAATATCAAGTTTTCATTTTATCACTATCAAGTGGATGTTACATCACAAAAATAACAGTGAAAGAATACAACAAGACTGTTGCTAGTGCAGTCAATCTTGATGCAAAATATGAACCCCATTTCACTTTCTCAAATTTACAGCCCCAGGTATATGCCTGGTATGGGGAGACCCTCACTATCTGACCTTTGATTCTAAGAAGTACACTTACCAAGGGGATTGTGAGTACACTCTTGTGAGAGACTGTGATGATGAGGCTGGCATTCCTTCATTCCATCTGGTGGGCAACAACTTCAAGAAACAGCCATCTGACACAATTACATACCAGCGGGAGATTTATCTCTTCTATGGCGATGATACATACACACTGTCCTTTGGACGTGTGGTTCATTTCAACAACCAAACAGTGACGTTACCCTTCACAAGTGGCAATGGTGTCAGCATCTACCTTCAGTATCCATATGTTGTAAGTATTAAAATGATCTCAAAACTTACAGAAAAGTGTGATGTTCAAAAAATTCAGTAATTTTGGAGAAACTATATGTCTTCACTTACATTATTTTACAATAGAAGTTTTAAGACATATTAGGCAGTCATGTTTGCCTTAAAGATTTCCTTTTTTAATTATTTCTGATTTTCTTCTCTTGTTTTATTATTTCAGGTGATGTACACTGACTTTGGTTTACTTGTTTCTTATGACGGTAAGAATGATGCAGAGGTACATCTGCCTCCATCCTTCTGGAACAAGACTTGTGGTCTTTGTGGTAACTTTGATGGAAATGATAATAATGACTTCATCAAACCTAATGGCTCAAAGGTAATGTCATTGTCAGAAATTCAAATCTAATGAATATTTGTCTTAAAGAGTTTTAGTTCTAAATTTACTTAAATAAGGAATTGATGCATCAAGTATCGTAATCATAGATTATAGAACGTAATAGAGAGTAATATTTTCACATAGGGTAAATAATGCAAAATGAAATGTGAAAAGTTGAATACTAAAAATTTAAAATATGTTAGATTAAATACAAGCAAATACCAGTAGTTAGTTTGTGGTAAATGTTGTAGAGGTACCCCTGGATAATAAGAACAGTGCCATATTCAAATGATTTTTTTGAAGTAATGGTTCATCTTGAGTAGCTTCTCTTGATTATTGTCAGAATTTGATATCAAATTCTGTGAGAGTACCTTATGCCATATTTATAAATGATAAGTCCCCTTACACTACAGTTAGCAAGCCCATAGTATGCATACGAGCATGTATTTTCCAGATTGCCTGATAAATTAAAGTCTTCTAATAAAATTTTTCTGAAGTTTGTTTCATGACCCAAAGGTAGGGTGCAGATATTACTTTTAGAGATAGGTAGAACTTTTCAGAAAATACTGAAAGTCATCTTAGCATCTTATTTCTGTAGTTTGTTAAGTTTAAATGCAAACTCTATCTCATACTTTCAGGATAATAAATGAAACAAATATCTACAAAATCTATGAAAACAACTGTTTTGTTTCTGCTGATTTTGTCTGGTCTTTCAAGGTTGTTAGTATATCTCTCCAGAAACTACTTCCTGGGTTGCTGTAAAGGAGAATTAGTGTTTGTAGTTTTATTGCTGGAACATACATGAACAACCGTAAATGCTGTCATGTTTGTGTACTGCCTACATATTACACGGGAGTACTTCTTCGGCAAGGCAATATTTTACTCTTTTTACCAGTGTAGAGCTTAATTTTTCACTTTCTGTTAAACAGGCTGATGATGCAAATGACTTTGGTGATAGTTGGTCAGCAGAATACAGGGAATGTCCTCCCTCAGCCCCACCTACTGACCCCTGTGAAGATGACAGTGATACTCTTCAACAGGCTCGTGACCTTTGTTGGACCCTACTTGATCCAGATGGTAGGCATTTTATTTAAGGAATAAATCGCATTTGGCGAACTATTATTGGTGAATAAACCGTTGAGACTCCAAATTTGGCGAAATAACGGACGAGGCGAAGTGGAGTCCGTTATTTTGCAAATTTGGAGTCAAGACGGTTTATGAGACAATAGTAGTCCGACAAATGTGATTTATTCCTACTCTACCACCGAAAATGTGTGAAAAACTACATTTTTATCAGTGTATAGGTTTACTGACCGTATGTTGTGGAATAACAGGTCAGTGTTTAACCAATCAGAATGCAGGATTCTCAATAACGGATGGCCAGAGGTGGTAGAATTTTATTTTATGTGTACTTAGTGGTTTTTATGCATACAGAATGTAATGTGTGTGTGTGTTAAGTAGTATTGATTCCACCATATGAAATGATTTTTGAGAGTAGTAGTTGGTTTGACCAGGACTGATGAAATGAGAAAGTCATCCCTGCTGATGTGGCCTTATTAATTTATATTAATTTATTATAAATTTACATTTTTGTCTTTTCCACTAGGTCCATTTGCTGGTTGCTATGATTATGTTGACCCTCAACCATTCTATGATTCGTGCATCTATGACCTTTGTGCTACACTTCCAGAAGAGGATGACCTTTGTGACAGCTTGGAGGAGTATGCATCTGTATGTAGAAGCAGAGGTGGCTGGCCAGATGACTGGAGATCAGTTGTACCTCAGTGTCGTAAGTATTCTGTATATCTATAGATGTAGTGGATGTTCAAAGTTTTTCATGCCATGTAAGTTATTTAGTGAAATTGAAGCTATTCTTGCTATGAAGCAGCTAGGCCAAGGATTAATTAAAGAGGTTTGCACCACCTCTACCGTAGTGGCGGGCTGTGGGCAACGTGAGGCCTACAGTGCCCACTAAAATGGCTTGCAGAGTATCCTTGGAGCCCAAAATTTAGAAAAGAATTAAAACTACTTCATTGAGGTCTGGCATCTACAATTATTGAAAGGTATAAATTGAAGTAAAAGTGGTCCTCAGCCTGAAACTTGTACCTGCCATAGACTCCTGATCTATACTATTCATACATGTATTGTTGTATTTACAATGCATGCACATCTGTGTGATAAGAATTCAAGTTACACATACAGCACTTTGGCTTTATCCCTGATCAATAAATACCTGTCCTAGAGCCAGTTGCTTGAGGTGACTGCAGGGAATTTTTGCCCAAATGAGAAGTTACCTCACATGTCCCCATGTATCCCCTCAGTGGGTGGAGAGAAGCAATTGAGATAAAACAACTTTCCTAAGAATACAGCATATTGAACCAGGCAGGAATTGAACCAGCAATCCCTGGCTTACAAGTCCAGTGCCTTAAACAGTTGTTTAAACTCTTAAAGATTGTTTTACCAATGAATGTTCTCCTTGCTCATCATTTGCAATATAAAAAGAAGATACAGTCAAGTCATCCCCTCTTTAAAATAATTTTCTCAATGACCAGCTCTGATCTGTCCAGATGGCTACGAATATGATGTGTGCGGCCCATCCTGCCAGCCCACTTGTGTGGACCGCTTGGGCCTAGCAGACTGTCCTATTAGTCACTGTGTGGAGACCTGTCGATGTCCAGATGGCCAGGTGCTAGATGGTGATCAGTGTGTTAGTACATATCAATGTGGTTGTGTCATGGAAGATGGACAGTATCTCTCTGTGAGTGTTCTTTTCATGATTCAAGGAAGTTTCGTAGTGATTTGCACATTTTTGGTGCAAATACAAAATGATTAAAAAGCTTGCTGTTCACTTTGATCTCTTTGTGTATTCTTCATGATATATGGTTCATCTTTTTGATGGCCAGCCTGATCACATTAAGTTTTTGCTATCTTTTCTTTTTTTTTTCCTTTGTCCCTTAAAGTCTTTTCTAAAGACAACTGTTTTCAAAATCTTTGACAATATTTACAGGTTGCTCCTCCTTTTAACTATTTTTCTTTGTGATGATGTACTATGGGGTCCTTGTTAAAGGAAAAAAGTGTACTGTAAATATTCCTATTGATTGTTGTGTTTGTTGTTGCTGCTTAAAGTATGGTATTGTGAACAAACATCCAACAGTTGTTAAAGGGCTTTGTCATTAACTGAAGGGTACAGTATGTGTTGAAAGTAATACTTTGATACAATTTTTATGTTACTTGTTCAACAGGGAGTAAGAGATTAAAAAGAATGTTTTCTTTCCAGGCTGGTGATGAATACATAACTGATGACTGCTCAGAACAGTGTACCTGTGAGGGTGGAGAAATAACATGTGTGTCATTAGATCCATGTCATGCAGATGCTCAGTGTGACATCAGGGATGGAGTGAGAGGATGCTACTGTAATGATGGGTTCCAAGGAGATGGTATAACCTGTGAGATGGGTAAGTTGCCACAAATGGGTGTTAGATGGGTGACCAGGGTTGGGTCTGAGTTGGGTCTTCAGGTTCAGGAGTATGGTCAAAAGAGCTTAGTTTAGAGTTTGGTGACCGGAAATGGAATTGATGTGGGGAGGAGGTGGGTGACATGGGTTGGGGGTAAGGTGTGTGCCAGAAGTTGAAAGTGTGGTGGTTACCACAATTGGACATGAGTATGGTCATATGGTTAGGTTTAGAGGTAGTGACCAGCATTGGAGGTAAGGATGGTGATCAGGTATGTCTAGAGGAGGTGGTTTACCAGGGTTTATGGTAATTGGTGGGTAACAAGGGTTGGGCCTGTGACCATGTTTAGTGGTGAGAGATGTTGTGTTAGTATAGTCAATATTAATGCAATGACAGTGTGACATCAGAAATGGTCATAGGAGCTCTTTTTTACATGCAGTTCTTTGGACTGGGGGAGGGTCTATGGATATTGTAAGGTGCCCATTAATTATCTCTTCTTGTAACACATTGAGATGAAAGATAATATCCAAAAGCAAGGCCTGCTTTGTTTCAAAGTTTTATACCATCATTTACACATTTGTTGTCATACTTTTAACTAAAAGGCAAAAGATGAATTTAAGCAGCAGTAATGGTGGTAGATGGTTCCACAAGAAATGTCGGACAGACTTATAAGTCTAGTTAATTTGAAATGTAACAACTGTAGCAATTCTGCATTTGATCAATTAGTAACCAAACAGAAAGGCTTTGTTGCATTCTTCATATATGCTTATTGCTTCACACCAGAGAATTACTCAAAATTTTCAAAGTGGACAGTAATATTCCTTTATGTAACACTTCGTTTATTCGACAGCTCCTGGCATTTGCAGCATCTGGGGAGATCCCCACTATTTGACCTTTGACTCCAAACAGTACCTCTTCCAAGGGGACTGTGAATACACCCTTGTGACCCCCTGTGATGAAGGTGAACTTACATTCATCCTTGCTGGAAACAACATAAAGAACACACCCTCTGATACTAGCACTCATCTACAAGAAATACTCTTGCTCTTCAATAACACTGTCTACTCACTTGGAAGTGATGTCCGCATTGATGATGTGAGAGTAACCCTGCCCTACAGTGGATTAGAAGGAGTTCAAATTTATTATCAGCCTCCAAAAGTGGTGAGTAATGTAGTGTTTCTTGTTTACCTTATTAGTCATAAAAGCACTCATTTAATCCCAAAATAAATTATTCACAGACAATTAACATGCCTATATTGTATGATTGGTTTACCCTAGTTTGAAAACTAGGGTGAAAGGAGGCAAATTGATTGGAGGCGAATTCAAACTACACCTTTAGGTGTGTAACTTCTCTGACTGGTCAGTGACATGGGGGGTTTAGGTAGATGTATATTGCACATAGTTAAGACCCATGTTTAAGGATGAGAACAGAGGGAGTAGAATATCTTTCACATAAACAATGCACCCATTTATTTTACAGATGAGTAACAGTGTGTAGTAACATCATAACATTTGTCAAGAACACAGTAGCTGAGATATTAATGTCTATGTATGAATGTTTTTCTCCAAGGTGCTCACTACTAGCTTTGGCCTCCAGGTCAGCTCTGATGGTAACAATGATGCAGAGGTACAAGTGACCCCAGACTGGAGGGACAAAGTCTGTGGTCTCTGCGGTAACTTTGATGGAGATGATACCAATGATTTTATGTACCCTAATGGAACTCAGGTAAGTACTGGTGCTGCCTTTTACTTATGGAAGGAGCTATGCTACTCTGTACCATTTGATACCAAAGACTTTAAAAATGGAACCTTGTGCGTGATGCTCCGCATAAGCAATGGAGTAAGGGAAAACAAGCCAGTGGGCCAGTGGGAAAAAAGGCTGTGGCCGGCTTGACTTGAACCAGTTGGTTGGAAACTGGGCCGTTAAACCTCTTCCAACTAATTAAACTAACTGTACCATTTGATCTCAGCCAATACTCAGATTCAAAGACTAGCATTAATGATAATTTTGAACATTTCAAATGTAGCACTTCCTGGTCCCTGTGACCAGGAATAGGATACCATCTCCTTAATTTTGCAGCCTTTCATTCATGCTTTACCCGTAAGTCAAAGCTTTCCTGTGATTTTAGGTGCCGGGTATTTTGGAAATGGTGAGCAAACAGTTATTATTTAAAAGGCCATATTCATTGCATATTTTATGAGTTGTAATTTTCTCAAAATTTTATTTCACAATTCTTTGTCTCTTACACTGTCAAAGTGGTCGTCATAACCACAAATAGTCTGACTTCAAGCATGTTTCTTGACTACAAAGTGGGCCTACATCATCAATAGATATGCTATTAACCCAAGCAGCATCAAGTTTATCATTTACATGATATAAATACACTTCTTGCATAGTGACATAAATCCTTCACTTCTGATCATTAGTTTTAAAAATTACAGAAAGGTAACAAGAGTTGCTTGGAAGGTCACAGAACTTCAACTTTCTAACAGTTTTACAAAAGCTAGATTTTATAAGTAGAGACTGAAACTAATGTGGAATTGAGTTTGCTGCTTGATTCCCCTAAGAATTTTTGCCAGCCAAACTCAAGTAATTTTTAATGGGAGAAGGGTACTGTTTGGTAGGAAATGTTGTGTCATTAGACAGAATACTGACAAACAAATTAATAGCTATTCTTAATACATCAGGATGGAAGTAAATGGTTTTTCTTTTTTCTAAAATGTAAATAGACAGATGATGTGAATAAGTTTGCCAGCAGTTGGACGACAGGATACCGTGAGTGTCTTCCTCCAATAGATATCGTGGATCCCTGTGAAGAAGGTTCACCTGAATATGAAACAGCTCAGGACCTCTGCTTTATTCTACTAGATACACTTGGTAGGTGGTATATCAACAAAGATATCTGCCAAGTATTTATAAATTTGCAACTTTTTTTACATTCCAGAAGTTAATTTTTTGACATCTTTGCATTTTGGCTGTATGAGGTACTGGCTGTTTAAGGTAATGTATGCTAGTACTGCCCACATCAGGAAACTGAGTTGTAATATCATACGTTGTAATTAAGGCCACAACGCTCATATATAAGGCTACAAGGCTGATATGCAAGTCTACAAGGCTCGCATACAGGTCACAAGACTCACATGTCAGGCTGCAAAGCCTCATATGTAAGACTGAAGCTTGTATGTAAGACTGCAAGGGTCCTACATAAGGCTACAGGTTGATATACAGTACCAAGCACAAAAATAATGTAATCTTTGTATTTATTGTACAAATTGACAAATTGACATCAGTCTCAATGAAACAGAGGTTTGCTGGTTGCCATTTATATAACTATGTATGTTATACAGGTCATTTGTCAAAGCTGTATAACATCTAAATATCTACATGGTTCAAACTTAATTACCCACAACTAGTGCACAATACATCATCATAACATATAGGTTTAACTCTTCTGTTACATCAGTGCTACGTTTAGCATAAGAGTACTGTCAAGTAACCTTGACAACCCCACCATACAACCACGTACAATTACTTTCATGTCAATTATGTAACAGTGCTGTCTATATTTGGCACTTAAAGAATATTGTTTTCAGCATTATTATGCACTTAAAGCCTAACTACAGTCCTCTATCCTGAACTTGAGTTCTCTTATCCATTGCACACTTGTATGAAATTTGTGCGTGTTACAGCATACTTTCATTTTTGTCAAGAGTGTACATTGAATGACAACAGCTGTGCAGAAGTAGGAGTGAAGCACCTGTTGTGCAGTGTTCTAATATAATGTGCCTCAATCTTTTCCCAATGGAACACTCATTGCCCCATAAAAAGTTTTCTGGACCACCCAACATTAGGCCTACACATAGCTCAAGCATTAAGTAGATTAACATTTATTTAATAGCAGTCTACAAGTCAACCAATACTGTTCTAGTAGCAAGTGTAAAAACTTTGTGTATAATTGCTTGGATTCAACTATCTCACCTTCAGGGCCATTTGCTAAATGTCACAGCTATGAAGATCCACAACCATTCTTTACTGCATGTATCTATGACCTGTGCTCAAATCTCCCTGAAGAGGGTGGCATCTGTAACAGTCTGGAGGAGTACGCAGGACTCTGTCGCAGCAGAGGAGGGCAGCCAGAGGACTGGAGGGCAGAAACTCCACAGTGTCGTAAGTTTTACAGTTAACTGTAATGTCACACTTAAGAGATTAAAATGCAATAAGAGAGGTACCTTCTTAAATCCTGTTTACTTTTGAAAGTCACTGTTTATGGTAGATGATCCAGGCAGTTATTGCATGATAGATTAAAATTTAAGTTTTTAATGGAGGAAATGGTTGATTTGTCATGACATAGATTTCTGCATGTACCAGATTTTTATCAAAGTAGGAGGAATGTAGATTGGTCTTCAGGTAGGCTCTTGAAACAGTTGGTATTGGACAATTGGCTAGGAAAGCAAATGGCCTGGAAGTTGCCTGCAAACAATTTGCCCCCTGGAACTTATTATGCTAAAATCTTTTGTCATGGGTCAACTGGTAGTAGAATTTGGCTTGGAATATATGGCGAGGGAAAACAATTCATATTGCAAATATCAAACTATGGTTTGAGTTTAATTCTTGCTTATTCACAAATGATTACAAGAGAAGATACACGAGCAATATTGAAGTACACAGAATAGTAGGAAATCATTTTAAGAGCTCCAGAAAAGCAGAGACTGTTATTTTACCCAAAATAAAACACACAAAGACAAAAATGTTCTTATTGTTTTTATTTCATTTACTCCTGACAGCTCTAGTATGTGAAGATGGCTTTGAGTACAATGTATGTGGCCCTGCTTGTCCACCAACCTGTGTGAACCGTCTTGGCCAGGCAAATTGCCCCATCAGTCACTGTGTGGAGACCTGTCAATGTCCAGAAGGAATGGTCCTTGATGGTGATAAGTGTGTCAGTACATATGAATGTGGCTGTGTTGCAGAAGATGGACGCTATTTCTCTGTTAGTAAAAATTTCTTATCATTTTTCCTCATCTTTATTCCTTTCTTTATTCATTTACATATCTGCCAACTTTTTCATTCCACAAATAAAGTAGAACTCTTGTGGTAATGCAAAGTAATGGTGACATCATGTGAAAAAGAATTGTATCATAGTACCCTGGTTGTGTTAACAGAAGACCACAGTCTCAGAACAAGAAATGAGGAAAAACGAGAACTTCAACACTACACAATTTACACCAAATTAATCTCTTGCATGAGCAAGAACTAGTAGTACCATATGAATGACCTCACAACTTTCTTCCCCTTCCTCCCTTATAACTCATTCCCTTCAACCATTTCTAGTCTAATGATCTTGAATTAAGTCATAGCATATTGATTGATTTCTGGAAATAAGGTAATGTTACAGCAAAGTTTGATATAGGGTTCTGTTTTCTTCCTGCATTCAGAGGAATGAGGTTTTAAAGTTAAGTGGCCAAGCAAAGAACTTACCAGCCTGACTTTTTCCTTGCATGTATTTTTTTCTAAAACCCCTGGCCAGCTAGGCTGACTCTTTAGAATTCTTACTGGCCAGATCCCAAACTGTTTGACATCAGGCCTCTGGGCCATGGCTAAATGGAACCCTGGAATACCATAATGACAGCATCAGTTTAACAGTACAGCAAAGAGACTATTAAAGAAGCTGATCGTGTATCATTGCTATCACAGTCTTATTTGCTACATCAGTATTTAAGTTCAGCAGCAGTGCAGTCAACAAGATACAAAATTTTGTTGGGGGGGGGGGGGGAGAAATATGAAGATTTTGCTTTGTAAAAAGAAATAGCTGGTCCAAAAAGTTTCAAATTCAGTAAGTTAACACATTACAAGTCTTCACTATGAAAGTGTACCTTTGAATTTTAAAGTTATATTATTTTGAACCAATTAATCATGGTTTCCCATCAGCCTGGTGAGACTTTTGTCTTTGAAGACTGTACCTCTACATGCTCCTGTGCAAGTGGTGAGCTGTTCTGCAACAATACAAGCTGTCATGCTGATGCAGAGTGTCTCGTTAGAAATGGGGAGAAATCTTGCTTCTGTAAAGAGGGTTTCATTGGAGATGGATATCTAGTTTGTCGACCAAGTAAGTTGGAACCTCTCTCTTTCTTTGTGTCCTCCCCCGCTATACTCTCCCATCTTCCTCCACCCTAGACTGTTTGCTTGAACATAAGAGCATTCTTAGTTTTTCAAACTTTGTTCATTTAAGACCAACATTACAAGTATCATTCCTGTGATCAACTAATAAGTAACCTTACGTGATGCTAGAAGTGAATAGTAAGTTTTAGCCATCTCTAGTTGACCACTCTTAATCCAGAATCTGTCAGAGAACTTCCTGTCCAGGTATTGAGATCAATAAAGTTAAAGGGGTTTGAACCCCTTTAAAGATTGGTTGGTCAATATATCAAGTTTGTTTGTAAAAGGGATTAACTGTTGCAATTATAGAGATAAGCTTCACCCGGGAAAGAGCCTTTTTCACAGGTAATATTGGCTAAAATGTCCTATTCAATTCTAGCAGCATGTCCAACAGTTAGTGAGCTTCAATAGCACAGGTATAGTCCACAAGCCTCTCCAACCTTTGATTACAAATTCTATATTCCTCCAGAATAATTTGATTTTTGTGCTGAGTGAAGTGGCTGTACAGTGCTGTAATCATTCTACTGTTAATTGCATTGTAAATCCTGTTTATTTAATCTTTCGATGAAATATGTAACAACCTCGATCCACTAACTTCCTAAGGATACACTTTTCACCAGAACATAGGGAATGGAGGCAAGATATTTAGAGGAGAATGCAATCATTTTCAAAATGTCTAAATAATTCAGTTAATGCTGGCCTACCATTTTGCTGATTGTCTGCCAACAAAAAATCTAGCCATCTATGTATTTAGAAAGGTAAATATATTCAACTGTATGCATCAGTTCTTCAGATTGATCAGTTCCTATATGGTCTTTTTCAATTTTACTTTTCTTACAGTTCCTAGTGTATGCCGTGTCTGGGGTGACCCTCACTACCTGACCTTTGACGACAATCGGTATGACTTCCAAGGTGACTGCGAGTATACACTTGTCAAAGACTGTATAAATGAGACATTCCATCTTATCTCAGACAACTTCAAGACTAACCCTTCAGAAAAGTGGTCACTTCTTGGAGAGCTTCGATTGATATACGAAGGCACTGAGTATGCCCTGATACGTGCTGGTGAAGTCAGGGTCAATGGTGTCAGAGTGACGCCACCTTACTTTGGTGGGGATGGAATTGTCATAATACCCAGTCATCGACGACTCGTAAGTACTTTTTTCATCAACGTGAGTATTTTTCCTGTTACAGAGGACATGTTTGTTTTAACTTTGATAATGTGAACCTATTACTTTTGACAGTGTTACACTGTTATCTTTGACAGTGTTCTTGTCAGAGGAGCACTTATGTAGTTTGTGAAGTGCAGTTTGGTTGATTTTTACGAAGTTGATATCATGGAAAGAAATTGTTTTCATAAAGAGAGCAAATCCTAGGGTAAATTAGTTCAAATAACAGATTTAGGTAGTCTTGGAAAACTTAAATTACTTATTTAAAAATGTGAAAATTAAATGCAATTAATGAAATATTACTCACTGTACCATAGTGGTCTCAAAATCATGAAATAAAGCAGAATTAATCTGATGGGTGTGGCTAGTATTTTTTTCATCAAGACCTCATATTGTCTCTAAATAGATGCAATGCATTGTAACAAAGATGGAATAAACTCAAGAAAAATGACCCCCAGAATCATGAATTATGTTCATCTCTAAATAGTTTTATGAACCCTTGAAATGTTATTTCACCAGACAATTAGAACTGGCTTTGGCCTGCTGATAACCTACAACATCGATGAGAATGCTGAAATTGTGTTGAGCGATGACCTCAAAGGAACTGTTTGTGGTCTCTGTGGCAACTTTGATGATGATCCTGACAATGACTTTACCAAACCAGATGGTTCTTTGGTAAGAAAAATTGAAGAAATTTACTGTCTTTGAAGGCCAATTCATACTTCAGTATAGCACAGTGAAGTTATGAAAGTTGAACACTGTTTAATGCTGTCCATGATTGGCCTGAAGAGCAAGGGATTACCATGTATGGTTCTTATTAGCTTTATAGTGCATGAAAATTTGGAAGTATGAACTGGCCTTTAGTGAGTCTTAGTGTGACATATGTGGTTTTGTAACAGATACTGAACTGAAATATTGTGTTAACAGTGAATGCTTGCTGTAGAGGTAGTGATGAGACTTGAGTAAGAAGCAGAACGCATCCTTGTAGTGTTAGAATACTGCACCTGCTATCTTTCTTTGAATATTGGAAAGAAGAATATCTCCTATCACTATTCATAAAACCTGTCAGAATATGAGATTTTCATTAATAATAATATCAATAGCAATAATATCATCAAATTTATAACATTCTAAACAAAAGGGACGGTACTCATAAAGTAGCGTAAAGGTGACAGAGTTATAAAGCAGTGGTTAAAACTGTTTGGGTTTCCCATCTGGAATGGCTTTTCAAGAAGAAACCAAGTAGAATCTAAATTGTTGAGTTAGTTAGCTATCTGGCCTGAGTGTTATTTTTAAGCTATAGGCTTCTCCCACATTTGTGGTCACGTAGCATTGTAAGATAATCATCCTTCAAGGCTGGAATTAAAACTTTAGTTAAATAAACGTCAAGTACATTTAGAACCTAATCTCTACCAGCAATTATGATGTGCTCTGTTGAACAAGTATATTCATCAGGATATGCAAAATTATGATAGATGAATGGTATAGAAAAAAAAATAATTAGACCTTTCACAAAGTAGTCACAAACTGTCAAAGTAGCTGGTATAAAACCATTTATAATTTCTTGAGAAGACTGGGAAGACTGCACTACAACATGCTTGCTATTTTGAAATCAGTATTCAATAATACCTCAAATCTACGAGTGAGCTAGAACAGTTAGTTGTAGAATTTGAGTCAGCTTTAAGTAAAAGTTTATATCCTGGTTTCATTTCCTTCTTTCTTTGTAGACTGCAGATGTCAATGAATTTGGCGTAAGCTGGACTACAGGGACAGAGGATTGTCAGGACCTACCGCCTCCTGTTGACCCTTGTGAGGATGATATAAGACAAATAGCTGAAGATACATGCTACATCATCCTTGATCCACATGGTAGGTTACTCCAGATGTATATATTGAGACAAGAAGTTACAAAATTGTAAATTATGATATGAAAGTACACCACCAAAGAACAAGTGTATGAGAGAAAAATTGTAAGATTGCAATGTCCCTTCCCTAAGGAACATAAACAAACTTAAAAAGCTGCTGATATTAAACCAGGCATTAAATATGCTCTCTCTTTAAAACTAATGGTTTTTCCAAAATTAAACAAATTGCTTCTTTTAGCTATTGAAAGGTCTGTGATGTAGAAATAAAGGTGAGTATGGTATGTAGTAAACTTTCTGTTCAAAAAGTGAGGAAAGACATTTGTCAGTACTTCTTTAGACAGAGTGTGGTTAGCTTTACATTTATACTTGACAATATCTTGTTTCCCAGGTCCATATGGTGATTGCCATGAGTACACAGATTTGACAGTGTTTTATGAGGCATGTATCTTTGACCTTTGTGCTGGTTACCCTGAGGATGGTCTGATCTGCTCCAGTGCAGAACAAGCTGCCCTAGCCTGCCAAAATGCTGGCGGCACACCAGACAACTGGAGGGCAGATTTAACTGAGTGTCGTAAGTACTACATATCTTGATACTGCATAAAATGATATTTTTTATTTGGAAGGGATATTGGGTGGTTTCAGAGTTGTAGTATGTATTTATAAAAACGTCTCTTCCCATCTTCATCACTCAGATCTTTATATGCAATCCATATGGTTCTCTTCATATTGGTAATTCATGGGTTTACTCATCTTTGAACCAAAGAGCTGTCATTTATTTTATGCTACTTTAATTTTGATATTAGAAATTGTAGAAACATTATGTATATGATGTTAAAAGGTAAAATAATTTTTCATGGGCACGATAGACTATGTTAGCAGATAAGACTCCCATGGCTAAGACAGTGCTAAAGGTATGTGACATAGTAGTCCACACTGCATAGCACTGTCTCATGCACTCACAGACTAGTAATACATACCCTTCAGAATTGTTTCAGGAACTTTGTGGGTCAAATTCATTATCTTCATTTAAGAAAGTTTTTGTTTTTAATGACTGCTCTATTTCACATTGATTGGAGCAATGTAAGTCTATGGAATCTTTTTTTTTCTTTTTTTGCAGCATATATCTGTCCTGATGGTATGGTATATTCACCATGTGGTAGCCCGTGTCCACAAACCTGTGCCAAACCAGGAGTAATAGATTACTGTCAGGCAGATGAGACCTGCGTGGAGACGTGTGTATGTCCAGATGGGTACCTGCTGGATGGTGAGGAGTGTGTGCCCAGTACCCAATGTGGCTGCCTCTTAGATGATACCCAGTACCTCAGGGTAAGAACATTTTAAGTGGTTTGGTACACCAAACGTGTTGCCGTTTAGATACTAAGATGCTCGTTGTTTCTGTACCTACATGCATTCTTGTATGGTATCATTTTTCACTTGTCTGCTGAACAGGTTTTCATTAGTGTCTTTCAAATTAATGTGACAAAGTAAAAGCATCATACAAATGAAGGTGATGTAAATCAAGCAGTGCAATTGCTAACATGTATTTTATTATTTTCATTAAGTTTCTATTCTTACTTTATTTTGTCTTATTTTGGTTAAACCAGCCTGGCGAGGAGTATGTTTCAGATGATTGCTCCACAACGTGCATCTGTGAAAATGGACAAGTCAGTTGTAGTGATACTACCTGTCACACAGATGCAGAGTGTACTATCAAAGATGGCACCAAGGCTTGTTACTGCAAGGAGGGCTATCAAGGGGATGGCTACTGGGATTGCACACAAGGTGAGGTGGTTGTGCTTGTTTACTGTTTATTGAAGGCTAGTGGTTGTGTAGATGGCTTGATCAATCAGTGAAGATTCTTTTGTGAGAGAAAAAACCTTGAAAGGGGCAATTCTTGATTAAACTATCTTCACAAAATGTTATGCAACAGGGTTTGAAAAAACATGGGAGCGCAGTGCGAATTTGCCCTGGTAACCTTAAAATTGGCTCCCTAGTTGGCATTAGCAGGGGGCAAAAACATTTTGGACAAATTGCAGAAAATCGCCCCTGTAAATTCTTGTCAATATTGAACATACTGTGAAAGAGTCACTAGCACACAAAATTCCTAAAGTACCACCAAATATGGGATTTACAGAGGCAATTTTTTCTTCAAAATTGCACCTGAATTTACAAAGTATTTTGGACACTGGTATGCAACCAAGCTGTGATGATATTTTCTCTGTTTGTTGTTTGTAAATGTTTATCATGGCCTTGGTATTAAATAAAACTCTTCTTTGCACAGCAGTGGTACAATGTTACTCAAATATGTATCCAAGTAAATGTGTAAACATGGCACTATTTCATCATTGTATTTTCTGTCTCACAGCACCTGGCATTTGTGAAATCTGGGGAGATCCCCACTACTTGACCTTTGACCATGTACGATATGACTTCC
Organism: Holothuria leucospilota; assembly: GCA_029531755.1. Classification (NCBI taxonomy): domain Eukaryota; kingdom Metazoa; phylum Echinodermata; class Holothuroidea; order Aspidochirotida; family Holothuriidae; genus Holothuria; species Holothuria leucospilota. The sequence goes on from CM055964.1 coordinate 4,966,287, forward strand.
AAGGAGACTGTGAGTACACTCTTGTGAAGGACTGCAATGACTCCATATTCCACCTGATTGGAGACAATGTCAAGAACAATCCTTCTGATGAAGTGTCTATCATGAGACACCTGAGGCTGACTTACCTAGGGACAAAGTATACCATCATGGCTGGTGGTGAAGTCAGGGTTAATGATGTTAGGGTATCACCACCATACTTTGGTGATGATGGTGTTGTTATCATACCAAGTTATCAGCACATGGTGAGTAACTTGATGATCAATCTCTTGAATCTGTGTTGTCTGAAGGTGTAAAAAGTGTGTTAAAGAGTATTCTATAGTTTGTTTACTGAAATAGGTTTAGGAATTGAACACTGTCTTGATTACAAGAGCAAAAAACTTTGGATGGAACATCTGAGACTAGTGAGTAAACTTTTACAAATGGAAGCATTATGTGTGAAAGGAAGAGATTCCACATATTTGGAAAATATCTCCCTTTAGTTTCTCCTGGTTGCACAAAGCTGCTACATCAACTGAAATATGTGACAGAATAACTCTACATAGATACCATAAACACATCATGCTTCCAACCAAGACTCCCCATATTAAAACTAGAAGCATCACAGCATTATAGTTTAGGAGTAACCTTGATGTATTCTGTGCAGACGTCTTTCTGCAATTTGTTTGTGCCATAAACATCCAGTCCCGTATGCGTCCGTGGTCTACACTTATACACATAAATATGTAACCCCCAAATAATCTTAAAGTGGTTTTGGCTGCAGTCATTGAGACACTTTCGCATCTTCTGAGCATGTGGTTCACTTTCCCGTTTCAGACTCTAACCACCAATGTGGGTCTCTTGATCCATTACTTCAGCAACATGAATGCAGAAATCCACCTTAACCATGTGTATGAAGGCACTGTGTGTGGCCTCTGTGGAAACTTTGATAATGACCTGAGTAATGACTTTACCATGCCCAGTGGAGAATTGGTAAGCAATTTTTGAAAAAGGGTCATCCCTATTATTTTGCGGTTTTCATATTTTGTGGTAGAATCCTGATAATTTGATTTGTTGGTAGTGGGAAATTAATTCTCATTGCAGAACAGTAGTAACCTGCCAGCATTGAGATGAGAGAAGGTCATCATAACAAGTCGTATTGTGACAGTTTCATTAAATTTGTTTTCTATGATACAATAGAACTCTTGTTACTCTAAGAAAACTAGTAAAACACTTGTGAAACTTCTTCCTTACATTTTCTTTAAAGTCATTGATATTTCTTCACTGAAAAGTGATACATTCCTATTACATCAAGATCATTGTTATTAATGGTTTCCACGAAGGCTTATGTTACAAAACAGCAAGAAATGCACCAAAACTCAAGGCGATTGACCTCTTGTTGGTTAAGTATCCTTGACAGTCATTGCTCTATATGGACTGCATTCACAAAGGAGGTTTACTTTGACAGTCCCTAATGAGACTTTCTTTGCTACCAACTTTATGCTGGTGTTGGCATCCTTTGTGAGCAAACCAAAAGTAACTTCCATGCGGACACCACATTGGGTGTCGCAAAGTCTTTTGTCTTTCATCTAAGTATACACAACTCGGTTTAACAGGATGTGGAAAACTAAAGCATAAGGCTGATCATGAATGTTAGTTATCAAGTCCACAAAAAATTGGGGCATTGGAAACTCAGTGATACTCAAAATTTAACATCTTTCTATGTGTATACAGACAACAGATCCGGTCGAGTTTGCCCACAGCTGGCGAGCAGGGACCACGCAATGCCAGGATGAAGTTGATATCCCAGACCTCTGTCTGGATGATGAATCCTTCTATGCTGCCTTGGATGCATGTAATATCATTATTGACGAACGTGGTAAGTTTGCGCTCTGGTTGTGAAGGGAAGCCCTCAATATTATCTATACATTATAGGAGCAAGAAAGTGTTAGAAAACTAACTCTATGAATAGACATAATAGGACCTCCCTTACTGCCAGAGATAATAAAAAACTAGGAAGGTTTTACCAAAAGCTACATCAGCTCATGAATAGAATTGTAAAGTGTTACTTCCAAATTAGTTTAATACCTAAGAAAGAAATGTAAATATCTTGTCCTCTTTAACCATTGCCCTTTTACTGGTAATATCATAATGGATTTCTTAGTACATACCATAGAGGAAGAAATTATTGTTTTGAATATATTCCATACTGGTGGTTACACTTGAAAATGTATTCTACTATATTTTATATGTTAAGGTTTGCTTCTAACATGTTTTAATGTTAATGCTTCTATTTTCAGAAGCATCATATTTTATCACTGTTAAATTCACTGACTAGTTTCATTTTTCTCGTATGTCACTTTTTCTCACATTTGCAAGGTCTGCTTCTTAATGTCACAATGTTAACACTTTTAATTATGGATGCAAACAAAATTTTATCTCGGGTGTATTTGCTGATTTTACTCTCAGGACCATTTGAAAGTTGCAGTGATTACATCAACCTTACAATATACTGGGAGTCATGCGTGTATGATGTCTGTGCCACAGTCCCTGACAATGTATGTGCCAGTGCAGAACAAGCCGCTCAAGCATGCAAGCAAGCTGGAGGAATACCTGGTGACTGGAGAGAGGCTACCCCTTACTGTCGTAAGTAATACCTATGTAATTTACTTAGATACATTTGATTAACTAAATTTGATTGAGGCAGGAATTTTTATAGTAATTGACTGAGCTTTATGCAGGATTGAATTACAGTCTGAAGAGAATTAGCTGTACCTTGCTTAATTAGTTACTGAACTAAACACACTGGTGGTCATATTGCACGATGAGAGGCCAGGGGAGGGAGGAAAGGGTGGTCATGGGCAGTTTGCCCCCACAGCTAAAATTCCATCTAGAGAGATTAGGAGCTAGGGCCAGAAAACATCACATTTCACAAATCTGCCCTCCTACCTTCCTAAATAATAATCAGTGAAACAGTAACTGTAACAGATATGTACTGCAAAATAGCCCCCATATTTTTTGGGGGGAAGGGGGAGGTTGATTGTCTTCCTAAACATTTTGAAAAGACCCATTTGAGAAAAATAAAATTTATACCCTGCATACTGGTGCCAGTCAAAATGGGAATGAGTGTAATTTGCATAATATCATTTGAGACCCATGTCAAACTACTATGACAACCACAGTATTTTATGTAGAGGATACAAAGAATATAACAACCAAAACTTTTTCTTGTTGATAGCATTCACTTGCCCTGATGGTATGACATACTCACCCTGTACCACACCTTGTCAACCATCCTGTGCCAAGCCTAATGAAGGAGTGTATTGCCAGGATAGTAACCTCACCTGTATAGAATCCTGTGTCTGTGATGATGGCTACCTAATGGATGGAGACAAGTGTGTACCTCGCACCCAGTGTGGATGTTTGTTGGATGATTCTCGTTACCTACAGGTATTATGGCTTGAATGGCCTTCCATGGATTTAGAAAGTATAACACAATTTTCAAGTATATGAATACATTATATTAAACTTTCACTTACACCTTAGATTAGTGTAAGTTTAATACATTATATTAAACTTACACTAATCTAAGGTGAAACTTTTAATACATAGAATGTATAGTGGTTAGGATAATTAATTAAGGAATTTTTAATGTTAACAATGCTATTTTCGTTGTAGTGCTAGAGGACTTAGATTGCAATGTTTTTTCAATCTTTTTTTTTACTAAGTTGTAACTTTATCTTCTCAGGTCAGCTAAATATTTACAAATACAGCATTGTTTTTGTGGTGATGCATGTTTGCAACAATTCACCCTCAGTTTTTGCAGAGAATGTAATCTCTGCATGAATATCTGGCATATGTTTAGCTAGCCCAAATATTCAGCCAATTATATTGCAGGAACAGATCAACTGTAAAATATTAGCCACAAATTTAACAAGTCGCCCAGCTCTGTTGTTTTTATTTTGAAAAGAGGAAGTCTTCACAAACCCATTTTTCTATGCAGGCCTGTTTAACATTTTGGCAAATCCTTATTCCTCTAAAGGAAAACTTTTATCACATTATTTAAAAAAATTTGTCATCAGAATTACAACAAAATGCTGTATGTTGAACATTTTGGAATTATCTTGATTTTACAGTAAAACCCTGTTTATCCGAAACCCCGTTTATCCGATCTAGCCGTCAGATTTAACAACAACAATAGTCAACAAAATTACAGTAGTTTCCACCAAGTTTTCATGCTTTACAAGGCAAAATTCAGCGTATATTTTTGCAGAAATGCACTAATTTTTCTCGGGACTTTAAAAGTCATGGAAAGATGTCATGATGACTTAAACAGCCAACATGTGGACATAGATAACAATCTGTTATCTCTTTGTCAAATTTGGAAGAAATATCGTACGTATTTGCTTTGAAATTCTTGTTAGGAGCCATGAGTCGGCATAGGCTCAATATCCTCGTGTGCAAAAATACGTTTGGCTAGCGTAAGTCCTAGTTTCACTAAATCTGAAAAGTAGTGAGCTTCATACCTAAAAATAAGGAAGGAAGACCTTACAAAAACATTGCGAATTGCTGTTTGAGAGTCTCCTACACATGTGTCTCTAACATTTTTGGAAATTTAAGCAGAATTTATACTTTAGATACCTCTCCAGATTGTTACAGTTTCTCTTCAGCCCACACACTTATTTAGTGTGTAGAAAGCATTGGTCATTCAGACGAGCAAAGGCTCTAATTTTAGGAATAAAGTCTCTCTGTTTTAGAAGTCTTAAAATTTATTTGTCTTATCATCGGTCACAAAAAATAGTAACGAAATAGTTTTGGGGATTTTGTCTGCAATTTTTAGCCTGTTCGGAATTATTTTGGAAATGTGTTGACCCACTGTCTTATGGACCCAGTGTTCCGTACTTGAGGCAAATACTTGGAACCCCATTTATCCGAATTTTTTCGTTATCCGAACAACCTTCGGTCCCGATGTGTTCGGATAAAGGGGTTTTACTGTATTGTATCATTACCAGCTTCCCACCACACCTAACTTTTGAATGATATTTGTAAATATTGGTGGCTAGCTCTTCAAAAAAATCTTTCACTTTTATGTAGCCTGGTGAGGTGTACGTTTCTGATGACTGTGCTGAGAAATGTACTTGTACTGGTGGAGAGCTGCAATGTGAAATGACAGAGTGTCACCCAGATGCTGACTGTGATGTCAAAAACGGAGAGGTGTCGTGCTTCTGTCGTGAGGGCTATGAAGGAGATGGCTATTGGGATTGTAGGAGAGGTAGGACTAAAGTATGGATTTGCTTTGTCAGTGATGTTTTTTATTCATTACTTTTTTGTCATTTTTCATCTTAAATTGCAGTCATGAAGGTAAAAAACAGTAACTACATTCCATAATGTAGTATTAACAGAAAGACAGCAGTATTCACCAGTGTTGTAAAGAGTCACAACTCGAGTCACTTCTCCTCAAAATGATAGCGACTCGAGAAAATTCAGGAGTAATTTCCCCATTGAAATAGTACAGTGACTCGAGTCAATGTTGCGACTCGAGTCACTTAAAAGTTTGACAATTGGTGACTCGAGTCACGAATCTAGTGACTCAATTACAACTCTGGTATTCACATTAATCCTCCAACTTAAGTAAAGTATGGCATGGAAGCGATGGTAGCCGGTACCTTTTTCAAGTAACCTCCCTTACATTTAATTGAATACGTATTCATTCATTTTGAAACATCTGCTCAGAGTGGAAGGACTAAGCATGTGCAAATTTGCATTCATCAAACATTTTTGTAATTAAAAATTGATTGTTCTTTCCCATTTGCACTTTGGAATGTGGGGCACACATATGAATACAGAAAGACTCATTTGTTGGTTTTTTACTGCACACGTGCTACTGATCAATGAACAATGTCTAAAATGGCACCATACTTTTGTTTTGAGGGTCTTTCAAATGCCAAAAGGTAGTTACAATGATATCAGCATGATATCATGAGTGTGGATGTGTGTTTGTGATGTCGTGCTTGTGTATGTGTGTTTGTGATGCTTGTATGAAACAGGTATGTATGAGAATAACCTAATGCCTCTCAGAAAAATATGACCTTCCATACTTTAAACAGCTGATGGCATCTGTCAGATCTGGGGTGATCCTCATTATCGAACCTTTGACTTGAAGCGATATGACTTCCAAGGGGAGTGTGAATACACCCTTGTCAAGCCCTGTGGAGGAGATCCTGGTCTGCCCCAGTTCCATCTCATGAGTGACAACTATAAGAGAAACCCTGATGATAAGATCTCATACATGAGAGAATTACGACTACTTGTGGAGGATATTGAATACTCCCTCTTTGAAGGAGGAGAAGTCCGAGTTAATGGTGAAACTATTTCTCTACCTTACTTTGGTCCTGATGGAACATCTATCTACCCTGCAAGGCCTAATGTGGTAAGAACAAAATATCTTTCTTGACATTGCTCCAGGTTGTGATTCAGTTTATGTGTTCTCTAGCAAGTTCTTGATACCTGCAGCAACAAGACAAAAATTATATGTTAAAAAATTTGCATGCAATTTGCCAAGGGATTATCTATCCATCTTTTAAAGGGAGAATGCAGTCACCCCAATAAAGAATTGTACAGTAGACTATCCTATTTCCTGAATGGATCTTGAGAATCATGTGACAGTATTTTTCTCACTCAGTTGTAAAATTTACAAGGAGCAACTGCTTGGTTTACCTTGAATATGCAATATTTATGTTCTAAAATATTATGAAAGATATTTGGAAGAGAATAAGAAGAAATTTGTGTCATTTAGCTATTGTTTCAAAATAAGTTTGGGGCGACTGCTTTTGACCTTTAATCTTTTTCTCATCTTTTCTCAGGGGCAAATGGTATGTGGGAAGTTGTGTGGTTAAAGCCCTTTGTAAACTTTTTCAAAATATAACAAATTATTTTCATATTTTTGCAAAAATTGTTACTTTTGTGTGATATTTCAAAGTATGCTATAGGAAGTTGTATGTGGACAAAGAGGGAGCATGTTTTGTATGCTTGTGAAAATGACAAAAAAAAAAGATGGACAAACCCCCAAGAAGATAAATTTCATTTGCGGAAGTAAAAAGTAATCAATGTGACAAATATGTAGGTGTGCCAGTTCCCCTTGTAAACTAACAATAGGTCTGTTTTCATTTATAAGCATCTTGAATTCATCATAGGGAGAGATAATTTAAGTAGAGCTTCCTCCTATTTGCCAGCAATATTATACTCTGTTATATTAGAGTGGACATGACATGTATTCCAGATCATAGTTTGTTTTTAATTGTTTCTTCCACAGTTTTTAGCAACCAATGCTGGTCTCTTGATCCGATTTGATGGCAGAATAAGTGCTGACATTCACCTGAATCCACTCTATGCTAATGCCACCTGTGGGCTGTGTGGCAACTTTGATGGTGATAGTAGCAATGAATTTACTCTACCTGATGGCACCAGAGTAAGATAATGCTCTCTACTTGTCTTTCATTTAACAAATTTTTTGCTTAAACTTTTATCAGTCAGTTTTATCCATAAATACATTTTTTGGCTTATAATAAATAAAAGTGTGCAACAGTTAGCTACTTGACATGATCCTCTTTCAAATGAGTACTCAGTTTTCATATTAAGTTTGTAATGCTAACTCTTGTCAAATTGCATACTTGTGCAAAATGATGGAGACCTTCCGTACATGGACAGAATAATTTCCTCTTTTTTCAGGCTGCTGACATTGATGAGTTTGGAGACAGCTGGAAGATTGGAACAGAGTGTGTGGATGATATACCTACACCCTTAGATCCTTGTAACAATACAGAGTACTCTGAACAAGCTCTAGAGCTCTGTAACATCATTATACAAGATCCAGGTGGGTGAAAGATTTTAAAGGGAATAAACAGTTGCTCTATTATATTGAGACAGTAACCAAATTTTACAAATCTCCTTATCCGTCTCTTTCAAGTATCTTGCATATTGTTTCCAACATAAATGTTGAACATTACAGATAAGCAAAGAAGTAAGTTTGTGTGAATGTAACAGTGTAGAAAGAAAACTGTTACATGCTTAAAAAGAACCATTTATGAATGAGATACCAGAATACCAGGGTAGACAAATGCAGAATTTGGGTGACTGAATTTTTCCTTCAAGTGCTGTAGTCTTTAACATTAAGTTTAGAACAGGCAAGGAATTGTGGGCATTTGTAAAAGTTTCAGAAAAGGGGAACTTGTTTGACCCAAAAAACATGTCATATAAGAGGTTAATGACACATCTGATTTTTTTATGAATTTATTTTTAAGTTCCGTTTAGAATGGAGCACGACAAATGTTGTTCTTATATTTGCACTCTACGTAAAATGACAAAATGGACTTAAAGTGTGTCAGATGTGTTGTAAAACATTTAAAAAGTATGTACATATGGGGAGGAGGATAACCAATATTTTTTAATTTAAATTATTGTTATAGTGGCTGAAAATAAGGTGATCAAGGGGTATGCTAAGTCCCTTCCCTTCCATGTTTTTATTGGGGGAGGGGGGATCAAACCCTCAATTTGGGGACTGGTTGTGGCTGTATTTACATAATTCGTTGGGGAATTTAGCAAATGCACATATGCAAAAAGATTTATTCATGTTTACAACACTTTCGTATTTTTCAGCTGAATACCTTATGCACAGTTTACTATGGACAAGTAGCCAGTGTTGTGAATCAGTGGCAAGTTTGAAATCAAGAAATGTTTTGCTTAGAATCTGTTTTCTATTTTGCAGGACCATTTACATCTTGCTTTGATTATGTTGATCCGTCAACATACTATGAAGCATGTATGTATGACTTATGCTCCACACTACCTGAAAGTGATGACAGATGTTCTAGCATTGAGCAGTATGCCCAGACATGTCGAGAGGCGGGAGTAGTACCAGATGAATGGAGAGATGAAGCTACCTGCTGTAAGATTTCATTTGCATCATGAATCTCTGTAAATTTAAGTTTCAGTTCTCTTATTGCTTTATCTTCCAATTGTTATCACTTTTTCTTTTAGATTTAAAGGGATTTGCCAGTGACAAAAATCAATACCTTCAAAAAATGCTGATAATTTTTCTCATCTAGGAGGTGAAAACCGCATCTTAATAGCTTGCAGCGTTTGGAAGATGTACATTTTCAAAGAATTGCAATTTTTTTCTCAAGACGAAGTGCATCATGGGAAACTGTGATGTCATCGCGGCACATTAATTTGACAAAGCCTTGAATTTCTTTATGATATTGACACTGCTGTAGGGAATATTTATCAACTTTGTTTACTGTGCCCTACATATGTTGTAGATTTATGCTAAATCTACATGGAAAGATATTCAAACTTTCCAGCAGTATCAAATTTCAAGGACAACAGGACATTCAATTATAAAGAAAAACAAAAGAAATCTGAGGCAATGTGCCCACTTTACATAACATTCTGTGACCTTGATGAGAAGTGGAGGTATTTTTGGACAAAAATAAGCAGTCTTTAACGTTAGATATCTCGAGTTAGGAAAAGAGTGTTGCTACGGGGTTTGAAGGGCATGAACTGGAATATTTTTGTCTTTCACATAGGATCCTAATGAAAAGCCACTGGAAAATGCCTTTAAGTTAAACTTTTGTGTAAAGTTCAGGCATGAGCTTTTTCTGCGAATTCGCGGATTTCCGTGATTTTTTTCCAACTTCCGCTATTTTGCATTTCCGCGAAAAATGTGAAGTTGAAAATGGGAACGGCACATGATTTAATCATAAGATGTCAGTGAAACAGCATAGTGTCTTCAGTAAAATGTGTATTTCCACATATTTTGTTTACATGTCACTGCAGCTAGAAATGCATAGTTGACATGTTTAATTATGATACCCTTTTTCCTTGTCATATCATAGCTCCTAGGTCATACTGTAGTGTGCTGCTTGAAAGTGGAAAGTAAAAGTGGAAGCAAACAGTCATGTCCACTCCATATACCTAGTACATACAGTATTATAATGCACTGATTTAGTGCAAGTTTTGTATACATGTACGTACGTCCATTGGCACTGGCTGTGTCTGTACATGCAAGTGTGTAGATGTGCACACTGCAGCTATAGTCGATATACATGCTTGGTACTAAATTTATACTACAACGTAGCTTGTTAGGCACTGAACAGAACGATTGCCTGCAAAGGTAATCAAAGCTTGTATATTCACAGGGCATGTACAAAATACTCAATTGCGCCCTTTCCTACATCTTTATAAGGTTTAAGGCTGGTTGCATATTCTGTTCATATATATCTGTCACTAACTTAGTGGCATTGCCATTATTAGGCCTAGCCTACCTTCTTACACTATCCTAACATATGTATCTGCACTGCTATTGAGCCTAGCCCATACTCTCACAGGCTGACAGGTCTCTGGGTCTGAAGAAGGCAGCCATTCTGGGATTTGGCTTGAAGTTCATAACAAACTGGTACCAATTTTCACCAAAAGAGCTAGGAATTGGTGCCTTAAATTTGGCCTTACCTAACAAGGCCTAATGTTTGGCCTTTGAAGTTTTGGCCTAGCCTAGGCAAGGCATGGCTCTTAATAAAAGTTAAATGTGCTTTACATTACAGAGCACAGCCAAGGCACTTTCCTTAGCCATATGTTCTGATGTACAAAAAGGGCTACTATTTACTAGTAGGTAGGCCCTATACTTTAAAGCCTAGGCCTAGGCAAAAATCCTCTAAAATGTGCTGCAAGTTGAATGGTGTTAAAACTTAATAGTGAGCCATAAAATAATCTTGGACAATGGATCAAAGAAATAAAGAAGCCAGTTGGTATGAACTAGGTTTTGGGAAAGACAAGGTATTAATGCCGACCCAACTTAGTGAACCTTAACACATAGGCTATACAGTATGTTAAGTGTAGGGTGCTTTTGTTATTTGTTTCATCAAAATATGATAAACAATTAGCCCATTTAGGCTATGTGAAATCCTAAAAATCCAGGAGCTTCCGGGGGCACTGCCCCCTGGACCCCTGCCAGGGCGTTGCCCCTGGACCCCACCAGGGGCCCTAAGGCGGGACCCTGGACCCCACCCGCAATAGTTCGCGCTTCGCGCTCAGACTGACGCCTTCTGCGTCAGTATACTACGTACCACATTCAAAAGTTCAGTGATTTTTTTTGTATGTCAGGCTCATCCCTGAAAGTTATTTCTAGCAAATTTAGTTATAAGTACCACTTTATGACCTGCCTGGGGTGATTCTTTTTGGGCATCTCTTTTTGTTGAATTCCTGTGATGGTTGGCAAGAATCATAGTGATGATGGTATATGCAACAGAAATAACACTAAGTTTGTATTGAAAATGTATGTCATTAGGATGTAGAGTTAACAGTGTTAGCAGTGCAGGTACATAGACAGTTTTCTCTCCTGTCCTTGTGATGTAGGGACAGGGGATCATTGGTGTATGATAGTGTCAGAGATTTGTGTGATGTTGAGGGAGGGGGAAGGGGATCATTTGTGTGTGATCCTGTCAGAAATTTGACTTGTTGGAGCTTCTGGTGTAAAGAAAGCGTGATTTTATAATTATTTAACTACTGGCCAACTTGAAAACAATTCCCTTGTTATTGAAGCAGCATCTGTTGTGACTATTTCTTCCTCCCCATCCTTAGATCCTTAGAATTAAATAACTTTGTATTTTATGTACTGCACCAGATTCTCATGGTAACTTTTAATAAATAGTACATTAATAAATTGCTGTTCCCCTTTCTCAAATCAGGATACATTCATCATTATTTACTACAGTGATACAAAACCTTTTCGTGTGTGAGCAGGTACTTAGAGACCTGTAGACGATATTTCCACCCATCAAAAATGTTCACATATTTGTAGGCTGTAGTCATCAGACAATATTTCTTTGAAAGAAAAATATAAATATCAATTACATATTTCATTTTTCCTTTGCTATGCCTTTCAGCATTTGAATGTCCAGAAGGGAAAGAGTATGATCCATGTGCAAGTTCTTGTCAGCCAACATGTTCCAGACCCACCCCTACCCCAGAGGAATGCCCTCTCAATTGTGTGGAGACCTGTGTTTGTCCTCCAGGTTACATGTCAGAGGGAGATAAGTGCATCCCTATAACACAGTGTGGCTGTACCACTGATAGTGGTCGATATTACTTGGTAAGGGTAGTATGTTGACCTTTGTTCATTTTGCAGTGCACCTTAGATGTTGTATAAATGTTGTGAAGGCTAAGCTTAGGGATCAATTAAAAATAAACCCATCACTGTACTTTTTAAAATTTGTTTGTAAAGTTTGATATCTTTTTAAAAACCAGCTTTGGTTTGTATAACCTTTTTACTCTCAAAGAAGCTGTAAGAGGTTTCTTAAGAAATACGAAGGCAATATGCAGTCATTACTTGAATTTACTGCTAGCTGTTAACTGTTCCCTTTATAAATTTCTTCTCTTTAGACTTGTAATTCAATCAATTTTATTTAACTGATAAGAAATATATCCTTCATTTTTATCCTTTGAAAACCCTTCTCCTTCCCGCAGTTTTGCCATTCAGGACACAAAAAGTGATTTTCTCACCTATTGATTATTCATAAATTTTCTTAAATAAATAGCCTGGAGAGGAATTCCTCCGTGAAGATTGTTCTGAGACATGTACCTGTATAGAGGGCGCTCTTGTGTGTAATCCTGCAGGCTGTCATCCAGATGCAATTTGTGAGATTCATGATGGACTTAGAGACTGCTACTGTAAACCTGGTTTCCAAGGTGATGGCTGGGATGACTGCACTCAAGGTTTGTTGTAGGACTGAGAACCCCATGAAAACAAGAAATAAATATTTTTAAAAAATATTTTGATGGAGCCAGTTTTCCTTGAGGTCTTATTTTGTAAAAGCAGTGATGTTGCACACTACTCCAACCCATAATTTATGCAGCACTTCAGAATTTCAATTTGCAATTAGTACTGTGTTTGGTGCTGAACCTATTTAATGCAAAGTTTTTAAATTGTAGGTATGTGCTTATTTTGTCTACTTGAAGCAACCCTGAACATTCACTTGGTGTCCCTTTAGGAGTCAAAGAACTAACAGAATGGCAGACTCCTTTGAGAGGGAGGGGGGCAGAAAGCTTTGGGCCCTTGGGAGTTTTAAGCAAAACTGACCTTCATTTGATCTGCCCTTGGAGCCCATTTATTCTTTTTCTTCAACAGTTTGTACCAGATATTGAAGGTGTCATTTGTGTGGATTGTCAATTACCAGTCCTATCCCCTTTTTGACAATTAGCCTATGTGATTATCATTTTTCATGATTTCCAGAACCCTCTGTCTGCCGTATCTGGGGTGATCCCCACTATGCCACATTTGATGGTCGAGTCTACCACTACCAAGTCGATTGTGAACATTCCCTCATTGGTGAGTGTGATGCTGGCAAAGGAACACTTCCCTTCCATCTTACAAGCACCAACATAAAGCGTGACCCATCTGATGAGGTGTCATATCTCTCAGAGATAACTTTGATGCATGAAGGTAATGAATATCAGCTAATACAAGGCAAAGAAGCAAGGGTCAACCAGCTAACAGTCAGTCTGCCATACTTTGGTGAAGATGGTGTTACACTATTCTCAAGCCCGCCATCAATGGTATGGACATAATCTTCTTAATTATCTGAATTTTTTTTTTTTTCATGTTTAGGTAGTCGGTTTAGTACTTAACGGTGAGCAAAACTTGTAGGAGCAGAAAAAGAAAAATTGATTAATTGGTAGACTTCACTGGTAATAAAACAGTAGAAGAAAACAATATACAAATGAAGATCAGAGATAATATTAGATAAACAATAGGAGTCATTAACCTACAAAAGGAAAGATCAGTGAACAATCATTGAGTTTATTTTTTGAGTTTCTTAATGTGAACAATATTTTGCTTTCTTCTTTTTTTTTCTGTCTTTTTTATGAGGTTTTCTCATAAAATTTAGAAAAACCACAGTGAGCGGAAGTAGTTTGATATGGTGGTTGTGAGATTTATGAGTTCATACTTACCACAAGATTAGAAAACTGAAGTTTTTATGCTATGGACTTGAAAAATTGCTTGTTGACATGACTAATATTAAAATGTTGCTTTGGCGATTTGTATACTCCTGATGGAAAATTTGTGAAATGATAAATGCTATTTACAGAGATAAAAAGATTTCTGCCTTCGTTATATCAACAACTCATATTTTGTGATGCCAGCTGTCCTTGTTTGAACAAGTATCATTTATTCAGAAAAAGAGTATAACTGTCAGGAAAACTGCACAATTGTAATATTCTGTTTGAAATGTTGCAATTTTATCATTAAAATAGTTGGTTATTTGGTTTCATTTAAATTTGTCACAGTGTAAGCTTGTAAAATTCAGTGGTTTAATTTACTGAAATCCATGATGAACAGTAAATGCTAGATTAATGGGGTTATTATGGTGCTTTGTGGTTATGTGAGTGTGTATCTTTGCTTTTATCTTGTGTATTATTAACAGGGAGTAATGTCTCCTATATTGCATGGTATTTTGTTTCTCAACCTACTCTCTGCAAATGCAAAATGTTGCCCTAGTTCTTTTTTATTTTGTTGTGCATATAACCTGAAAATCTCCAACTGATTTTACAATAAAGAACTTAACAAACCTTTCAACAGTGAATTTTTCTCTGTTTTATACTTCATTCTCTCCTCTTGGGGGTTTTATTTCCTGTGCTTGGTATGTAAATATTTAAATAATAAATAAATATAATTTCAGAAGATAAATTAAACAGTAACACTGTGATACTGTTTTTGACAATAGAATATCTTGTTTTGCTTCTTTTTTTGAATACTTTAAGTATTATATAACTAATTAGATAAACATAACAAAGACACACATAACCAAACCTAGGAATAAAAGGTGACATATTCCTGTAACAAGGCAACCTCATTTTTTCAATATTTATCTTACACAGTGTTGTAGTCAGTAGAATATTTTCAGTGGATTTAATACATTGTGCTTTGTGTGGTTATTTGCATTGACAGGCCTATGCATTAGACCTTATGCATATGACATCAAAGAACAGAAAGTGCGCTCCCCAGTGGAGGCAAGGGCTTGTCATTGCAACTTAAACCAACAAATGTAGACAGGTGATTTGTGTACCTGTCAGATACATGCATAGTTATCTACGCACCAAGTCTACTTCGTGCATGCCATGTGCTTCTTTGTTTTGCCGCCAAAATGAAGTCGCGTGATGTCAGTGCACAAGGTCTATACGGACACTTTAAAACAAATGCGATACAATGTGTAAAAGTTCACAACATTGAATTCATGTAATCATTTTCAACAAATACTCTATTTTGTTAGTCAGTTTACTCATCAAAATATCTTTATACCAAGAAAAAGAAGTAGCAAAGTTGCTTCAAAATAAGAGATACTTTAGATGTTCAAACAAAGATTTCCACAAGTTTTGTGGTGTCTTTATTTGTACAAGAAGGTTGAGACTGTATGACACTTGGCTTTATGATTCAAAGCTTCGTCTGTCAATTTAATACCAGAATCTGAATTTTAATGTCTTTGTAGTCATCTATAATTTTTTTCCTTTTTTTTCGCAGATCCTTACTACCAATTCTGGATTACTTGTGAAATACGACAGCACAATTAATGCAGAAATCTATCTAGACCTGTCCTTCTTCAACTCAACTTGCGGCCTTTGTGGCAATTATGACGGCATCATGGAAAATGATTTCACCTTGCCAGATGGCTCATCGGTAAGATTTTTTGTGTTTTAGTTTTGATGAAACATACAAACATCACCCATTTTAAAGCAGAAAATATAACGGATTGTTGTGAACTTTGGTACATGAATGATTGACTATTCAGGAGAATTTTTTGACATAGTTCTCTTCCTGTTTCAACAAAGTGTTTCTCAGACATGTTGATTGAATTTATCATAAAACCTGTACAGTGGTTTTCCAGCTGAACATATTCTGCGGGAGAGATGTGTGTTTTCCAAGCTTAAACCAAACCCTGGAATGATAAAGGTTGTGTTATTCAAAGATAAAAGTTTGGCTCCAATGATAAATAAGCACGGTAAAATCATATACTTTGGAAGTTTTATGTCTCTTCCGTATCACTCATCACAATGAATGAATGAGGTTACTGCATCAATTGATACAGGTGCCTTCCTGTGCATAGGAAAGCTGTATGTTTGTTCTTTAATGCTGTTGCTATTGGTATAACTGTTAGTACTGGTTTATATTTTGGTGCTTGTACTGACAAGCTCTAGTTGCTCTTTAGTGGTATTACATGGTGCTAGAATTACTACCACCAATAGTTTGTTGTGACTGGATGGATCAAATTTGCTGAAATTTCATGAACTAGACAAAACCAAATGAAATGAATTTCCTTCCTTGTAATGCCTTGTATTAAACAGCAGTTAAATGTGCTTTATAGAATAAAAATTATGACAAATAAAGCACAAAATAAAGTTTTGTAGACATTTTTTCTTCAAAAGTGGTTTTTCTGCTTGCACTAAAATTCTGTAACCAAATCAATCCAGATATGTGTTTAATGGAAGTTGCTAAACCTTGAAACAAGTACAGCTAGTCCATGCCCAAATTTTATTGTTTAGCAGGGCTCTTTTCAAATGTTTTATGGAAAATATTGGCCCTAAATCCCTCTGAAAAACTTAATTGTGGCTATTTTGCAGTCTAAATTGGCTTTTTTGTTTTCATTGACATTTTTTTAAGGGCACTTATTGTGACTTTGGTTTCGTTTTGCCCTCCTCAATATATTTCTGGGGGTGAGTTTGTCTGCTTTGAGGTTGAATCACCTGTGGCCCTTGTGTTTTGTATGCTGATACAGCCCCAAATGCCTAAATTGCTTAATCATGAGTAGTGTGCCATCTGTAGCTTAAAACTAGGTTGAAAGGAGCATTTTATAGGTTATAGTCATTGTGCAACATAGATGGTTGCCTAGTACTGATTCAGCATGCTCAGCATTGAGTCATATGAGTCGTGGTTGCATGCAAATATTTCCTTAAATGTACCTTTTTCTTTCCTGACCCAATTTCCACCAATTATAACCAGTCCCTATATTTGTTAATAGCTGAGGTACCCCTGACATATCCTTGAGGACAAACTAGGCTGAACAGAATCATATTTAGAGTGTCATGCTCATTTTGTGAATAACTGTGTAACAAACCATAGAAATCAATTGCTAAGGTATAACTGAAAAAGACTTTCAGAAGCCAATAAAAGAGTGCAATAAAATAACGACAAGCTTTTGTGTAACGCAATTGGTTTACTTCCTCTTTTGCACTGACTAAATGTCATCATTGTAGCAAGCCCTCTGGTGTGTTTGACGAGAGAAAGAAAAATCGTAAAAAAATAAAAACCGGTCAAAATTGATGATTCCGAAAAGCTTTGTCTGTTTGTTCGCACACTGTGATGCTATAGCTAGTAACACTTCCATAGCAGCTGTTTTGTCATGCACAGAGAGAAAGGTACACATTGCAGTCATTCAGTAAACATTGAATTTACGCCTTGCACAATCGCCTGCAAACTTTTGACAGGTTTTGAAGGGAGTTGCCGCTTTGTGATCTTGTCGGTTCTAAAATTGCTGAGTTGCTTTATTTTCATATGCAGCTTCTCTGTGGGTGGTGACATTGGGTTTCTTTTTTGGCAAATTTTTAGTTTTTAATGTTAGTGACCCATTTTTATTATTTTTAATATTTGTGACCTATTTGAAGACAAAGGCACAAAGGTAAATAGGATAAGTTAAAGAGAACCAGTTGTGGCAGCAGGTTTCAGTGATTATAATACACATTGTCTCAGTGCAATATCAATGTATTGTGCCTATGCGGTACAACACATTTGTTTCAGACAGTAGAATCTCTCTTAGTACATTTTATTTTATGTGATATCATACAAAGATGTTAAAATTTTGGCAAGCATTTCACATAGATTTGATAACAGGTTTTCTATAAAATTGTGCAAACTAAGACAAAGACGCTATAGTCCTGTGTTCATTAATGTACACTTGGTATAAACTATAATATGTACTGCGGCAGCACACAGTTCAGCTGGAGAGAACAGTATTACACTCACAATCCCCTCAGTTTAAAAATATCATGCATGTTACATTAAATGATGTTTGTACGCTTTATGTGATATCTCATTCCAAAGATGGTGAAATATTTCATGCCACATATGCAGATGTGGTGATGGATTCTCTTTAAGATAGCATGAGTCTAAACAGGGATTGTAAAGTCCTGTGGTTATTACTGTATACTCAGTTACATTTTTAAGTATATAATCTTTTATGTGGGGCTCCACACAGTATAGTTAGAGATAAAGGTAGCACAGTTTGAATCTCCTGAATATAAAAACATCAGAATTATGTGTGGATAAATAAAAATTATGAAATGTTTTATTGGCAGAGAATAAGACAGGTGGTCAGTTGTAATAAGTCTACATTGAACAAGATCGCTCTGCATATTGAAGCAGGAGCAGTGCATTTGAATTTATCACTTTTGTATGATTTTTGTTGTACAACCTTAACACAAGAAACATCCTGTTTTTACGTCCTGATTGCCCATTACACATATTGAAAGTAATAATGATCAAGAACTGTTGAAAAAGAAATGAATGAATCATCATATTGACAGTGGTGTAATGAAGAATATAAGTTCTGGGAATCAGTTTGGTGCATATAGAAAAAGTACCTAAAGTAAACTGTACTTTAACCTTTCAGACCGGCTGGTAAAGTTGTGAGTGCCATGTGATTCATAACATGATAGATGTCTGTGAAGGGAATTGCTTGGGAGAGGTACATGCTTAGAGTGGTTCTATATCTGGAGCTTTAATCTGCTTGTGTTGGAATCATCTAATTGTGAATCAATCTGATTTATACACTTATTTTTTAATGTGAATTGATTGATTAGCAAACTATTGAGAAGGATGATCAAAGTCAATGCTTTCTTTGCTCTAAGTCTCTTGTCTTTAACCATATCTCTTACAACATTAAACATTGCACAGATTCCTCTGCAATCATGTGGTTCAATCCTCCAATGTGGAAGGGTGGCAGGGGGAGGCATTAGGAGTGTGCATAGGACATGAAATTGTTATTTTAAAAAAGTTGAGACAGATTTTCATTGAATCGTAAAAGAACTTCATCAGATTGTCTCCAACCAAACACCCCCACCCCAAGCCAGATTAAATGATATGAGGAAGTTGAATGTATAACACTTTCAAGTGATGATAATGATTGTAAGAATAGACAGAGATCTGAGATAATGAAGCCATTGTACTTCAAGAGGCTTTGAGGAACCCTAGAAATGATTTGGACTTTGAAACATGAAAAGACATATGAACTCTGTGTGTCACTTTAATGCATTTTTCTATGATGTAATCTTCATTAAAAAAAAAACGAGTGTTCCCATACAACACCCCATCCCCAAATAAATCCTACCAGGGCAATTCCCACCCTGGACAAGCCGACTGCAGTGGTCAAGTGGTTAGAGCATCCGACTTGCAGCCGGAAGGTCTAGGGTTCAAATCCTGGCCGGGTCATACCAAAGACTTTAAAAATGGAACCTACTGCCTTTGTGCTTGGTGCTCAGCATAAACAATGGAGTAGGGAAAACAAGCCAGTGAGCCACAACTGGAAAAAAGGCCGTGGTCGTCTCGACTTGAACCAATTGGTTGGAAACTGGGACGTTAAACCTCATCTAACCTAACCCACCCTGGACAATTCAATATCCCTTGAAGGGAAAGTTTCCTAAGGGTAATTGTCATGGTTGGGAAATGCGTGGGTTGCGAATTGCCTGAAGGAAAGTTGTTAGGGGAGAGTTGTTCAAGGGGGGAAGTTGACTGGATGGGAATTATCCTGAGCAAATTGTCCAAGGGAATGTTGTCAGGGTGAGGGTTGTCCAGGGGAATGGTCATGGTGAGAATTGGCTAGAGAAGTTGCCCAGGGACAGAAAAAGAGGTATGCTTTCAAGTTAATGTCAGGGATGTTTTATATACAATTGGTATGGATGTTAAACAAGAGCTGTGTGATTGTATTCATCTTGTTATACTGTTCCTTTGTAGATCTAGTAGGTGCCCTAAAGTTCCAGTCAGGTTTAAAGAATTAAGTCATAAGTCTTAGCAAAGGTCGTGATATCCAACCTCATCCTATAGAATATAAAAAGTAAGTGTTTCATCACATTTCTCTCTAACAGACACAATCAGTTGAGGAATTTGGAAGAAGCTGGCTAGTGGAATCTGATGAATGTGATGCAGCCCCTGAACCTCCTGAGAACCCATGTAATGGATCAGAGTATAGCTCAGAAGCAAGACAAACATGCTACTTCATCATTGATAAAGCTGGTAAGTCTTGACGTGTCAATTTTTAGATGAATCATATTATAGCTAGATTACTCTGGTGTATGTCCAGCATTAATCACATTAATCTAAAGACATACACATAAAAACTGACTCAAACAGTACTCAAATTCATTTGAAAGTGGCTGAGGGACATTGTCAGTTTTTCTTATGAGCATTTTCCCTGATATACCACATAGATGGATGGTTGGTAAAATTTGCATTGTATTGTTCCTTCCTGTAATGCTTCAAAACGAACCAAACTTGATTGGCTGTTTATTGGTGGAAGCTACTTATTTTTCTTTTTCTAAGTATATGTGTTACTTGGTATTTTGCCTCTATTACATTATAGAACTTATGCACCAATGTCATCACCTTTTTGATAACTACTGTACAATCTTAGAGGACATACTGCACTACTGCGTGTATAGAAGTGTGTACATGTCCTCTGAGCAGGTGCACTTTGGTAATTATTACCCTGTGATGTCATCTGCATATACGGTCTCTTAAAAGAACCTTAAGTATGTAAAGAAGACTGTGTATCTTTATTTGTTGGGAGGCAAGCTAATGTGATTAAAGGTGAAAGTGTTACAGAAAATCATATTTTCACTTGAAAAGTGCAGTTGTAAAATTAAATGTCCTTTAACAAGCATATGGTGTGATACTGCAGTTTCCAAGCCATCTGGGTTCTGTCCCATTTGTAGTCTTTCAGTGTGTAACAGTAAAACCAGCTTTACATTCCAGGATCATTTTCATTTAAGCATCATTACTAATAAGGTGTTGGCAAAATAATGCAATCAATTAAACTGTTTGATTTCTTCCATTATGTGTTTACCACCAGGCACACACCTTGTCAGGTGATTCTGTTACACAGCTATTGTGTGTCTGGATAAGAGTTGGGTCTACTGGTAACAAGTTAACAATGATTTCATATGCTGTAATACCTGTTAGGCTATTCAGTGCATCCTAATGACATGTATCTGCAAGGACATGTCTGGAAGCAGAATCATACTGAAACGAATGGGGAAGTATTTTTCTGTAAATTTGATGTTTTGCCTTTTGGCCTTAGCCATGGGGAGAATGCAGTGTTATCCAAGTATGACTCAGTATACACATGCTCTTTTGTTACTCTTGTTACTTCCGTCCTGGGTATGACATTAAACTGCATCCAGGTGGGGTGAGGAGGTCGTGTGTGGCGAGTAGTTTGTCCCCGACTATCGCCTATTAAATGCACACATAAGACTGTTTTTACTCATCCCATGACTGACGGGTTTTCGGCGCCACAAAACCAAGCAAGCCCCTCCATGGTTGTCCCCCTGTGGGCTGGGGGTTGTAGAATATGTATTTCTCGCCTGTCGTAAGAGGCGATTAAAGGGAAGGACTTGAAACGTATTTAAACTTGTTGACACTATATTACACATTCTTGTTGGTGTGTCGTTAAATCTCATCTAACTAACTAACTCTCTTGTTACTCCAAAATGATTTCCAGTCTTCAAATAAACTTGCCATTCTTGGAACTCTACCTTTTCTTATGCAAGTATATACTTACAATGATGTTAAAGACCATCAGTTTCACTCATTGAAGACAAACTAAGGACTTAAACTGTAGCCAGTACAATAGGTGTAGTTGTAGGCAAGATTTTTGCAGACGGGAGAAGAGTGATGGAGTGTACGTGTGGGAGATAGGGAGGGTGGGGGATGGGAGAGGCAGATGGTATCAAGAAAAGTTCAATGTTTTAGTAAAGACACAACTTACTTTAAATCTTTATAGCCATTTAAGTCTCTGTATTAAGATAAATCCGTACAAAATGAATCACCTGGCTAGGCATCATTTTAGTGGAGGATTGTGTGTATGATTCTATAAATAGTGCACTGTCACCTCTTTAAACAGCAGATTCAAAAATCTAATTAATCAATGTATTTAAACAAATTTAAAAATAAATATTGACTTTTGTGATTTATCATTTCCCATCAGCTTACAACATTGCTTACACTATACCAATGGTAGTATGGAGTTTGACAGTAGTATGAGACATCAAGAATAAGGCACACTGTAATTAATAAATAAATGGAATAAATAAATGATCAAACCAGGAAGATAATGCTGTCTAACTTTTACTGTTTAATCACATTCTAGGCGTTTTTTGTTTTTTTATGTTGTAATGTTTGATTGGTGGTTGCTCTCTTCTACGTCTCTATACTCCAACAAGCCTACATGTTGCCAGTGTAGCCATTACTAATACGATGCATCTTCTGAGAACTCAAAATCATGTTGTGTGCCTGTCTGGGTGGGTTTCTGCGTTAGTTTATTCATCATGAGTCATCCTCTCACACCTTGCTCTCCTATCCTCTCTGCACTGTAAAGGTTGTGCAGTGGTGCATGCCTAACCTCAAACACACAGTCTTTGTTGTGTACCTTGCAAGCCAAGTAGTGCTACTGTTTGGTAAGAAAGTTGTGGTCAATAGTGCCTTAGAAGCTTGTTTGCTCAAGAGATTCAAGCACAAATAACAACACTGGGGAGAGGTAGAGAGAGCTGCAGAGGTGCAACATATGGCCGATGGGTGCTCTAGCAATACGACATGAAGGTCAGTGGGGGGATAAGGGTTAGCCTGTGGTCAGGTTTGGGTGGTGTACTAGAGTTATGTGTGTCGGAATATAGACATATTAGAACGAGGTGTAACCATTTGATAAATGTGCATGGTTTTATTTTGATTTAATGTGCTGCATGGAGAGAATTATTTTCATATTTTCAACTGATTAGTAGATATACCCAAAGATGCTTTAGTCCAGCATGCAACTCACTTTGTAGGCCTGGCAAGGGATTTTCATGGGGATGCACCAAGCAGAAATAACCACAGAGGAACCCTTCTACCTTGAATGGGATTTGAACCCAAGCACTTTTGAAGCACATGGGTGTATGGCAGCATAAACCACTCTGCTACATGAAGACCCAAACTTACCATTGAGTTTTTGTGTCAGTACATATACTTATCAAGACCTTATTAATACAGCTCTGCATTGCCCTCATTAGGTCACATCTTTTGAAAGAATTCCTGTGAAATTTATGGAAAACAGGGATATGGATATCATTTTTGTGTAAACCCAATCCACCTGTATTGTTTCTCATAACAATGCAAAACAAAGTGCTATGTTGCAGTAATGTATGATGCTCAGTTGGACATGCACACACCAAGTTACCAGCCAATTGAAGTCAGATAGTGGTTTCATTGGTGATCTTTTAATAATATGCCATGAATACATGCTACTATACACCTATTGCTGAGGTGTAATGAGTAAAATACAATCTCTTGACTTAAGTACTCCAACATTACAGGTTAAACTTAAGATGATGTCACAGGCTAATTACAGTTACCCTGATCTTGACATGTTGAAAATGAGGGATATTTTTGGATTACTTCTTAAAAATTGTAGTACTCAGTCAACCATCTTACAGCCTTTAGAAAAGCATGTGAAAGTTAAACACCCTGCCCCCTCCTCCATGGATTTTTCTTTTCCATGAGAAGGAAGTACCCTTAGCTCAATAGAAAAAAGTTGAATGACCCAAGCAAAAAAAAGGAAATCTTGACAGCCTTAGTGGATGTTGTGTTTAGCTTCATTGAAGAATGCTGTCACACTGCTTCCATTGTGCTGGTCACTGGACATTTCCTGAGTGGCTTCATAGGTGAATGCACACACACACACAATACTCTATTGAACTTGGCATAATCTAAGATACCTGCCATGTGCCTGCTATGGCGGGGAGTAAATTTTAAAGTAGCTAAGGGCTTTTCCCAGCATGACTATATTACAGTGTCTTTTGCTTTTTTTTTTCTGCTACAGGACCATTTTCAGACTGTCACTTTATAGACCCTACAGGATATTATGAATCTTGTCTGTATGACCTGTGCTTTACACTGCCAGAGGAAGGGGGTGAGTGTGACAGTGCCTTCCAGTATGCCCAGACTTGTAAACAGCAAGGAGGAAAGCCTGGTGACTGGCAACAGTGGTCAGATTGTCGTAAGTGTCATTAAAAATGTGCTTCATGTTAAATTAACTGAAAGCAAATTGCATTTAAAGACTCCTCCATTTTGTCCCAATACCACATTTTCGTCTGCAGTCTTTCAATTATTTGGTGAATTTAAAAGCATGTTCTGGTGACCATTAAGCATTTAAAAATGCTGGAAAATTTTCTGTATTAGTCAGTTATTAACACCCAATCTCAATAGCACCTTGCATTGGGAAGACACTAATTTTGGAAGAAATATTACTTTTCAGCTTCCGCATTGCATAATGGGAAATCTATGATGTCATCTGAGCAAATAGATCAGACATAGCTTTTGTATTTCTTTGTAATTTTGATACCACTATGTTGAGTATTGCATAACTTTGTTTACTATACCATAAGTATGGAACAGTTTTACACTAGTTCTCTATGAAAAAATATTTAAACATTCCAGCAGTATCAAATTTCAAGGACAAACAAGATATCCAATAATAAAGAATCACAAAAGGGATCTTAGGCAATCTGCCCACTTGGCATCACATTCTGTGACCTTGAGGATACCTGGAGGTATTTCTTTACAAAAGTAACCAATCTTTAGGAAATGATATCTTTAGTTGGGAGTGGAGTTTTTGTAGGAGGTTTGGATGAGATGTAATGAAAATTTTTCTCTTTTATATAAGGCCCCTATGAATGCCATTTGATAATGCCTTTAGTTGTGATTCCATACTTTTAATTTGTTTTGGGTTTTTTTTTGTTTTTTTCTTTTGGTTTCTTATTTTACATGCTTACATTGAAACTTACAGAGGTTTTGTGACCCATGTCTCTACACATGGGCCTCTCTGTTCGTTGGACATTTGAGTGTTATGCATTCATAGTAGTACGTACTCCTGTTGTGTATATGTGTTGTAAAATCACCTTTTGCACATGAGCAGTGACAGATAGCAAGGCTCTCACTGTTTATGTAATGCTAAAAACCTCTATTCTGTGAGCTACAAGTATATTTAGAATCAAGTTTGGCAGCCTGCTTTCCTACTTTACAGCTCTTCCATGCCCCAACAACATGGAACCATCACCATGTGCTAGCCCATGCCATGCCACGTGTGCTGAACCAGAAGGCCCTAGTGAGTCATCCTGCCCTTTCACAGACTGCATTGAGACCTGTACCTGTCCAGACGGACTTCTCCTAGATGGTGACAGTTGTGTTCCTCTTGAGGAATGTGGGTGCTTTGATGGTGCACAGTATTATCAGGTTTGTTACAGTTGATTTCAATATCAATCAGTTTGTTCAATTATGAACTTACTAGTACAATGAAAGGTTGTGTGTCAGTCCTGTGGTGTGTGCAAGGGGCACTAAAGGGTCATCTCCCACACCCCTGGTGCTTGGTCAACTTGAAGCCAGGAAAATTGAGAAAAATTGGGTGAAAATGGAGACTGTAATCAGAGGAAATGTCAACCAGACCTCCCTGCCTCTGATCCACTCCCACCCCACCCCCTTTCCGAAATGTCTGAAATCTTTCATGCGCTACTACTTCAGTCCACAACAAAAATTCAGTAAGAAGAGATTTGTCGTCACCTACAGGGTCATTGGCAAATGGCACCATCAGTTAAATCTTTACATAAAACCCACAAGTGAGTTCCCATTTAAGCATCAACCCATAAATTCTGTAGACCTGGTGTTAATGACACTATCAGTATGCCAGCTGAACACAGCATTCAGTTTTTGTAATACAAATCAACTAAATTCCTCTTCCCTCATCAAAAAAGAATGATAAATGAATGCTATTATTTGTTCTGTGGTACCGTTACTTCAACAGTATGAGATTATTCAATTGATTATTCATTTACTGTGTTTTTTTAAGTGTTTGTGTAGTTTTTCTAACTATACCTAGTGTTAGTACATAGCAGCAGAAAAGGTAGCTGGAATATTTGTAAAATAACAGCACAGGTGGATGGTTGCAGTGTTTGTACATCTGTAGAAAAGAAATGCAATATTGGTTGGGTTAAAGATATGTGAGACTAGTGAGGAGGGCAGCTAGTATAGCTGGGGACCTTGAATGGACTCAGACCCCACCCCCCCCACCCCCCCCTCAAAAAATAAGCCTCCCAGAGCTGATAAAACCTTGAAATAATTGTACAGTCAATTTGATCATGTACTGAATGTTTATAGTATTAGACTCAGCTAATCAGTGCATAGCTTACAGTAACCTTTAGCAAATAAATACAAAGCAGTTGACAAAAATTCAAGTTTATTATAAATGTTTTGTGAACAGATTGGTGAAACTTTCTTAAATGAAAACTGCTCTGAAGAATGTACCTGCATAGGTGGAGGCTATTTTGACTGTCTTGTTGGTCTTACTTGTGACCAGAATGAGGAGTGCACTATCAAGGAGGGGGTGAGAGGATGCTATTGTGTGGAGGGATACATTGATGTCAATGGAACATGTGAAGAAGGTGAGAATATATCATGGTATTTGTACCCTGTCTGTGTTTCATATTGCCGCATATACTGTAATCTTCACTATTAAATATACCATATGTTGTGACACTCCTACTAAAATTTTACATTTCTATACCACAGTAGATCAAGGCCTCAGTGGTATGGTATCACTCATAGTCCAGTAGTGTTTAATGAATCCCCCCGTGTGCTCAACACATGGGTTGTGTTGAAAAGTCCAAGCTTCTTTACAGCTTGTATAACAATTCTGTGATTGGAAGTGGGCCTTGTTCTCATTTGCCAGTCAATGATGTTGGTATATTCCACAGTGTTGCCTATGCAAGGGATGTGATGGCTTGTTTTTTGTTAGAGCTCATGAACTGGAAAGTAAGATGAATAATATAATGATATAATATAGATGAATCAAGTACACCCACTGGAATATTGTAATACATTGAATGAAATACAAGAGAGAGAGAATATGATGGGTTTAAACTGGCAGGCTCAAGATTGTTGAACAGAAAATTGTGTTCAAGTTGGTTGGAATCTTGCTTGGCCAAATTATCTCCACTAAACTCATACCACTGTGAGAGATTTTAATGTTGCCTCACATTACTGTCGGACAAAGCAGTTTTACATTTTGTCGTATTCAGATTTGATTCACAAATATTACAGATGAAACTGATACAGGATGTTGTGTATCTACAGAACCTGTTTTTGTGCTAGATTTGACCTGAAAGAATAAATTGAAAATAGCAGCCTCTGTCATAATTTAAAATTGGACAGATGTTTGAACTATCAATTTGCCACACACAAAAAATAATTAATATATGCTTTTTTCACTTAATCAAATTCACTCTCTATTTGCTGTATTTGAATCACTCCACTTTTGCTGCCGTAAACAGACTTATTTAAAGAATGCTTGAGATAACCTTTCACATGGAATACACTTCTCATTGAAAGTACAAAGTTGTTTGCTCATTTGAAGGTCACTGTTACGGGTGGCACTCCCCTTTAGATATGTTACAGTTTAGATCTTTACATTCATACAATAGTGCATGAATAAGACTCACATGGTTATGATAAAAATGTCATTTTATGGCTTAATTGTCAGTCTTGCAACATCTGCTGTGGTTCAGCCCCAAGTCCCTCAACTTTTGTATCTTCTGAAGTGATGCACTTCAGAGTCAGTACTGATTCTGAACTTATGTGCCCACTTGACTTTGAGCGATAGTGCCCCTGAGTAAGCACAGTATGGTCTATAAAATGAGAAACTGCATGTTTTTATTTAGCCAGTTTTAATCTTATCATAGTATCCTCCCTCACAAATAACATTATTGCCGAGGTCAGTTTTTTTTTTTTTTTTTGACATTACCGAGGTCAGTTTTTTTTTTTTTACTTTACCACAAATTAAATGTTGATATCTAATTTATTGGAAATAGAAAATTTTATGTAGTCACATAGGTGCACTAAAAGATATTTTAGGTGTAGATACTGTAAGGAGCATTGCTATCTGTACACTTACATTAGTTGGTGATTTTGTTGAAATGTATGTGATGTTTTTGATTTGATTTCATATGGCAAGAACCAACTAAGTGATGTTCATAACAGTTGACACCTTGTTTGTTTGTTCAGTTTATAAGGCCATCATGTGAAATATTGTGCCATTCTCCCTTCCCCCTCCCCCTTACACTCTTATTACTTTGATGATAGGTTTAGAAAATTCTGCTTTTTTGCACTTCTCAAGTAGAATTAATACATTTTAGAAAAGAATCACATCCCATTTCCTTTAGAAAATTTCTGCTTTGTCGTCTGATATTATGGTTGTGATGGCACAATACAGTAATAGTTAAGTGGCACAGGTCAAAGTTGTGATTGTATATTGTATGTGAATTTTATGGAAGACATGAGTAAGAATGCCCTAATATTTAACCAAGTAGTGCTATAGTGTGTATAATGTAGTATAACTGTACTATAATCAGCATGACAAGTTACTGTTATTAAGTCTGTGGAGAACTGTCTTTCAAATAGGGTGTTTATACTAGATGTGGATCTGATCTCATGTTCAGAATGAGATCCAGTGCTCACAATCAGTAGTGTGGTGTAGAAGCAAATCCTTTGATTTTGATATTGGCAAGTTGTGAGGGTCTGACTCAAAGCTTGAGATTAAGGTTGTAGTCTAGATGATGCAGGGTCAGTGCAGGATCTGATCTCAAGTTTGGAATCATATCCAGTGCTCAAGATAAATGCTGTGTAAAAACAGATTAGAACTGGGTTTGATCCTTTGACTTTGATATTGGCAAGTTGGGGGGATCTGACTCAAAGCTTGAGATTGAGGTTTATATAGTGAAGATGTTGCAGGGTGAATGGAATATCTAATCTCATGTTTGGAATTAGCTCCAGTTCCCAAGATCAATGCTGTGGTATAAAAACAGATTAGAACTGGATCTGCTCCTTTGATTTTGATATTGGCAAGGATCTGACTCAAAGCTTGAGATGAAGGTTGTAGTGTAGAAGTTCCTGGATGAATTGAATGCTGACTTAGAGATGAGTGATACCAGACTTATATGTTATGCTAGTACTGGAAAAGTGTGCTTATGGCAATTATCACATGAGGGTGGGGTACTTAGGCTAGGATCAGAGTGTATGAAAAGTGTATATGGGGCAGGACCAATGCATGTTACCTTCTGCTATTAAGGTGATCTGCCAATAAATTTGGGAGATAAGGTGCTGAGAATAGTTTTGGCAATTGAAGAGTTACCAAAAAATTACTTCACTTCCTTCTGTTAATTCTGAACAATGATGATGTCAAGAAAACCACAGAAATGCACGTGTGTGGCTTCGCTATGTGTAGTATTTGTTCTATTCCTTTTTGGAGCCTTATTGACCCATTTCATTCTTTAAAGACACTTCCTGCCTTTTCATTTTAACCACTAGTTATATACACTACATTACCTCCAACTGAAGAACCCACTACAATTGGTAAGTTACTTCCTTGTTTGCACTCATCAGCCATTGGCTGAGACTCTACATAACATTGTTTCCTGCTTAAAGGGAACTAAATATGTGTGAAAAGCCTTGATAAAGGAAAAGAAATGAACAAAACGTTTTCTGCACCGAAAACCTGCCATTTTTTTTTATTTATTTTTTTTTTTGGGTACAACTCAATTTAGTTTAAAATAAAAATGAAGGCAAATTTTGACAGAGCTTTATGTGAATCCATGTTTGTTCAAAACACAAATGACCAGCATTTCATGAATTTTAAATATTTCATTAAGCAAAATGTTTAATTTTGAAAAGTCATTGAAGCTTGTAGAAATAGGCAATGTTCAGGCATAAGTCAGCATGAATTTGTTGCTTTTAATGTTCTTTTTCATATAAAAATAATTTGACAGAATTTTGTTGTTTGAATATTTTGCATAATTCAGTGTGTAAAGATGCATGCAGTTAAACAAGTTTTTCTTCAAAAATTGGAAAAGGTTTATTTTCACTCTTTTGCATAATTCAGTTTAAATTTGTTGCCAAAACATGTTCATTTTCATTAACAAAAAAGCTGTTAAAAGCTAGTCATGAATGATAAAAGAATGAAGGTGACCTACTTTATTTTGGCATGCAATGCTCACAAACAGGGCCACTAATATCCTTTGCAGCTTATGGAAAGAATGCAATTGAAGCTATTGCTTTTATTTTCTTTGCCGGCAGCAAATTATAGAATTATGTTGTAGCAAGAAGTAGACCACAGCAATCAGAATTTTTGCCTGGCAAGGGCTGAATTGGTTGCCATTTAAGTCAGCTTTTAGAGGGAATGTTCTTTTTATCATATTCATAGGTTCCCTGAGGAGTGTCTGTCTATTTGAAAGAAAAATGATCAAAATAATTGTTGAAAAGTACATGAGACATACCCAGGGCATCATTGCTATTACGTTTTGCTATTTTTTTTTTTTTTTTGTTCAAAGTTCTGCAGATATTGAATGGGATATAACATAGAAAATGCAAATTTATTGATGGCACAGTCACCCAGAGTGAAATAAGCTGTAGGATAGAAGTGTATGCTTTTTAAAGTTTGGTGTTAAAATAGTTAATTACAGACCTAAAGGTTAACATTTTCTCAATATAGGTACACTAAAATGCACAGATGAGTTCTCACATCAAAATGTGTGGGAATTTATTGGATCTCACTTTTAGCAGACAGCAAAATATTACAATAACAGCATTTGACCTCACCAGAAAGGTTCTTCTGTTGTGAAGTAAATGCATTGAAAGTGGAAATTTTGATTGAAAAGAGATGGGGAGTAAGGAATATGGTTTTTAGGATGGAGTTAGAACATAAAGGGTTATAGGAATAGTTCACAGAGTAGAATCCACCTCCAACCACTAAAGCTCTCATGGGTAATGGTGTGGTGGGAGGGAAAATGTAACACTGACAAACAGCATCAATTCTTCTTGGTGACATTTATGTGACCATAATTACTTAAATATCCATTTTTAGTTTTGATGGTCCAACCAAATTTCAAGCTTCTTAAAGAAAGAAAGAAAACTAAACCAATTTTTTCAATGTATTCGGCTCAAAAATGAAAGATGAGGATAAATGAAGTTCAAACATTTGTGAGCAATATCAGGGAAAGGAATATTGATCTTACTTCCACCTAAACGCTTGAAAAATTCTTACCTTTCATGTAGGTGCTGCTTTGGTCTTTTAAGACTCCTGCATGCTTTTTAAAAATTCACAACTTCATAGTTGCTCTTTTTAGTTGTTTCTTACTACTTTGGATGTAGAGTTTCATTATCAACCAACAGGAAAATATTAGATCAAGGTAGATGCTTAGAGAAAAAAAAAAAAATCCAGATAGTTTTTTCCTCATATCCATCCCAACCCAACTCAACCAAATCTTAGAATAGTTGAGACTCTATCAATGCTACTAATGTTCACAAGTTCCTTTCTAGAACATTCATCTGGCAGTTAGATTTTATTGTAGTGCAGAAGCCATACTGTAGCAGTTTTCTTGTATGCATTCATCTGACTTTGAGGGACAGCATCTTAATTGGTGCTATATGCTGCCAAAAGTAAAGCTCTATCATCATAACAATGTGCACTATTAATCTAAATTATTTTGTGGTTTTTCTACTAACTTTACTAACAGAATTACCAAAGCAATTATAGCATGCTAACCTTTAAGTATTGGTTGAACCTTCTGACAAAAAGTAATAGTGTTCCAACCATCTTTAATCTACAGGGGTCAAAACAACATAAGGCACCTTTCATGCCCCCTGACTTTACGTTGATGTCCCTCAAAAATGACCTTCTCCATATACTGTCATGGCTTTCATGACCTTCTCTTTTCTTCACCATTTGATGCCCTTTGATTTTCCCTAGTCTGGTCTTGATTCTTCTGGCATTGCCTTGCTATCTTGGTAGATTTCTGCCAGCTGAAAACAATTTGAATTCCCCTCTTTCCTTTTCTTATTTCAAGCCCTGGAATCTGTATCATATATCTCTTCTTAACCTTTTTTGTGGGTATATTATGCATGCATAATATTGGTAGAATACCTACAACTAAAATGGGTCTGAGATTAATTTGATTTTTCATCTCACCATCACATCAATCATTTGTATTCCTAACAGTTGTATAAACATCTTTATATAGACCTTTTATCTCTCTGGTTGAGACTGTTGTGACTCGGTTTTTTTATTTATTTATTTATTTATTTATTTATTTTTATTTATTTATTTATTTATTTATTTATTTATTTTTATTTATTTATTATTTTTTTATTTATTTATTTTTTTTTTTGCATGGAGGTCTACCTCTGGATACCAACTGTGGTCTCAAACTTTCATCACTGGTATTTATTTACACCCTTTTATCCAGATATCATATCCATCTTACCCTCCTGTGAGACCTTTCATGTCAAGTATTTCATGTTTACATTCATCACATCCTGACTTTCCTGAAATTATATTAAATTCTCTCATTTTTGGAAAATTTCAAATGGAAAAAGAACTTGGAAATCATTCATTTTGAAGACAAATCGATTTGCTTTGATGAGCAGTGTCATCGCTTAGGTTAACAGTGTCATGTCAGATTTAACTGAGTTTTTCTTACAAATGTATGAAATGAGATCACAGTATTAAATTTGTGACTGAAGAATCACCCATACTAAGAGAACACAAACACCAGGATTTGCATAAGGACGGGCCAGTTAGCAAAGGCCTTGACTGAAGACAAAGATCGGCCCTGCTAGCACTTTTGTGATGTCTAACATTCTAACCTGTGTTTTGTTTTATAAAAGAAAGGGAGATACTACCCCTCTAGCCCCTCTTTCACCACCACTAATGCCACCCCTCTGAGAACAGTAGTATGGTTTGACGTCACCCTGTGTTTTTTTGTTTTATAAAATCATAAATAAAATTCTAAGTCCTTGCCATGGATTCTAGTCTTCTGGGGAGTGTTATGCTTCCATCAAATGGAACCTTCGACCCCCCACCTCAGGCATTCACAAGTATTCACTTTTTCATGTAAATTTAAAGGCAGAGATGCACCCCAGATTCTTAATATTGAAGAAAAGTTCAGATAAAGATTTACTAAGTTTTAACTTTTCATGAAATTTTTTTAGTTGAAGATTCACCAATTTGGCCATGTACCACTGCACATGCTTATTATTATTTGATGTTGATTTGACGTTGATTCACTCTTTAGCTGCAACTGTTCGTCGCAGATTCATTGCAGCTTTATTTTTATTCATCAATGACTCACATTTTAGGGTATTTTGTACGTCAAAGATTCAACGTCGTATCTGTGTCGAATGAAGACTTTGCTTTACATGGGGAGGTAGAAGGTTCCATTTGATGGGTGCATTAAGTGTAAGTGATGCTGGGTGGTACAGACAAATTTAAGTTTGAAACAGCCATTGTTCGTATTGGACTGGATACTTTTCTTTCAATAATTGTCAAATTCTCTATCTTCTCAAATTTCTACTTAATTTTGTTTTGAACAAAAAAATGGTGAGGATAATTTTGAGCCTTAGGAGGAACAACAAACTGATTTTTAAGAAGATTAACATGTGTCAAGATAGTAACAGCATAGTGAGCTTACTACTACTCAACAAATCCAGCTGAAAGACATGCATTATAATTTACTAAGGCAAAAAAGATATTATCAGATAATCATCAACTTTATCTGTCATTTGCACAGTGGCAATAAAATTAAAGTGGACTTGGAATGAAGTTATCAGCCTTCTACTTCCTTCTGCAAACAAAAGTAGTATCCATAGTGATGGACTTTGCCTCGTATTTAAGGACTAAAGTGCATTTGTTTGTGGTAGAGAAAATTTTCATACATTTGAAACCATTGTGTACATGTATACAGTAGTTAGGTTACTTCATTTTCAGGAAATTTGGTTTCCAGAGAAAAAAATGAAAATAATTTCATTGTGGCTGATGAACAAATTCCCAAAAATTCAAGTGAGACAGCTTTCATAACTTTTGTAATTTTAAATATTTTTTGGAATGTAAAGCTATTGCCAGTTTTGGTGACACTGTCTTGTTTAATAATGATAACAGACATTTTGTTACTGTGCCATGTTGATTCAATGTTATCACCTCATGTACTTTTAAAGTGAGAGAACAATTGCCCCAAATTTAAAATCTTACAAATTTCCTCATATTCCTTCACAAATATCTTTTATGATAATCCAAATAAAACTTCTCATAGTAAAGGTAAAATAGGTAAATTTCTGCATGAATTGAACAATTTAGAGAAAGAAACATTGTCACATGACTTTATAGAGCCATTTATGAATTAGGAAACTGGGGTACACCAATTCCAATTAAGGTGACTGCATTTTCCCATTAAGATGATGTTTGTGGGTTTGTATATGATCAGAGATTTAGCAGTCAGAATAAAAAAGGTTGGGTACCAGTTTGTACTACATTGCTTTTCATATTCAATAGTTTATCACAAAAAGTTAGTTCCATTTAGTTGCAGGTGATTTTCCAAAAAAGCAGTTTCCAAAATGTAAATGTACTTCTGATTCTGGAGTTCGTATTTAGCCAGTGGAGCTATATTTCTGTTAAGTACCTGATTCCAGTACAAGTTTGAAAAAGATATATAAAGCATATAAATTTATAAAAAAAATTAATACTAAAAAAATACTAATTACGTTTACAAACCAGGGCCCTGTTTCATAAAGAGTTACACTTGATCTTAAGTTTGATTTCAGTAGGACTGTTGCATTACAGATCAATTTTAAGATCAACCATAACACTTTATGAAAGAGGGCACAGGATAAGAAAATGAGCATATAACAGATTGAGAATGTAATGAAAAGTCTAATATGAGTGAAGTCATAGTAATGGGTCAAAAAAGTCATTCTGATGTGGAAAGATTTCTTACAGAGTAACATGCTAAAAAGGCAGAGGAGGAGTGCCTTTCAATCCCCCCCCCCTTCCCCAAATATTTGGTGATTGGTTGTAAAATTTGGTGATATTTTTATCAGGAGATGGCTTTGCCATCACTTGATTGTCATCGATAGAATGTTTTGTGGTGCTCTTAGAATGCACCTATGACCAAGTGCACAAAAACCTACATAAACCAACACAAATGTGTCATCTAGGTGTACATTTACATAGAAAATCATCCATATATATACATGTTTGTAAACAGAAAGGCATAGGTATAAATGAGACCATCAAAGTTGCTCTCTGTGCTACACGAATTGTTACCTGTTGAAAAGGGTGAGTGATGTTCCAGTTTATTAACTATGATGTATTTTATTGTACAAAGAGACCAGTTTCAAGAAGGAAGATGTTAATATCTATTCTGGAAACTTGAGTGAAGATTCTATCAGATTGTTTAAAAGTTTCAGGGAATGTTTACATGACCTTCTTATAATAAAATCCAACAGTTTTGGCACAAAACGTAAGGATCTCATAAGGTGGCCAGTAGATAATAGTTTAAGCCTTGTCTCTCTTAAATCTTGTCAAGACTTTCACAAGACAGTTCAGATTCTCCAAATAATTGATAAACTGCATAGACAAGTATTTCACTACCATCACCCCTGTATTCATGGCAACAATTACTTGCAACTTGCATATGTAAAAGAAGTTTTCCTTCATGAGCAATTTTCCTGCCATCCCCAAGCTATAGTCATTTTCGGAGTATACTGTAGACTTACATTTGTGACTACCTTCACCTAAAAATAAAAGCTGTTCTTCCCTGAAGAATGAAAATGGGGGTGACATGATAATTTTACCACAGATACCTTAGAACTAAAAACTGGTTTTAACAATACCAGTGACCCTAGAGAAAGATTCTGTCTTCCTCCAGTCTTCAAACACGGATACAGGTAGTGGCTCAACTGACCACCCCATCTCACCCCCTCCCAGTTTTTGCAGCTCCTATTTTCCTCATTATTGCTGATAATAATACTGAAAATTTCATTTGCTCTGATTATAATTTGTAAGACCACCAGAACCCAGGAAGTGGCATGTAAGGGCTACATTTTTTCATATTTCCCATATTATCCTTGCCCCTTGCATATTGTTAGATATCATTTGCTTTAGTGTTTGTACCCTGTTTACTTTAAAAGGAAATGTTGTGTTTAAATTGCATCAATGTGTCACAAACAGAGAACAGCTTTCATCATTATAATACCAATCAGTCACACCAATAAACTCTAGACATAGCTTTTCTTCCCCAAAATATGACACATTAGAAGATTTAGAATGTTCCATCATTTGAAAATTTCAAAGTTTGGGTGAACAAATTAGTCATGAGCTACAAACCAGTCAATTTTATTCTCTGAGAACCTTCTTTCTTGAAAATAAGTTACTTATCAACCTTATTTTTGAATCACTTATCATTCCTTACCTATTAATCATTGTTAAACAGATATGAAAATTTTCTGTACAACAAGCTCGATGTTTCCCTTTAATTTTTTGATTTCATTAACATTGTGGTTAAATGTTCCAGCATTTTGGCATTTCTCTGGAAAAATTTAATAATTTCCCCGCCTCTCATAGATCTCTCTACAAATTAAATGTACATTTTCCCAACAGCTGGGTAGATTTTACTTGCGGTATATGGTTTTCAGACGTATCTCTGTGGTGAAAACTACTCACAGGTTTAATGCACCTGATGTACTTTTGTAGGTAACTTGGGTAGTTTAACTAACCTGGATAGTTTGTACCATACGTGGGTAGGTGGTTTTTACTTAGTAATGCAA
This sequence comes from Holothuria leucospilota, assembly GCA_029531755.1. Lineage (NCBI taxonomy): Eukaryota > Metazoa > Echinodermata > Holothuroidea > Aspidochirotida > Holothuriidae > Holothuria > Holothuria leucospilota. The sequence continues at coordinate 5,003,251 of CM055964.1, forward strand.
TCGCAACAGTGGGTTTGGCAAAGTGCTTTGAGCTTTTTTGCTTTCTGGTTGCATTTTCTCAGTTGTCCCTAAAAAGGTACGGACCTGAAATTTAGTGGATGTATGGAACTTGTTATGCAGATTTTACCTATAAAAAATTGTGTTGATCGACGGTTATTTGGAGTCACCAGTGGTTGCTTTCCAAATTTTGGCCATAAGTCCCTTCTTCTTCTAGAGATATCACATTTGCGCTCGAAACTTTGCTAAGTCATTCACAGGTTATTCATGCACACATCGTGTTCGGGTATAATCCGTATGACGAAAAGCGATGTTTTGTTTGGGGGGATGCTTTAATTTAAAAAAGACCATTCCGGGTTGGAAGGAATTTCTCCTAACAGGAACAAAAAAAAGTAACTGATCTCAGTTGGTTTTAAAACATGTTAGGAATCTGTCCTGAAGATTGCACTCCATTTGATGGGAGTATCTTGGGGAAAATTTGAAATAAAATTAACCTTTCTCCGTCCGAAGCAATAGATTCTGACAAGCGCAAACTTGATTTGGTGTTTCCATTCAACGATGCGAGGTAGGACAATTTCTCAAGTTAGTACCAATGAAATGATTTGGCGAAGGTGTATTGTTATAGTTGTCCAGCAAAGCAAATTGGTATATCCGCTCAGCAGAGGCAAACGGTGGTCGTCTTTGCCAACATCATGTTCACCTGGTATCTAACTTAACGTAATAACAAAATCATTACTAGCCCAGTAAGAATTGGCCAAACCAGCAACTCCACAGCCAAAACTTACCACTCTGGCTACGCACATTGCCATAAGAATTGTTTGGACCGATAAGCTCGTGACTGCGTTTTAAGCTACCAGGTCGTATCATATAATGATATATATATATATATACATATATATATATATATATATATACATATATATGTATACATATATATATATATATATAATATATATATATATACATATATATATACATATATATATATATATTTATACATATATATATATATACATATATATATATATATATATATATATATATATATATATATATATATATATATATATATATATATATATATATATATATATATATATATATATATATATGTATATGTATAGATAGATAGATACATGATGTCTTAGGAACAAGTGTATTGTTGGAACCGGTACCTTGCCAGTCGAAGTTTTCATCAATGATGTTCGTGTTTTTTTTTATCTTGGATTAAACTAAAATCGTCAGATTGCCAAGTACCTAATTTGGATGGAAATATACTCAGTTGTTTTTCGGAAAAGAAGATAGGGCTCTTGCAAATATCTGAGATGCTCACAAACTGTTTTGTGGAAGTAGAAACGATCTAGACACGGAAATACCCCATCACATATTAAAAAATTACAACAGTAAAATGAAATTTTTTGTTGAAATGAATACGCTGTTGTTGTACACCTTTTTCTCAATTCAATCCGATTTTGCAAATCGTATCAAAAGGTGACAAAATTAGTTTTAACAAAGAATCACATTGCATGACATACATATTATGATAGACACTAGAAAGAAAATATTGTTTATTTAAAGAAACAAATAGAAGACAGAGAGTAAAGAGAGGGAATGAAGAAAGTAGTGGTCATTTTGATTGAACATCTAGAGTTTCAAGTTGGGATTACTCTCAGATCTGTTATAGAAATAAATTTCGCACTATTTTGAAAAGATCAAAGTGAAGTACTCAGTCTTACGTCAAGTAAGAATATATACAAAATGGTAATACACAGTTTATGTGCAACGATAAATGTGAAACATTTTGTGTCTGAATTTAAAAGAACGAAGTTTACTTAAAAGAGGGACTACCGTGACCATTGTTTATCGCGGGCGACAGTTTACTAAACCTTCTTTGAAAGACTTTTAAACCTTGAAGGTGATAATTCCTGCAAACTGAAACAGAGTGTACGTTCGATCCGAACGAAGCCGTAGTTCGATTATTCTTATGACGTTTGATCCGATATCACTCTGTATTAAGAAGCATAACCATAGTCATCTGGTCACTTTTATTCCTTGGACAAAGAAGGTTACTACAATGCTCCATTCCTCAAGAATGTTGTTTGAATGACGTAAAATGGCATTGTCCAGTGGCGAAAGGTACGTCTCTTTACACATGGTTTGAAATTTCTTTCCTAACCTTTGAATCTTTGAATTGTTAATTAATCAGAGTTAAAGCTGAATTGTCTAAGTACCAATACTCTTGTATACCCTGCCAGGTGTAGATAGTTTGTTCCTTACATTCCTAGCTTCACGATGTCAGCGAATTCTATAAACAATGTAAGACCAGCTACGCAGGCTCTCCAGTGTTGGGGTTTAGCCTTGAAGAAGTGTCACACATACTTCCATTGGTCCACACCATAGCACCAGTTTTATTCATGATAGTGCAAATACGTATCAATTAAAATTAGCGGAGACCTATTATCGCTCGTTATTCTATAAAACTGTTCATTCAGGGTGTCGATATTTTGAGTGACTTAAGTGACCCTGAACTTCGAAAGCATTGTGTAACTGACTTTTGCTTTTGCTATCTTGATCGTATCTGAACAGTTAGCAGTACCCGTGATAAGTGGGACAGACTTTGACCATATTTAGGAGAGAGGTCTTGCCACTGATGGTATAAAGTACTATAACACCTTTAAAATATATTTGTGCGACATAGTTCATCCACAGCGGGATACCAAACTGGTCTTGATAGTACTCTACATCTGCTGTGACAACTAAACATAAAATAAGTTCAAATTTTGTAGGCGGGGTCCAATTTTTTTCCTGTTTTTAGAACTATACCTCAAACCAGTCTCAGTTTGGACATAACTGTGCAGTTGTCACCCTGAAAATGTTCTCTGACTACCCTAAAACAAATTTTAATGTTAACCACGTACTAGCGTAATGGTGCTAACACTTCAACATACAAGGCCTTTCATATGTGCAACAGTGGATCGGTCCTGACAACTGCAGTGGTACCTTAAGCCTAGCGTGAATCTTGGTGTAAAGTATTGAGCCAATGACTTAGACTGTGTGGACCGATAGGAATGCATAAACATTCCTACTATCGACGAGGACACCATTCTTTTAATCAGACTGTACAAATCAGTATAAACTTAACCGATACAGTCGCAATATTAAATTTGCAAAAAACAGTTACACATGGGAACCGCGAATTATCAATAGTGTAACACACAGTAGCATCACTGTCGGTTTGCGATGTTGAAATAGACCTCAAATAATAGACCATTCTTTTGACTTGACCCCGGCAAGTGTCAGAACCCCATTGGTAATCACTGGTGCTTGAAACGTTCCATTGGCATATTGGCTTGTTTGTGTTTCATCATGGTATTGTGGTCTTTATTTAAAGGTTTGTTTCAAAGGGGAAAAAAGTGCGCAGATGAGGTCATTTTGGCTACCTTGAAGCCATTAAGCTTGATAAATCACTTTAGCATTGCCTTTATAAGTTGTCTTGGTGTTTCAGTGATTTCACAGCATTAAACTGTTGAGGTGATTGGTGTCGGTTTACAAATATCGTTAGGTTAGTGCTAAAGATATTTTGAGTAACTCTTGCCGGAAGCAAGGTGCTTGTAAGCCATGCGTATAGCAGTCGGGATATCAGCAACCATAGGACAGATATCTTACACACATCGCTTGTATTAAATAATTTTTTAGGTACAATAGCTAACACATTATGACGGTTTGTTAAATTACTACACTAAACAGTCGTTTCGTTTGTTGGTATTGTCAGCTTAAATGCATCTTTGCTCTTGTCGGTCTTCTGAGGATGGTTGACAGCATCTCCAAAGTACCAATTATTGATTGCTATGAAATCGTTCTTGTTAAAGCAGTCCACCATAACGACCCTGTCAATAGGTTCATCGCTCAAAAGTGCCAATTAATAGGCCTGTGTATGTCTTGTACCAGTTTCCTTGGTATCAGACGCTCCACCTTCTTGATTAATCCAAAGTAAATATTGTTAGTTACAACGGAGAAAACCACCATAGAACAATTCCACGAGCAGTGACTTCTCGCGTCGAAAGCTAGTTGCACATTGTTTAAACTGCATTGTAATTCTCGCTAGTTCAAGGCATATTTAACAAAGAAATTGCGGTTACTTTCTGAACCTGTTCATGCAAATCAGACCTAGAACTGTTTAAAGTAACTTGATTTGGAATATCCATCATCTAAAAATATTCATTTCCCAGAAGCGTGATGAATCATGGGAATTCTATATGACTGCAGAATCCAATTGATTGCACCAGGTTTTGTCGTACTTTATGATCTTGACACAAAATGAACTGTTTGTATAATGTGTGTTTGATCCTTTTTTCTGCAAAGTGTCGCGCTAAGTCTGCAATGGAAATTACTGAAGATTCCAGTGCTGTCAAATTTCAATTTCAAAGACACAATTTCCAATTAAAAATATACATAACCTTGTGCAAGCTTTAGGAAAGTGTAGACTTCCTTAGCAGTATGGCCAATCTTTGGACAGAAATTTCTTTGTTATAAATAAAAATATCAGTTCTTTTTATAGAAATCTTCATGTCGTTATTATTCTCTTTTAGATTAGATCCTTACACAGATAGGACTTGGGGATAGTTATCCTTTGGGCTGAGCAGTTTTTATCCGAGAAAATCTTATATTACCCGAGAAATTGCCTGAGATTTTCAAGTTATCTGTCCGAGAAATTAGAGTAGCCCCAATCCGGGAGGTGCAACCTCAGCCTCTTGGCTCGTACACCTATGCTCTCGTGTTGTCAGGGGAATATTCCCCCTTCTTTGTTCTGCTACGATTGCTCTCGTAATCGGAGTCGTTACATCGTTAGAAGTAGTACAGCTCAAGTTGTGGCCGGTCCTGCCGCAGTTTGATGTAAACGTTGTAAAAGTGATGTTCATTGTTGCCTCTTTAATACCTGTCCTTAACTCTTTAATGTCGACGCCGAAAGGTTTTCAATTTATTGTACACGACAGGTGTGGATGGTCTTTGTCTCATCTGCTCAGACACTAAATCTTTGTACGTAGGCAATTAGTTTGTTTAACGACTCGATAATACTTTTTTAACTCAGTGGATGCGTATTTGACTTTCTAGAAAAAAGGAAGTAGACAACATAGAACTTGGTTTTAGATGATAGCAGCTTTTCGATTTAGAGTATACTTATCACATTGTGAAGATGTTGATTGATTATATTTGACACCGGTTTGTCACATGTATTCGCGATAACAGAGCACTTAGTCTGGGGCTATGTTTAGGATATACGATAGATCGGGGTAAGAACACTTGGATTCACTTGTAAGCACTTCACTGTTCTCGTTGTCGAGTTCTTCGTTCGACAACAACATTAAATTGGAGAAAGTTCTGGCCAGAACTTTTAGTTTATTGTCTTAGACATGTCAGAGATACGGTCTTTTTACTATTGATCACGCTAGTGTCCCTGCCCTCTTAACAGGCTATTTAAACTGGCAAGTATGTTTATGCATAGGTGTAGTCAAAGGATGAGGACACAACAGAGTGTGTCCTGTTATATACCAGTAAATTTACAAAAAATGATACAATACAAAATAAGACCTTTCCTTGTGCCTATTCAAGTGGCAGTTAACAAGCTCTCATGCCATGTAGTTCGACCATTGTTTGCTTAAGGTATTCTCCAGACCCAGATTTAATTTTGAAACGTTTAATAGGAGTTTAACTTTAGGACTTTGTTGGAAATTTAATTCTATCTTCATGTTTGCTTCTCGAGATACTGACAGCTGAAGTTATCACATAGACCCTTTTCCAAATAGCAATTACAAAGGATTGTGGATAGTGTTTTGGTCTGCATCATTCCTGTCCACTGTAAAATTCCACTGACAAAAATAATGCACACAAAAACTCTATCCCACAATCCTTTGTAATTGCTATTTGGAAAGGGGTCTATTGTCGAGCAAGTGTGTATAGCCATGGGTTCACATTGATGATCAGTGTTTTGTTTTCCTTTAAAATGCACAACCAACTTAATGTACACCCAATTTTAAAGTACAAAGTCCCAGTTCATTCTAAGATGAATTTTGGACAATCGACTGGTGTAAACATGCTTTGGGCAAACTAGCAACCCATGCATATAAATCCAAGGACAAACACTAGAATGAAAAATACATGATCATTGTAGGAAGTAAGGAACGGGAATTACCCATTGCAAGGAGGCCACGAGGTTCTTTCAAGTAGCATCTCCCATTTTTCATGACTTCTTTAATATATCCCTAGCAGGCTTCAGTGAACAACTTAGGTCACAAGACCTTTGTTCGATTTTGGCCCATTTCGCCTCGTTAAACATTGAACTTCGTCCTATATTCATCCAAAATTCCATGTTGAAAGTACATGCACTTTTATCATTACTTTTGATTTCAAGATTCCTTTGCAATGGTTACATTTAAGCCTCTCTCTCCCTGTCTGTCTCTGTACTTGTGTTCCAATTGATTCATAAAATTAAAAATCTTTTCTTCGTCTCGAAGGCGAGGTACGTTCGTGTTGCACCCACCAGACTGAAAGTAATGCCTAGATTCATATTTTAACCGCGTACAGACGATGGAAGTAGGCCAGAAAAACAACGTAACACAAAAAGCTTTTACAATTTAATTGAACAACAGACACGCCTTTTATATTTACTCAGTCGTGCAAAACATTGGATTGTTGCTATGGAAACTGGCATCGACAAACCGCTCTTATTGTCAATATGAAGCGACGGGAATGGCCCAGTATTCTGATTAGAATAATGGTATTGCACTTGGCTGCTGCCTAGAACTAATTACACTTGAATTCGTGGAGAATGAATTTGGGTCGACTAAAGTAGATTTCTTTATATGGAGGAAACAAAAGGTGAAGAAAAGACCCCGAGTATGTAACTCTGCATAAAACTTAAAAGGGTACGGTGTAGTAGAACGAAAGAATGATAAATACCCTTCACATTAGTTACCAGTGTAATCGATATTATCACCTTTGTCTTCCAATTTTTAGTGTATGTTTTGGAAAAGAACAGTAAAAAGTTGTGACATATTCCAAATGGGAACTCGGTCGAGTAATTAATGTGCGGTCGATACGGACAGCATTTAATTATTGATAGGATTTTAAATCGAACTGATGCTTGTGTACTGTGTGCTTTTGTTGAATACTTACATCGTTAGTTCCCTCATGCAACATCAGATGCATGCTGGATGAAGGACGAGCACACGGCCCGGGTGTGTAGTATTGTGTCGTAGAAAGTGTTTCAAAACAAAGAACCAAACTATATATGTATGACGACGAATAAAGAATAAAATATAAAGAGATATGCAAAAACATCTCTTATGTTTGATTGTAAACATGGTCTTAGGCAAGCGAATTTGACATATAATACCAAAAAAAAAAAAAATCCCGTGTAAAATTTAAATAGAGAGTATACAACCGTTCCTCACTGGATGTGGATTTTTCTTTTAATTTGAATGTTGGACTCATTAATCCTAGTTCAGCCGTTGTCTTTGTAAAACTTCATGCTTACTCCCGAGGTAGAAGTGAAACAATGAGACAAAGGATTTGGTGGTCGCGTACTTTTATTGTACGATAAATTCATTTAAAGGTTGAAGGGAATGAGACAAAAGGGACTTTTCTCTTTTTACAGATCCAATTGAATTATTTTATTTTATTTATTTATTATTTGCCTTTGCAAGATGCACCTCTTTAATGATTGACCATTTCTAAGATAACTAACGTTTGTAAATTATGTGTTCATTAACTTGCCAGCCAGCCTGCCCTTGGTGATGTGTGATGTCGACCTATTTCAAAAAACAACGGCTATTTCATATTAACATAACAAAAGTCCTTAAAGTTTACGAAACAGGATAACATAAAAAATGAATGGAGACTCTCATTCTACTTCTCAAATTTTCATCTTGCCAAATGGCCCGATTTTTTGGGTGGATTTGATGGAAAGGTTGGTTGTTTCTTCTGCTTCGTGTCATTATGCGTCAAATACTTTGTATGTGTGACGTCTTGTCACAGACTTTTAACTGTTACCATCATGAGACAAGATGATACTTATACCTTTAACTAGTTATTGCCGTACTTTGTAGGGGTTATCGCATGTTTTCGTCTTTGGAATACCAAGCCACAAGGAACTTTTATTTTTAATATAAAAACCTTGTAACGGTTTAGAAAACTCGTTTTAAACATATCAGGGATTAGCATTACTTTCTTTAAAATATACTGAATACAGGTGAATCATAATGTGTCACTTTTGTGCCTTTGTAATGGCTTAAGGTGTATGGAGCTTACAGATATGCTTGACAACTGGAATCCTCTAGCAAAGAAACAAGAATTATATTCTGCTTTATAATAACTGATGGTTTCTTTCTTCATGTTGACTTGGTTCCTTTGTAGATTGTTTGTAAAAAATATTTCATTATGTATGGAAGTATATCTTACCCTGTATGCATGCACCACTTGCAGCTTATCATGCGAGTTAAAAATATTCCTGTGAATTCCAGTCTGCCTATAAAACCGAATTTCACTGCCTTATATTTGGCAAGCATTATTGATGAGTCATACAACATTAGAAAGGCTAACAAAGGCGCGGCTATGATTGATAAAAATAATCGGAATGGATTCAGTAACAACAAAAATGGTATGTTTAATGGCTGCTTGGTTACTCGTGGACCAAAACTTCAGAAAAATGTAACCACTTTTCTTCAGAACCTTTACGCATGCAAAGGGATAAATCTAAACACCCCAGGCTGTATGTAAATGTACAGACATAAATGATTTAGGAATCTCTATTTGAATTATTTGTTGCTTGATGAATTATTCAGTGTTATCCAGAACTTGTATGGTGTACCTTTGAATATGTTTTATGTTTGTGTGCAACATCATGGATAATACTTTGTGGGAAATAATGGATTTCATAAGTCTCGTGGATATATATCGTGCCCTTTAATGGTAATAGTCTCGTCTAAGTATTTTTCAGTCATCCTTAGTTCAGATTTTTTCATCACTTGCTTTTCGGTTTATACATTCCAAATTTAAAGAATTCATCGTTGACCATTCTGTAAATGCAGAGTCATTAGACCCATCTTATTTGAAAGCGAATCTCGTACCTTTTTACCGGGTCTTAAATTTGAGAAAACATGGGAATTTTGCCGGAACCGGATTTTTTTTTTCACTTGTAAAGAGAAACGTAGCGTAGTACTGTGGACAAGAGAGCGGGGGTTTAGTCAGGGGAGTTGGTGTTTAACTTTGTGATAGTTCCATTATAAGTCACAACACTAGTGTGATTTTGTAGGGTTTAGACTTTAAAATGATGCAGACAGAACATTACATGTTATTTAAAAAGTAAAATTACTTAAATTAATACTTTGAAACAAGAAAAATTGATTTGAGTGTCAGAGTGACAGCAGATGTTAATGGAAACATGTTCTGATGAATATAACAGATTGTGCGAAGTGTCAAGGAATAATGGACGGAGTTTTAAAGCGGTGCGTTGAGTATCAATAATTTTGCAAAGATTTTGAAGGGTAGTACCGCATGATAATACTTACATTTATCATAATTAGTCAAGTTTCACATCCAAAAGTTACAAAAAATATCAAAAAAAAAAAAACTTTTTGGGCCTTGGTTGTAACACTTGCGTATAGGCCTATATGATAAATACTAATGTGAAAAAGCGTCTGCTCACGAATTTTTGAAAACCGAATTGAAGTGTTAATTACTCACTCATAAACGCTTATTTGTGTGTAGGATAAGGGAATGATCTTATTTTGACCATTTGCCATTAGTACTTGAAGAAAACTTGACAGGTTTGGAAAAATTTAATGAATATCGAGAACCAACAAAAAGTGTCGTTTTAAATATTTCATGATACATTATGGCCATTTACAAATGCGGGTTGTGTGGGACAACTGGACGGTTTATCATGTATTTGTCTTCATTGTTACCTATAGAGGGATTTCATGTGACGTCACGCGCAATCGATTCCCAGGCACTGAAGGGCAAAACACACACGCAGTGAGCGAATTTACAGCTCACGCGCACGGCATAACCATAGATACTACTGTGACACAATGGGCGCGTGCCCGTCAAAGCCAAAGAGACGCGCGATCTTGCCCTTCAAAACAAAAAAGACGCACTATCTTGCCCTTCAAAATTGCGTCTAGTTGGTTAAAGTCACGTGACTGAAATCCCTCTATAGCCTACGCTAAGACTACCAAATGGATGTTATGTCGGTGCCACAATGAACTGAGACTACCTTACCTTCAACAACACCTTAATAGTACAATTTCTTACTATGTAACATAGTAAATAAGTTTTGCAAAGGTGTTACAAATTCATCTATGAAGCTACCCTTGCTTTTTAATGATGGATGTAATGTTGGCCAGAATTTGAGAAAACTCCGGCCGGATTTCTTCAAAGATTAGAACAGGAACCGGGTAATTAACTTTTCACTATCCGGCCCATAATCCTTCCAGATAGGATTTCCGGTGCATCCGTAGTAAATGTGTCCCCAAACTACTCTTTTTTTTTTTCAATTTCTCTTAATGCTTTCGTTAATATTTTCAAATGACATCTTATGTGGTATGTATAAAGCGAAAATTCTAGTGAGAACGTGCTATTCCAATTTCATAAATATGGTCTTATAGAGCCCCAAACCACAACTAAATTGATATCATTTTGTTCGAATTCAGTAACAAAACACTGCTATTTGAGTAAAAAGAATCAGATGTGAATTATCAATTGAAAGGAATTACACTTATCAAAATTTGGACACTGCTTTTTCCCTTTTACGAGTCGTTGCTAATCAAAGAAAGTGATTTAAACAGCTTCGATTCTAAGACTTTTAGATCAAGGTAAACGCACAATCTAAAATCGATTGATTACCCCTTATTGTCAAAGTAATGAATGTTGGAGTTGACTAACATAGAGCCAGTAGTTATCTTAGTATCTTCCTGTCTTTGCACGTGACCTAATGCACGAAATATGTTTGTCTTTGTGAAATTCTTCTAGTTTTATGTAAGATTAAAAATATTGTGTGTGCTTAGAATATTTATGGTCAAGTGATCTCAATATAGACAGTTTAAGAATTATTCCAAGTCGGTACATGAACGTCATAATTTAGACCATCTGTTAAAAGTTAATCATTAGTCTTTTCAGTTAACTCATCTTTATGGCAGACATAGATTACTTCAAGCGACCACAAAACTAGATGACCAACAGCGCACCCACTCGGAAAAATGTTGAAGAACCAAAGTAAACTCTATAGGTCATCAATTGATGATAGGATCGTTTATTCTTGCGACCTATTTCAACTTCAAAGTCACAAGTTCTGTTTAATGTTTAATCTAGTACTCAAGGGCGGGAACAGCTTCTCGGGTCATGTTTAAATGTCAAGAACGGTCTGATGCGTTTGACTTAAACCTGTATACCATTTTTGATTGTTAAAACGAGATCCAGTATTTTGAAAGGGGTAGTTCCGTCGAATTTGAAAGTAATCACGGTACCGGTAATTAATGAGAACTCACTACAAAACGTTACAGTGACAGCAGTTTCTTCACTGGTGTCAAGCCCACCTTTACAAATTTTCTCATATAGCTTCGATGTAATTATAGAGTTTTCAAGGTCGGGAAATTAAGTGTAATCCAGACATGAGCCGTTCCTGACCTGCTACACCCGTTGTGGTTACGGCCGAATAGGTTTTACCTTCCTGTATTATAGGTGCGTGTTTAATAAACGGGAAATTCAGTGTACTGACAGACAATACATCTTTTGTCCTTCAAGGTTGATTTGTTTTTGTGGAATGGGATTTAAGTGATCTCTTTTATTTTGCATCATTTAAATATTATGTTAGTCAAAATTTCAAAGTTTCATATTTTGCCGATTATCAATACTATATTTGTATTTGTTATTAACTCATATACTCTGCAGCAAACGTGTTACAAAAAGTGAGAAGTCTAAAGTGGCGTCAATACTTCTTAACCCCTCTTGGAATTTTGACTATTTCATTTCCAATGTCAGGCTATTTTTCTTTCCCACTTTTTCCTAACAAGTGAAGTGAGGTTGCATATAAATATATGCCGTTTAGTTGAAATTTACCATCCTACTTGCACCGGTATATCCAGTAAGATACAAGATTTTGTTAACTGTATCTAGACTATTACAGTTTGATGCTGTGATATTCGAAATTTTCCATGCCAGCAGTAATTGTGTATGATATATAGTGAGGATGGTCAAAGTTTGCGATATATTGCAACAGTTTGTTTGTCCTTGTATATGAAAAGCTATATACGAACCCCTTTTGGTTTACGCAGGTGTTGTAAAATATACCACAAACTTACCATGATTTTAGTTTTGATATAGGACTTCCACAAACACGGTCCAATGTTCACCTTTACAGTGGTAATCCGACCTGATGGCTGACTTCCACAAACACGGTACAATGTTCAGCTATACACCGGTAATGCGGTCTGATGACTAATTTTAAAAAATCGGTATGCTAGGCTGCTTCATGCGAAAGGTGTTTGGTGTTTATCGCCAGCTTATGTAGATAGTTTGAACATAGTCAACGTTATGTAATATACCAAAATTAATGCACTTGAAAAGGTTTTGTACTAGAACATTCCAAAATTATATTTGAAAGCCATTTTACTACTTGGACAAATACTTTAGTCTCTCATGGCAAACTTTAAAAATTACCGAAAAAATTATTGCTTTACAAATAAAAAGAAATTGGAACCTCTCCCCGATTGCTGTTCGCATGTCTTCAGTTAGTTGACTCAGTCTTCAGGTTCGTAGGCTCTATTATGCTTGAGTAAACATTAAAGAAATTTTTAAGATATCCTGAGAAAGTGAAAAAATTAGTTACTATAATATGTTTAATTCAAAGTAAACCTCATTAGCCTATTGATATTTAACATTTTAGACCCACAAAATTGAGAGGTGTATTCTGTTTTACGTTGTTAACCTATTGCATAATTACTGTGCAGTGCAGTTCGATAGAGCTTGTGAAATTAAGAGGCTTTAAACTCTTTACCAAATTAAAAGTTACGGTTTGATAGGTAAGCCAACTTGCTGTCCTTACCGGGAACTGAAAATCATACGAGATATTAAATGCAATAATTCCGCAGACTTGAAAATATGAATAGTCCTCTACTTATCTAAATCGAAGGAACCAATGCATTTAACTTGAGAGTGCCCATAGGAACTTATCTGTTATATTCGTTCGTTTAAATCCAATACCGAAAAATCCACACAAATCGAAGTTTTTGAAAAATAGAACATATACTGCCAGTGTTTATGGTCGCCGACAGTTTTCTCAAGAATGGAGACTCGGTTATGGTAGAATGCGATAGCAGTATTAGCCATCGTAGGATTAGGCACGTTACTCGTAGTTGACGGCTGCAACGGAGGTACAACTCTGCCGGTGTATACAAGTGACCCAAGGCACCGCTACCAAGTGTGCTCAGATCCTTGTAATTGACTGAAGTACACTTGGTGGCGATGGCACAGGACACGTTAAACAAAACTCCTCCTCGGTCTTTATGAAATGTGTGTCTCGTTCCGGCGTACCTTAACCTAGTAAAAGCGACAAAGTCATGAACACCTTCAAACTTTGTCAGACTGGTTCCACTTAATCTCAATCGTGACATACTGTAACAGCTTACCGATACCCCCGTTTTTAATACTTGTTACCTTTATAACGGTGTGGAATAGTCTGTGTACCCACGACGCATAAAGCGATTCCACTTTCTTCACTCAGACTTCCCCACTCTAGCAATGAAATAAGTCTTGTACACGTTGCATAGTTCCTGTCGCTCTATAACAGGCGAGAAGTGCCCTCCAATAGCTGTGCCGTGCCTAGTTGTAAATGCGTTCCCGCTTGTTTGCAGCCTTTAGCCTTCTTTGGTGTTTGTACAGTCTGATATTCATTCCATAAAATATGAAGTGCCAACGTACTAAGACAACAAAAGAACCTCTAAAGGGCGAGTTGTTATCGACAATCTTTCATACTGTTTGAACGGTGTATGTGTATTGTTTGCGCTCCGTGATCCGAACGCTCTTCGCCGCTACGCCCGTATTCAAGAAAATAGACCTTGTTTGCATGAGAGTATGGTTGACCTAATATTTTATGTTGTATTCGTTATTTCCAATATAACGCAGCTGTATGTGTGAATATCTGTAGCACAGAAGTTAGCGTATCAAACTTACGAAAGACACTTCCTTGTGTTCAAGCATTACGCAGCAGATTTTTAAATGAAATTATACCCCAGTCGGAATTTTTCATTTAAGTCTAAAGGTCGGATTTGTTTCTCGGTTCTCCCATTGTTAATCAATACTTTATTAAAAAGAAATTTAAAATCTTGATTTTTAGTAAAGGTGACAGAAAATCGAATTTTTTTCATGGTCTTGCAATAAAAGTCATATACCATGTGAATAGCCAGTCAGTTTCCCCTTCCTTTCGTGTATGACAGGTCTGAAAGTTTATAAACTTGCTGGAATGGCATTGGACATTGAAACATGGGAATGGTATTATGCAAGATTCTGCAAACCTCTATAGCTAACCTGTGCATTATTTGCAATTTTTGAAACATCGTAACCTATGATGAAATATATTTAAACTCATTTCAACTCCAACTTTTTACACACAAAAGCTGTAAATTTTGTCAGAGCAATTTAATTTTTGGGGAGAAAAATTAACATGTATGGTTTCTTTAATCCCCAAACGTAACAGGTAACAGAAAGAAACCTATTTAGAGAGCAATATTTGAGTTTTGTTTGTGTGTTCTGATTTGTTTAGTTGAATAGAATGAGAAACTACGTTGAAAAAAATTCGATTTTACATTAAATGAACGAAATTATTGCCCGTCAGTTCTAATTTTAGATCTATGCTGATAAGCTGATAAAGTTGATAAGGAAAGATGTAATAGTATGTAACTGATATACATATGACGCAAACTAAGAACTTACTATATCTGAGTCCGTGACTATGATTGAAAATATTGCAACAATAAATGTGCCTCATTGCAGTTTTTCTCTACATTTTGACACAGGGGCGATATTGTAGTGTTTTAGCATAACGTCGTTTGGCTTGTAGATTCATTGCAGCTTTCTGACTACGGAATGAAGATCGTTGTCAAATAGTACTACAATCTCTCATGTTTTCTAAAGGAAACTGAAAATTATCACGGCGGCTTTTCATCGTAAATCATCTGTTGTGAAACTGTTTTTCCAAAGGAACTAATTAGTGTTTGGCCTTTTTGTGGATAAATTAGGGCGGCTTATCATTATGATAAAAGTGAATCTGGAGATGATGCTTTTCTCTCACGTTATAGTTATTAACCGTGTCCCCTCAACCAATAAACAATTCAGCACCTTTTCTAATGAAACTGGAATATTCAAACAATTAAGTTTTTCCAACAGTCCGTGGTTTTGTCAAATATTGCATAAAATAGCTACGTTCCCCACAAGCCATAGAGGAAAGATCGCTGTAATCCAATACAGAAAAGAAATCTTCATCCTTACATTATCAGATTATAACCACAGATGCATGTCCTAAGTCTGTATTCCCGTTATCTTTTTGTCACATATTTAACAATGTAGAGCAAGAGTGGCTATACACTTCCTTATGCCACGTATGTTATACAGCGATATTGCTCAGACTTTATTTCGTTACCAGGGGCTATCAGAATTATTCCTTTATTCAGCGTTTTTTTATGCTCGGTTACTCGATATGCCTTTTATGGTCACCATGGTTTTGTTCAATATTTGCGTCGGATTTGGTCTTTTGTCTAGCCTGACCCCGAGGGCAACAGACTGTGAAACTTTTTTACTTGTTCATTTTTGTCTGTTTATAGCAATCTATATGTTTAGCCTGCATGGCATAGGAGGCCAGTCGTCGTACAAAACACTTCTCCAGTGCATACTGTAAACATTCCCGGCCCAGTTTTTTTTTTCTTTTTTTTTTCTTTTTTTTTTAACGAAGTCAAGGATATCGTAACTTTGATGACAGAAAAAATAAATTCTCATAGTGAAATTTGGCAGTTATGAAATAACATCATTTAAAGGCAAAATAAGATGAAAGTAGTAAATCTAGAATAGTATGCTCTATTAAAATCGCAGAAGACTTAGACCAATAGTTCGGTTTGGTTCTGGTTCTCATTCATATGGGGATGTACGGACACTTGTTTTAAATTAAGGGTCTAAAGAGATGTAGTTAAATGGAGAAATATTTGGTTACATCCTTGAGAAATATTTGGTTACATCCCTAGGATCAACCCTTCTCCATTGATTCACAATGCGAGTGGGAACAATTATTAAACAGTGAATTACATTTAAATGATTAATGTGAGGCATCGTGCAGCTATTAATGTTAGCAGGTGTTTTAACAGTTTTACGATATTTTACACTTTACAGCAACGAGCTTCATTATTTTATTTCCTTGGAAAAAATTCTGTAAAATAAAGAAGGAAGCCAGATCTACTCGTATAGACCTATTACTGTAGCATCTGGACTACTGCTGCAATTTTTTTTAAACTATACGTACTTAAAGGTGAAGTTGTTTTACTGAAGTTAATTGGATTACAAATACAATTATAAGTGTGAAAATTACTGTACATAATTTCAGAAAATCTAAAAGTGGACATTTAAACAATAAGATCATTTTTCGTCTCTTTTGTGATGGCCATTGAATGCAAAAACATGAAAAGAGACAAAAAAAACATAAGAGAAAACAGCTAAACTGAAATTCTAAGATCAGCTCTCGGTGGTTTCGGTAGCAGAGAGTTACTGGTTGCGGTATTCATATGTTAGGCCTTTTGTCAAACCAAGCGCGGAGAAGTACAAAAGAGAAAACCGCCACCTCATATGGGGTTTTCCGGTGCTTTGTTTACACTTAAACTGACCTTGCTCCAGCGTGAATGTTAAACGGAATGCCCTCGTTGGTAGCCATTGGATGCGAAACGGGCCATGACACCCCTCTGTCGCCTCAGACAAACGCCCGCTGCATTGCGTTCATACTCATTTGTTGCACGGCTAACATGTAACCTTTGTTGCTTACAGCCAAATGGTTGGCGTCATACAGTAGTCGAATAAACCAATGAAATTGCAAGGTACAACAGTGTAGTGTTGGGCCGTTTTGTCTAACCAGCCTCTTTCCATAGACGTATAGGGTCAAAGTACGAATATAACGTTCATATGAATCCATTATGAAGATGGTCTTTACCAAGTTCCCTTACCGGTATTCATTGCATAAAACCCTATCACGCAGCAGATAGGTAGCAATGCTATAATATGCGCCTGATGGCAAAGCTGTACATATGCACTTTTTAGAAGGGTTGTTATGATTTCCGCTTCAGTTTAAATGTATAATAGGCTAATTACTTTGGTTCACCATAGGATAAGATGTTCTACATTTGCCAATTTATTGTCATGCTTCCGAGATAACAGTTGTATTTTTAATAAGTAAAAATGGTCAGATTCCTTCCTTGTATAAGCTAGTTTTATGTCTCCACACGAAATGGTAACATGTTCTTTTCTCCATCTTCTCTGTAAACCAATATTGAAACGTTAGATCTGATAAACATAAATGTTATATACCTTTGCGTGCCAGCAAAGAGCTTTTAATCGAAATAAAAAAGTAAAAAAAAAAAAACACTTTATCTTGGCTACGCATTCACAAAGAAACTGAGATAAATTTGTGCATCTTCAAATGTTTTTATAGATTTGACTACTCAAGATTGTATCAAAAGAGTTATGGAGGAGTCTCTTATAAGATGTAAGAGGATCGAAATTCTGTAGAAAGATTCTTCAAAATATTGAATTATTTGAACTCTTTAAAAATGTCACCATACGCTGATAAACCATGTGATACCATAATAAAATTGTTCTGCTTTAATTCCAACGAAAATCCATGTGAAGAAGCCAACGAACGTTTAATTAAATAGGTAGTCATAAACCGTATGACAGACAAACATTGTCCTTATTGTAAAGATGGAACTCAGATGGAAATCCATAAAGTAAACGGCATGATAAAAGTTGTGATGATAGTCATCATAGATCATACGTGTGTAAAAGCTCTTTCTTCGATTGGTATTACCAACCCTGTTGCGAATAGTTTAACGTATAATTTTATGTGTATCAGAAGCAGCCTAACAGACACCATGTTGCTGGTTGACCGAACACTTTTACATTTACGTCTGAGGTGTTAATTAAGAACCACTTATTTTTTAAGACTCGTGAAGACTATCACAGGAGTCCATAAAATTATAGGCACTTTTATGTTGAGCTGACAGTATGAGGGACTCAGTTTCCAATTTCTTTGAGAAAGTCTTCCTTCCCAGCTTTTCATCCAAACACTTTTCTGTGTATTAGTGTGGCTGTAAGGTACACTGCATACTATGTTTGTTAACAACAAAGTCAGAGTGTATAAATTAGTTTTAAACTCATCTTTCAACTTACACTTTCATTTTCTCAATGAACCCTCGTCAAGTTAATTGAAGTTAATTATTGTATAATATACACACAATCTTCATTAATATTTGAACACTTTATAGTTCTTTGAAAAGATTAGGTTAGTTGTTGTAAAGTACTTTACTATTAATGGCTATGCGTTTAAGGTAATGGTTGGAACTAACTGTGAACTTATATTGCATTCGTTTAAACTACAAATTTGTTCAAGTTATAATTTCACACTGACTTTAGACGGAAAGTGTCATGGCTTTTTCAGGTTCGTCTGGGTGGTGTCTCTGCAACTCAACAATTAAAAAGCAAAGTTTAGAATTCCTGTTCTACAGTTAGTTATGAAGCTGATACTTAGAAATTTGGAGGTTTCAACATTAGCAGAAATATTTCAAAACTAACAAATACTATAAAATTAATATTTATCCTATCAAATATATGAATAGTTGTTAAAAATTAGGTAAAATAGAAATGTGTGAATTTTCTTCTCCATTGTACTTAACCAGGTAGTGTTTATCTTACCTCATTTACGTTGCCTTCAGTAAGTATCATCTGACCCTTTCCCCATTACTTCTCCTTCACTGGTCATGATTTGACCTCCTGAACGTAGATTTCTAAGTGCGTATTTATTTGTGAACTTTGAAGGTTGGCAAACATTTTTCCATTAGGTTTTCACGACGCCTTCTTGTCTCAAGTAGATAAGAGTATCAGTTTATATCCGTTGATAAGATGGTCATTTCTCCATGTTTCCACCATTAACGTTGCAATAAGATGTAGTTTGCAGCAGTGTGTCCACGTCAGCCAGCACTTACTTTTGTAGGTATCTTGTCCCAATTTTCTGCCTTTTAGATTTCGTATACAATCAGTCAGTAATCAAATTGCAACTTGATCTTTCGCAAAATAAGACCTATTTTGTAACTTACCGGTACTGAACAGTCACCAGAAAAGAAAGTATATTTTTATTAGCATATAGTTTTTAGTCATTTCTATACCTGTCTCTTTTACGGTATGAATAAGCTTGTATTTTTACTCTTTGCATAAATTATCTTGGTTAATCAGTTAATTGTTGAAAGCAGCAGTATTTTTCAGTAAAATCTAGGGGCATCAGTATGTCAGTTTGTGCACAGCATAATTGTATCTTTGTTGTCTTGACAACCATTTTTAGCACGACTTAAGCGTTTTCTTGACGTCTTTCTCAACGTTTAGTCATTGAAATGATCGATGAGTTGCTTTTTACCCTTTTATACCTTGACATTTTAATGAATGGAAATTGTATATTTTTTAATCGAAGGAAGTGAAACGTTTTGTACGACTTCTGTGAAAGGATTGGCAGTCATGGAAACAGTTGTTTAACTTGGCTCACAGTTAGATGAGTAAACACGATAAAACAGTTCCAGTAACGAATGATTTGAATGAAATTTTACTTAAATACTTTACTTTACAATCGTCTGGTCCTGTTCAAATTGAAATTGAAAATTAATTGGTTCCAACTTCTCCAAATTAGCATACTTGTAAAATAAGATTACTAATACTTTAGAGAAGAACACCGTTAAATGCGAAAACACGACAAATCACCAGATGGAATGATTTGAAATGAAATTTTACAAGCTTCATTTGAGCTTTAAATTGAAAGCGGGTACTTGCTGCTCAATTCGCGACTAATGGTTGCAAATGAAATTTATTTCTAATTGTATTGTCTCGTCCTGTCCTGTAAAAACTGAAATCTTACAAATTGTTTTCATCTGTTCAAAATAAGTTTCTTGAAAAATAAAAATAGTGATGGCTGATATAAGGGCAGATGTATTTATTCTAGTCTGCAGATGATCCTACCTAGCATAGTAGCATTTTAATAGAATCAGTATATCCTTGTGATTTATATGTTAGCGTCCGAATTGGATTTCCAGGCCTAAGGATCCCCAAGCTCGAATTTTCCATTCGCTGTGCATTTAATTGTTTTCGAAAGCAACAAGAGGGAGCAGTTTAGACCTCCACCAAGTTACAACCGGAAAGAAATCGAAGTTCAGTGAATGTTGCAGGACGTGACTTGAAAATTACATTATTCTCCAATATGTTTTCGTTTCATTGCAAAGTTATGTGATGGGTCCAGACGCTGAGTGAAACGGGTATTTTTAGCTTTAGACAGTTCAGAAGCTCAAAGTTTTGACGTTTTGCCCAGCAAGGAGGGACGTTAAAACGATTGTAAAGTTACCATACTTTTGCAAAACATACCAGTGTAATAGTGATACCCTTACAATGTGTCCTTTATGAAACCTGTGTCCTATAAATCCGGCAACATTGATGGTAAACAATTCTGTAACGATTTCATTCCTGTAAGTATGGGACATTTTTTTCTTGAGGAAGGTGTCAAGATGTGTTATACTCTCATAGAAACAGGCATTATGTGCGTCATTGTTTACTTTGTTCCTTTGTACCTAAAAAGGGAACAGAGATACAAATCTAACAGAGGGCGTCCTGTTAAAATATAAAGAAATTAGCATAGCAGACTACCGACGTAACAAATAAAGTCACCCAGTGTTGCACATGCGCTTTTGATAATTCCGAAGTACTCCATTAAACGACAATATGCAAATAAAAGGAACATAGAAACGTTCATCCAAGTCTGTTGGCGAACTTT
The DNA here is from genome assembly GCA_029531755.1 of Holothuria leucospilota. NCBI lineage: Eukaryota > Metazoa > Echinodermata > Holothuroidea > Aspidochirotida > Holothuriidae > Holothuria > Holothuria leucospilota. The sequence continues at coordinate 5,024,357 of CM055964.1, forward strand.
TTCGCATTACGCCTCTTCTTGGATAAGGATCAATTTAAAATGTTAGTCGAGGCACTCGGGTGTTTTACATATTGTCCTTGTGCGGGGACACGGTCAATAACGCGTTGGGCAAACTTCGGGTGAGCAAACATGAACTTACAACTGTGTTTGCTTACTATCGATCAGCCAGTTCGTCGCTTGGCAACACTTAGTAATGTAGACCCTGGCGAATGGTACGCTCCCTTAGTGATAACCATATATAGCTAAGCAAACACTCCAAGATGAATTATGGTTTAAGCTCTTTGAGAACTGCTTCACAGTTAAGTACAGAAACTGGGCAGAGAGTTGTAATTATGGCATTTCTGATGTGGGTGGCGCTCTTCATTCTTTCCTCAAAAAACTCTACAGTATTTCACGGTTCGCGTATAAAGCAGTTTTCAGGAATTGCAGACGTATAGAGACTCTAGTAAATGTGATACATAATAGGGAATGTAATTTGGTTATGTTCACAGACGTCAACCCAATCTCTCAGTAAGGAATAGCTATGTAATTTTTAATATACCGAAGTCATAGAAGTCCAAGTCTTGGCATACTTCCATTTCATTAGGAAAAAACACGGTAGAAAATTGCTACGATGTGGCATGGGGGGGGGGGGTGACAATAAGCTATTGAGGAATAAACAACTTTCGTCTGTTCGAATTTTGCCCAATTGGAATTTTTTGACTAACAAATATCTGGGTGTAAAATTTAACTTGATTTCATTTAAGACGTGATTATTAATAACTTACACAAAGCATGTATGCTGTTTCTGCGAGCTTTGGTTCCTTATGAAGGGGCGGGGTGGGGGTGCGGTTCGGGGGGCCATTATCTTTAGTCAGATTGTAAAGGCTGACAATGGATCAATTAAATTTAGTCATGTAGTAAATTGTGCCATGATGAAAACAACGCTCAGCTGAAGGGCTGTTTTCAAAGCCTGTATCCTTTTCGAAACCCGTGTCTCTCGAGTTTTGTTTCTGTTATAACGTCGCTTAGCAATTGCGTGTGTAAATTGTACTTCATTTTGGATGGGGAATACCATTATTTGCAATTTATATTTAATGTGTATGCGTGGCAGTGATGCTATGTTCAGACGTGGTCTTTGTTACGGCCGACTGCTTGTATAAGTTCGAGTTTTCACACAACCGGGTTTAAAGTCCGTTGGCTACAAACGGAAGTCTTTAGCCGCAGGAACTTTTTTAATTTCTTGATGTGACTCTCTACAGAATATGCAAGGAATTATCGAAGAAATTGCCATGAGGCGTTTTAGACTCTTAACACAAGTTTGTTCGTTTCATGCAACTGCTTTGTAGGATACGGTACATGTAGCATTGGTAGGCAGAAGAACAAGTCTGAGGAAAATCGTTTCACTGACTTGCGCACAGTCTATTCGAAATGTTCGTTTCACGACAATGAACCTAGCACGTGGACAGTACAGCCATTGGCTTCTCGTTAAGTCTCGTGTCATTTAAAGTTATGGTGACCTCCCACCAAAAAGTGCTGTTTTCACTTGGCAGTTAAAGAATGAAATACTCCAATGAAAGACCCCCGTTGGAATTATTTCAATATGTTTTACCGTTCTCTTCAAAGTTTGATGGTTTCTGAAGAAACTCATTGCCTGTGCAAAAATTCTGAGTAATGCACGGAGTGTTGCACAGTGTAAAGGATTGTTTTGTTAACCCTGTATAAATTATCTCTTAATTACTGATCAGATAGTTTACAGTTTGGTGAGTGATATCAATATTTTTCAAAGAAACTTTACTTCCATAATAAATCCCTTAGGGGATAACAATGCTACAATTTTTCTTGAAATGAAGGTTGAATAAACAAAGGCTGACATTTGGCATATTTAGTATGTCCATCTTTCGACGTCACAGATTTGCGTATTTTGCTCATGTTTATTCATAATACAAGTGTGAAATAGAAATTACCCTGTAAAATGGTCAATATTTGATGGAGTTTGAAAAGAACTGCGGTTATGTTCTGAATGTTCAATGCTTTTACACCAAATATCCGGTCATGTAATTTTCATGTCATCAGACCTTTAAGGGTGGTAACTTCATTTCGAGTACCGTAGTTTCTGGTTCTCACCTGATAGATAGCACGCAGGACTTTCGTAACAGTGATATTGTCGGGAGCAGGATCCTCTCGGATTCATTCCTTTCTGACCATAGGAAGAACAGAATAGGGAGTTTTTTATGGTCACCATCGTATACAACCTGAGCCCGAAACGAGCTTGTCAACTTTGGAGGGCCAAAGTGTTCGTTTGTACCGCAGAGTTTGTACCGTATTGCATGGATCTATCACAGGAGTCGGATAGGCCTAAACTGGAAGTATAAATGAGAATTTGTGGGAGCGCAATCCAGTGGCGTAACTCCTATGCGCTCTGAGGGGGAGAACCCCCGACCACCCGGTCTAGGGCCGGCACCCACGATGATACTTTGTTTGCAGTAAACTTTTGGAATTGGAAACCTTTCCCACCTGGGTCTGGCATAGGATTACTCTTTTGACCATAACTATCGAAATCTTGAGAAGACATCATGCTGTCTGGGGGCACACCCAACCCATTCTTGCCCCCGGGCACCCTGAGTAACCAAAGTTACGCCACTGGCGCAATCACAAGTTTTAGGGCATTGCTCCTGAATGCCCTCGGATGACTACAGGCTCAGCACAGTCGGTCATTATTGTGTTTTACGCCGTAGTGATTGAATGAGCTATTGCAGAATGGTGCAGTACTATTATTACCAGTCCGTTATCCAGTCCGTTATAAGCGGAATACGGAATGCATTCTCATGTCCACATTTTCCACAGCAAATACTCTATTGGCATAGTAAACCAGACACACTGCATATCTCATTTATTCATTCATGTTCGACCAGTCATAGCACAATTCATCCATGTCGGTCTCATTGATCTCAGACCTAACAGCTGACGCTGGTTTAAGGAATGGCCAGAATTCAACCTTTTCAACATTAATATAAATGTTGTCCATTAGGCCTACATCTGTTTGTTGGAAGGTATTCTTCTATGAATCTTTTCAGCGATCGATGCATCCATTGGTGCATCCAGCAAGGTAGTTCTAAATATGCAAAATAATTTACCTTTTAAAACTTTTCAAACTATCCTAGTAGGATACGTTTTCACGCATGCTGTTACAAACATTCTTTCAGTGACATTCTCGGTGGCTATCACAAAAGCTTCACCTGAAAAGGGTTTCTTTTTAATTTTTTAAATTAATGCATGCATTACACTCGAATGCTTTGATCTAAGGGTTAAGCCTGCAAATGCATGCAGACGGTCAATTTTAGGTAAAAACAGGTCTTTTTACAAGAAACAGCACTAGCCTTTGTTAAAAATAAGGGTTTTATAGCAAAATGCTCAAATTTTCAAGACATTGGTTTAAGTGTCAATGCAGTGCATAACATTTCACCGCAGTGACGTTTTCAAAGTCATGTTCATGTTAGTTAAGTGATTTACCTCAAACCTAATGGAATGTAAACGAAAACGAATTCTCTTGATCACAACGGGTATTGAGATTTTAACCAGATACCTACATCGTATAGAGAATCAACCATCTCTAGTCTTTAAACATCTGCAAACCCCGCAGAATCTTTGATATTTTGAAGACGTCACTGCCCAAAAAAAAAAAAAAAAATGGGAAGTAAGAAAAAGCCTCAAGCAACATGAAAATGCATGTGCGCCGCTTGTTTATGTTTACCTTCAGGTCCTGACCAAACTACTGATATTTGGACAGACATTGTGACTGAAGTGTACACAGAAACTTTCACGTCAGAACCGGACGTAACTACAGAGTTACAGCTCGAAACAGAGAAAGTGACGGATTATGTAACTGAGAGATTTACAACAGAGGCAGTTGTGACTACGCCTTTAAACTACGAAACGGAAATTGTCACAGGCCTAGTAACTGAACTTTTGACTGAAGGGTATACCACAGAAGCGGAAGTGACCACAAAGTTACAATTAGAAACTGAGTTACTAACCGACTTTGCGACTGACGCAACTTCAGAAAACTTAAGAACAGCTCCTGTTGTGACGACTCCGATACAATACGAAACGGAGATTGTCACAGACTATGTAACTGAATTGTTTACTGAAGGGTATACCACGGAACGGGAAGTAAGTACTGAATTACTATTGGAAACTGAGATACTGACCGACCTTGCGACTGAAGCAACTTCTGAAAAGTTGACAACAGAGCCGGTTGTGACGACTCCGATACCTTACGAAACGGAGATTGCCACAGATGTTATAACTGAACTTTTGACTGAAGGGTATACCACCGACGCGGAAGTTACCACAAAGTTACAATTAGAAACTGAGTTACTAACCGACTTTGCGACTGACGCAACTTCAGAAAACTTAAGAACAGCTCCTGTTGTGACGACTCCGATACAATACGAAACGGAGATTGTCACAGACTATGTAACTGAATTGTTTACTGAAGGGTATACCACGGAACCAGAAGTAAGTACTGAACTACTATTGGAAACTGAGATACTGACCGACTTTGAAACTGACGCAACTTCTGAAAAGTTGACAACAGAGCCGGTTGTGACGACTCCGATACCTTACGAAACGGAGATTGCCACAGATGTAGTAACTGAAATTTTGACTGAAGGGTATACCACCGAAGTCGGAGTAACCACAAAGTTACTACTAGAAACTGAGATACAAACCGACTTTGCGACCGACGCAACTTCTGAAAAGTTGACAACAGAGCCTGTTGTGACGACTTCGATATCAAACGAAACGGAGATTGTTACAGACCTTGTTACTGAACTAATGACCGATGAATATACCACTGAACCGGAAGTAACAACAAGATTGCAACTAGAAACTGAGTTACTGACCGACTCTGTGACTGACGCATCTTCTGAAAGATTGACATCAGAGCCTGTTGTGACTTCTCACTTACCATATGAAACAGAGATTGTCACAGAGCTTGTAACTGAAGAGTATACCACGGAAGCGGAAATAACGACAAAATTGCAATTAGGAACTGAGATTCTGACCGACTTTACGACTGACGTAACTTCTGAAAGGTTGAAAACAGAGCCTGCTGTGACAACCCGATTACCATACGAAACTGAGATTGTCACAGACCTTGTTACTGAATTATTGTCTGAAGGCTATACCACGGAACGGGAAATAACTACAAAACTGCCATTGGAAACTGAGACACTGACCGAATTTGCAACTGACGTAACTTCTGAAAGGTTGACAACAGGCCCTGTTGTGACGACTATGTTATCATACGAAACGGAAATTGTCACAGACCTTGTAACTGAATTATTGACAGAAGGGTTTACCACGGAAGCTGAATTAACAACAAAATTGGTAGCTGTGCCAGAGACTACGACACACCCGCAGTTTGAAACAGAAGGTGTAACAAACGTCACGGAACTTCTTACTGAAACGTACACAACCGAATTGGAATTCCCGACGACGCAACTACCATATGAGACAGAGGTATTGACCCACGTTCTGACTGACGTGGTATCAGAACCCGACATGACGACACACTTTCAACATGAAACCGATCGAGTGACCGAAATATTAGAAACAGAGATCATTACTGATGTCGTAAGCGAAACATTTTCCGGGCCATTTACAGCTAAACCTGAAGTTACAACTGAGACCGACGTGGTAACAGAATTTGCCACAGAAACTAGACCATCTGTAACCGGCCCTGAAGTAACGACAACTTATGAGTTTAAGACTGACATGTTTACAGATGTTGTTACGGAAGTTATAACTGAGACTGAAGGAGGGACTGAGTTTGCTTCTGAGGAAATAACAAGTGAACCGGAAGTTACGACTTTCTTGCAATATGAAACGGAAGTTGTAACCGACTTAGGAACAAAACATGCAACGGACGTTTCTGAAACTGATTTTACTTCACAGACAAGTACAGTACCTGTCACTGACATAGCAACGGTGACAGAGGTTGTAACTAGTGGCATAGTGACTTCTCCTTTACCAACCGAAACAGTTACCGACTTAATTACCGATTACGTAACAGAATTTAGTCCAATTTCTTCTACATCACCTACACCTACCGAATTCGTAACGGAATTTATTACTGAAGTTCAAACGATTGACTTAACCACTGATTATCGTGATGAATATTCTACAGGCCCTACTCTCATAGCTACAGATGTGATGACAGAACAAATCACGGAAGTGGAGACCATTCAGCTCACTTCTGCCTCGGATGTTGGAACAACGCAGATGGTGCCGACTACTGAGAAGCTAAGAACGGACATTATGACGGAATTTGTTACCGAAATAGAGACAGTTGAATTATCCACAGATGGTAATTTCTTATCAACACAGCAGACTGAACCGATTACTACTCTAATGGCAAGCACAAGTCCAAAGACCGATGTGGTAACCGATCTAATAACAGATGTAGTAACGGAACTTGAGACCATTGAACTTACATCCGCTTTTGACGAGGCGTCTACGCAGGCGTCAATTTCTACGGAACTGCTAACCACACCGCAAAAGGAGAAAACGGACAGTGTGACGGAGGTGATAACAGAGTTAGAGACCATAGAAGTGACCACCGCCGTCGACCAACATTCGACATTTTCACAATTTTCCACTACCGAATTCCCGACCACACCATCCTTTGAGAAAACGGATAGTGTAACAGAGGTGATAACAGAATTAGAGACCATAGAACTAACCACCTTCGTAGACCAACCATCGACATTGACACAATTATTCTCTACTGAATTACCTTCGACATCATCTTATGAGAAAACGGACTTTGTTACAGAGTTGCTTACCGAGTTGGAGACCATAGAAGGGACCACCGCTGTAGATCAACAGTCGACCTTAGCAGCATTGCCCTCAACTGAATTACCGTCAACGTCGTCATATGAGAAAACGGACAGTGTGACCGATTTCTTAACAGAGTTACAGACGATAGAACTTACCACCGCCATAGGACAACAGTCGACTTACGCACCATTTTCTTCAACTGAACTACCGTCAACGGCGTTTTATGAGAAAACAGACCGTGTGACGGATTTAGTGACTGAAATAGAGACAATAGAATTGACCACTTCCAGCGATCACCGGTCAACAGCAGCACCTACCACAATGTTACAGTCATCATTGCAGCCGTCAACTGTGTCACATGAAGCAACAGATTCGGTGACACAATTGGTTACCGATGTTGAAACTGTGTTTCACACAACTTACGATTACGAAAAATCAACAGCTGCGGATATAACTACGGCTTTACAAAGCACGTCAGCAAGCACTGTAACAGAAATGCTTACTGATCTTCAGACCGAGGCGCAGCTTACGTCAACGCCAAAGAGCACCACCGAACTGGTAGCTTCAACAGATATAGTCACCACTGAAATTTTAGAAACGACTACCATTATGACAACGACTACATTGCAGACGACGACATACACACCAAACACATGCGATTACGAGGGCGACAGTATTTTGCGGGTCGACTACAAAAGTAGCTCTTTCATTACAGTAAGCTGGACGATTCCGTCAGCAACTGATGCTGTGCGGATAGAATATAGAATTTCAGGTGCAATTGACTTCACGTCCGTTCTTGTTGAGAAAGATCTCGCTAGTTACACGATTACTTCACTGAATAGTGACACACTGTACGAACTACAACTCCGAGCAATAGACAGCGACAGTTCCGTCGACGATTGTGATTTAGATGAAGAACGAACCTGTGAGGATGGATTCGAAGGCACCGACTGTTCGACAGGTACTATAAATATATGCTCCTAACCATGTACTCTTGCATGTACTCGACCTTATAAATAGCTTATACATTAAGAAAACTACCGCCTACCGTCACCTTTGTAGACTTTCGTACTTTCCTTCACATATATGCTTGTATGTGCTTTAGTTACCACTATAGTAACATCCATGTGATAACTAATCCTTGCTTTTGCATAACACATTCTGCCATTGTTTGCAGCACTATGTATAATTTTGAAAAGACTCAATGGTAAGTCGTACAGTACCGTCAGCTCATAGCTTCAGCAAAATGCAGGCCAATCCGCTGTGTAAGGTGTCTTAAACGACCATTGCTGCTACAGTTTTTTTTTCTATTTTTTTTTTTTTTTTTGGCTTTTGTTAACCACGTACACAGACATGTTTAAGTCGCTCAAAGATTTACGGGCACTGTTTTTTCCTTTAGGAGCAAAAGGTATGGTATGAAATTTTATCAGTTTATATGTAACAATAGGCCTAATAATAAAAACGTGTGAAAGACATTTAAATGTAATTAAGCGAGAGCTTTGTTAGCGATAGAAAATTTTTATCCACTTTTTCACAACAATTGCTAGCTGCTGTTACAACTGACATGAGGACGACTGCTGGAACTACTGCCTCACAAACCACACTACCAAATCCATCTACAACTGTGACTTCCGAAACAACAACGCAGTATAGATCAACCCCTGAAGGTACGTCGTCCTTCTCTATGACTACTGAAACTTTTACTGTTGCCGATAACGTCACAGACGTTTTCCCTAGTTCCTCTCCATCGACAGTTGAACCGTCCGCTACGATTAGCACGGTGAGCAAGGGACTTACTACAGGTTACACTGAAGAACTGATGACAGATGCAGTCAACATCACGACCTCATTACAACCACGAACGACTGCTACGGATAAACAAGCAACTGAGGACGACTTAACTTCGGAATCGTTTGTTACGATGAGCACGGCGACTAAGAGGGTCTCAACAGGTTACACGGAAGAGTTGATGACGAATGTAACATCCCTTTCGCCAGTCTCTTCGCCTGAGGTAACTGAACTCACGGTTGTTACAGAAACGGTGGACATATCGACCCCCTCGCAACCACAAACGACTGTTACAAACAATGTAGCAACGGAAGGCGACTTGACCTCGTCACAGTTTGTCTCGGAATCGGACGCGTCCACTTCATATGGTGCTGTCACAACCATATTTACCGAGGTTACCGATATGTTTAGTGTGACGACACCACTGCCTACGTCTGAAGCACTTATGACTACACCTCATGGAGCTGATGCGACGACAACCCGGCCGATTCCAACAACTATTATATCGACAACTCCGTATATCCCAAATGAGTGCCAGTATAATGGAGAAAGTGAAATATTCATCCAAGATAAAACGAGCTACTCTATTTCAATTTCGTGGTCAGTATCCTCGACGACAGATGCGGTCAGAGTTGAGCACAAGACGACATCCTCTGTGGATTGGTTGACTTCGGAATCTCTGGAAACAAACTTACAACTGTATACAATAACAGAGTTACAGTCAGACACCTTATATAATATAAGGCTTCGTGCGATAGACAGTGACCAAGACATGGACGACTGCAAGATTGACGAGGAGCGAACATGCGAGGATGGGTTTGAAGGCATAGATTGCACCACAGGTATGAGGAACTGAACACCGCTTGCACTCACCTCACATGAAAGCCACTCTTTTGCCGCTTGATCATTTTAGCTTATACCCCACATCGTTGTGTCTCTATACAGCCCTGGTGTATCGCATTATACTCGTTTTGACTCGCGCAGTGTGAAATCATTACCGCATACCTTATCGCATCAAAATTCATGTATGTAAGAGGCTTGACTATCAATATTGTATTGAACAAAAAGTACCTATGTCAGATTTGAATTTTCAACATCGTTGGGGTTCACGTGCCACATCAAGGCAAAATCTACTCCGATTCACACCTTACATTACCCTAAGTCAACGATTACCTGTCAGACATACCTCTTACACATGTAACTAGTGCACCTCGGTTGCGTCTAAAGGCAAGGTGTGTTAAGAATTACCACTGAAAAGATGTGTGTAGATCTTGAGCAATGATGGAACGTAGGCTAAGTGAAATACGAGTAACCGAAGCAATGGACCTGAAGTACAAGTTGTAACCGGTCACCAATCTTATTAGCTATCTGCACTTTCATTAAGTGCAGCCAAAATTGCGTCTGTATTTAAGTGCACAACATCTCCCTACAACATACATATGTTAAAACACGAATTTTGTGTCGAAAACCCTTAAGGTAAACTTTGATATTTAGCACTTCTTTCAAACGGGATTTCCACATTGTAAGTGCCTCACCCTGCTCAAACTTTACCTACTCATGTGACGTACGTAACTGATCTGTTGGGAAGTTGTGACAAGGATATTCATGGTCATATAAAATTAAAATGTCATGAAATTTGATGTGAGCGTATCCTTACACAGCAACTTAACCTGCCTTTATTGTTAACAATAAAAGTCCAACCCAAGGGCACGTGAATTCTTCATATGTTGACATGTGTGGCAACGCTTACTTACGTATCCGCTTTTCGTAAGCACGCACCTCCGCATTTATATATATTATTTTATCCATCGCCCAACTTATCTGCGACTTCCAGTATCGACATAAAATAGTATAGCACCTTCGACTGCTAGTCCCGCAAACTTTTCTTTTGAAATTTCTCCCTTGTTGAAATCAGTTCTTGCTTTATCACTTATTTCGTCAAAAAAGATTTTGTCGGATGTGTAAGATTCAAACGTCCAACGAACCCATCACAGCTTCCACAGCACAGTTTAGCCTGCATATGCTTTTTCAATGTACATTTTGCTGAATAATATCTTCCAAAGCATTTTCTAATAGTCAGACTCGTTAATTTTACAAAACGTTCTCACCTTCCGATTGCTCAAGTATTTGTTGGGAGAATTGTTTTAAAAGGTATGTCACAAATCAATCGTTGATGATACTTTAGTAAGACTTAAATGAAACACATGGTGGACTTCTACGAGAGAACTTCTTCTTAAACAGGTAACTGCATTCTCTATTTATCAGCATTTTACGAAGCATCATAATGACGTATCCTTACATCAAAATTCATTTTACCCCCCCCCCCTCCACCACAATTCCACATTTCTAGATCAAATTAAATTTTTGTCTTCAACATTCCTTTTGTATGACTACTAAAAGATACACTTGTTACCTCATTTACCGTACAATAATATCACTGACGTAAAATTTTTGACCTAATTTCACCTCATGTTATGAGAAGCTATATTTCTATCCACAGGCCTAACTTGGGCTGAATTCGACCAAAACATAGGGAACTCGGAAATTCGCATTTTTCCCTCTCTCCTTTAATCGTCATTTTTAAGTTTAATTTAAAAACATACTAGATCACCATATAGTCCTCACATAAAAAAAACAAAGAATAGCTTTGAACGTAATTTTACAGGGGGTTTGCTAAAAGTCCAAAGCATAAATCTGCACAAGGATTATCGTTGTAAAATGAAAAAAGAGGTATTTAAGGGAGATACTACGTGATGGTCACACTTTTCTACTTTTATACTAGTATTCCTAAGCAACTGATCAGAAGGCTAGAAACTCCGCCGAATTCCGCCCTCCTTTCAGATAGCCGGTGGTCTTCTTACTTTATCACCCCCTCCAGCTTGGTTTCGTCCCACTGTAATTCTTAACCGTCTGTTGCATTCATCCAAATTTGAATTAGTATACCATGGTATCCTAATTCAAAAATATTTTTTTAATCGTGTGAAAAGTTTTCATTACTAAACATAACTTCATTGAGAGTAACTTAATGATTTGCCTTAAATTTGCACCAATACCATGTTCAGACATTTCATGAAAGAAGTAACAACAACAAAAGAGAGATTTGTAGAATTTAGCAGGTGATTCAAAATAAGGTTGGGGAAACTCAGTGCTTATTCCCTTTAAGCCCGCGGCATTTGCTGCACATTTGTGGTGTAATTGCTTAAAGATTGGACGCGTATCCCAACTAAAGACCCATTGGGAATTGTTTAAATCGAATCTTTCGATCAGGTGTTTGCTTCATTACCTCGCCGCAAATGCAGGTCTCGTAGATATTTCTATACATTGAAATCACCAAGAAGGCGATCTCCTTAAACTTGTAAATAAGTTGTTCCATGCACACTTAGTCGGAGTAGGAGGTCAATTACGGCATAGGTTGGAAAGATTAATTTGTAAATTAAATTTAAATTAAATTTGTGAATTATGCAAATACCTCACCACTGTCGTAACACTCTGATTACTAAATGTCCTTCCTTTTAACAAGTACCAGTAGAAGCTTATAAGTGACTGTATGATATAGTGAAAGTAGTAAACATGTATAAGAGTCATTTAAATCTGTTGTACTGTTATACAGTCTCCATCGTATCTACTCAGTCACACAAGTTTACCGTGCCATTAGTTTCATTTCATTTTACAAATTTTTGTTTCACTTATGTCACGATAAGGGTTTTCGTCAGACAGGTAGAACACAGTATTAATGCTACAGCGTCACAGACCAATATCGATCGGACGTTGAGACCCTTTAACATGACTGTTATCGCTTCGTGACATTTCACACTCTAACGAGAACGACCGTCCACATATACTTTTCGAGGATGAAGCGGGTACCCGCATGACCTGAATGACATTAAACGCTGATAGGAAATCCTCATTAATAAAAAGTTACCCTCAAACTTTTCAGTTGTCTTTCAATTTCAGTACAACAATGTATCAGTCACGTCTCATCTCACCCCTGATTACTAATTACTTTCTCGTTCATATCTGTATAACCTTTCAAGTTTTCCTTCTGTAGATTATAACCATGAATACTAACCCATTTAGTCTTTATTTTCTGAAATATTTACTCTCTAGTTTAAAAAAACAATTTTATTACATTGTCAGTATTTTTACCTTATTGTTAGAAAATAAAATACTATGTAGCAGTAGCGTGTTTCTATTGGATGTGGGACTGTGTGTTTTTCGTTAAAATGACTGGAAATGGAATTATAAGTAAAATGTTACCTGATGCATTCACATTTATCAAAAAGTTAGATAACAATCCCATCATAACGTATTTATAACTTTTACTGGCTTTACTGTTTCGTGTCGTCTTATAGTGTGCTGACAAAACGTTTCATGATCACCTTACTTTTATTTCCGCATATCTGACTAAATCTGCAACTGTTTATTATTTTAAAATGTTTACTTTTTTGAAGGACAAATTTTAGGTAAGAATGAAATACTTTCGTTTTTAACTTATCGAAATTAATCCCACATACTAAATATACGTCTGACTCTTTTTTTCTTAAGAAACACCCACAACTGTTGCTACGGCAACAACGACATCGGCAACAACGACATCACTGTCAGAGGTGGCAACTACCCCAATTGTCGCCTCAACAACCCCAATAGACATATCCACAGACGTTTCTACAAGCCTCCCCGTCACCACAACACTCTCGACCACACGAACCTGTTACAACACTACGTCAGCCATGAACTTGGTCATCGAGAGCAAATCAGACACAGAAATCACAATCACGTGGGATTTCAGTTTCAATGCGGACGACTTCAGCGTCGAATACCGCCCCTTAAATGGTGATTGGGTCGTAGAAGACAACGTCAACAAGAACAGACCGTTCTTCAAGATCAAGAGATTGACTCCCAACACCACATACGAGATTTTAATCCGAGCAGTAGATGCAAGCCTCACTAGTGATTACTGTGACTCAGAAATAGTGGCGACCTGTCCCGCAGGTACTGAAGGTCTCGATGCGTGCGAAGGGGGTAAGTATAAACTGCAAAAGAGCCATTTTATAAGACGAGCGGGCATGCACAGACAAGGCGGTGACTTTATGCCCCGTGTCTTCTTGCTCAGAGATTAGCTCCATCGGGTTAAAAGATATCATGTTCGTAAAAGTATCATGACGTTATAACTACCCACGGACCTGGTCACAACCTTAACTCCCACGACGTTTTGATTCTTGAACAGGCCCATTTTGTGTCAGTCGAGCTCTTGAAGTGAACTTTAAAAAAGTGAGAAGTAAGAGGTATTTGCTTCTGACGAAACAAGATGATGGTACCTTCTTTGATTCTATTCTCTTAATTTATATTTTTGTGATTGCTTAATTCACATTTGTATTTCATTGTCTTAAAACCTTCAATTTATTTTTATCCTAAAAGATCTTCCAGGCGAGGAGGAATTGGTGTCTGTTAATGTAACCCTTAGCTCCGTCAACAGTATTTCTGTCACCACAACATGGGTGTCATCACAAGTCCTCGACAGCCTCATCCACCAGCACCGAGTTGCCGGAGCTGTTGAATGGGAAAATTCCCCAAACATTCCTGTTGACCGAAATATATACTTTTTGGGAGATTTAATTGTAAGTAGCTTCGTTGTACTCACCGTACCACGAATACAATTAAGTGAAAGCGAGGTGGAGGGAGTGGGGGCGCTCTACAATATATGTATCACAATAGATTTAGGTGGCAAGAACGTAGTTAGCATGTGAAAGTCGCTATAGGGGTTTTTCACCGACGTCACTCCGTTGCACGTCTCTCTGTTGGACTTTTCATGGCCAGGTGTTCATTGTATCACAATTGTATCCAGGATCCTGTTGTTCACGCGTATCGATAACACACCTGCGCATGAGCTGTGATCGCCAGCATGCCCAAATGAAACGCGCTGACGTCACGCGTAAAACCTTTATAGAACTGGTAAAAATCTGCCTAGGTACTTTAACTGCTGTGTGTGTTGATGGCAAGGATACTATGCCTGCTCTCTTTTGAAAATGAATCAAAGGAGTCTGACGGGGTAAAGAAGGTACTTTTGCATCAACTCTGATGTGTGTTATATACATTCCAGTCTGTTCTGTATACATTATGTCTTCCTATCTGTACATGTGAAATATAACTCGTGTATGAATAACATTCTTAGCCGTTACCCCGTTGAGATCTGAGGAAGTAGCTGCACTTGCATGAAATCATTCTAAAATGGTAACTAACAGGTTTATAATACGGAATGAAAAAATACCTCGATTATTTCTTTTCTTCATTTTGTTAAAAGCCCGGAACACTTTATGAGATTCGTCTAGAATTCGTGAGTGAGGGCAACACCTTTTATACAGATGTCTTAACCGTGATAACGTGCGAGGCTGGATTTGCTGGAGTCGGCGGATGTGATACATGTAAGATGTTAATATATATATATATAAATATATATATATATATATAAATATATATATATATATATATATATATATATATATATATATAAATATATATATATATATATATATATATATATATAACGCTAATTCCTACTGTACGGGGAAATCGATATATCGCGGTTTCGTTAAGGCGAAGAAAAAAACAATAAAATACATTAAAAAATATTTCCCCTTTTGGAAACCAGATATACAACAACGCTTTTTCAATGGCCCACCATCCGTACGTGTTAAAAGATACGGGTACGTAACTTGGTCAACATTGAAGTAATAGCATGTAAATCATGTGGTGAAACGGACGTTACCATCCGTTTACGTATTCCTATATAAAAAGGGTGTGATTTCGCAAAGTTGACCTGATTTTTTCCCCTTTTAGACGATTTCCCCTTTTAGGCACGTTTTTTCATACAATATTTCCCTTTAATCCCAAATTAGCAATATATATATATATATATATATATATATATATATATATATATATATATATATATATATATATATATATATATATAAATATATATATATATATATATATATATATAAGGCTAATTCCTACTGTACGGGGAAATCGATATATCGCGGTTTCGTTAAGGCGAAGAAAAAAACAATAAAATACAGTAAAAAATATTTCCCCTTTTGGAAACCAGATATACAACAACGCTTTTTCAATGGCCCACCATCCGTCCGTGTTAAAAGATACGGGTACGTAACTTGGTCAACATTGAAGTAATAGCATGTAAATCATGTGGTGAAACGGACGTTACCATCCGTTTACGTATTCCTATATAAAAAGGGTGTAATTTCGCAAAGTCGACCTGATTTTTTCCCCTTTTAGACGATTTCCCCTTTTAGGCACGTTTTTTCATACAATATTTCCCTTTAATCTCAAATTAGCAAAATATATATATATATATATATATATATATATATATATATATATGTATATATATATATATATATATATATATATATATATATATATATATATATATATATATATATATATATATATATATATATATATATATATATAAGGCTAATTCCTACTGTACGGGGAAATCGATATATCGCGGTTTCGTTAAGGCGAAGAAAAAAACAATAAAATACATTAAAAAATATTTCCCCTTTTGGAAACCAGATATACAACAACGCTTTTTCAATGGCCCACCATCCGTCCGTGTTAAAAGATACGGGTACGTAACTTGGTCAACATTGAAGTAATAGCATGTAAATCATGTGGTGAAACGGACGTTACCATCCGTTTACGTATTCCTATATAAAAAGCGTGTGATTTCGCAAAGTCGACCTGATTTTTTCTCCTTTTAGACGATTTCCCCTTTTAGGCACGTTTTTTCATACAATATTTCCCCTTAATCCCAAATTAGCAATATATATATATATATATATATATATATATATAACGCTAATTCCTACTGTACGGGGAAATCGATATATCGCGGTTTCGCTAAGGCGAAGAAAAAAACAATAAAATACATTAAAAAATATTTCCCCTTTTGGAAACCAGATATACAACAACGCTTTTTCAATGGCCCACCATCCGTACGTGTTTAAAGATACGGGTACGTAACTTGGTCAACATGGAAGTAATAGCATGTAAATCATGTGGTGAAACGGACGTTATCATCCGTTTACGTACTTCTATATAAAAAGCGTGTGATTTCGCAAAGTCGACCTGATTTTTTCCCCTTTTAGACGATTTCCCTATTTAGGCACGTTTTTTCATACAATATTTCCCCTTAATCCCAAATTAGCAATATATATATATATATATATATATATATATATAACGGATGGCTGCCCATTGAAATAACGTTAATTATATTTTTAGACGTTAAGGCGAATTTATTTCTTTTGTATTTTATTATCTTTTTTTCGCCCTATGTACAAGCAGATATAACAATTTCCCCTTAAGGTGGGAATTAGCGTTATATATATATATATATATATATATATATATATATATATCTCTTGTTGGTTTGGATCATTAAAAGTCAGTATTTTACTTCGGGTAGTAAGGGGGAGATGTTGGGGGTGTAAACCTTTGTAACTTGTTTTTTCGCGACTTTTCCGTACTGCGGTTAGTTAGTTAGATGAAATTCAACGACACACCAACACAAATGTGTTATAGCCTATAGTAAAGCAATATAGTAAAGTTTAAATACGGTGCAAGGCCTCCCCTTTAGTCGCCTCTTACGACAGGCGTGGAATACCGTGGGCATATTCTACAACCCCCAGCCCACTGCGGGTAACATTCGAACGTAACATTTGTTTGTGATATTATTTGTAAAAGACTGGGGCCTCTGTGCTATCAAAAATTGTGGACAGGATGTATGGTCTTTGATTTGCTCATGCTGTAAGGGCTACCATTTTTGTGGAAATTTCCATATCTTACACACCAGGATATGACAGGCTTCGTTCCTAGAATTGTACTTATACACATCTGTTGGAATGGCTGCATTACTGTAAACACTGAGTAACCCTTGGTATAGGTCTGGAGGCAAGAAGGAAAATACCAACTGAAAAGAATTGGAAACTATATTAACATTTCTACTTATAAATAGAAAGATGTCATCACTGCAGATGAAGTCGGTAATTAAGTGATGTTATATCCGAATATACAAGGCAGTCAGCTGCATACACACATTGTAGTAAAGTGATTGCATAATAACAGTAGTGATAGCTATTTGTGTGCTTGGCTTGTTGGCGGTTTATGGGTTACACATCACAGAATAACGAGATTATTCCAAGGAGCCTGTACATCATTTGCTTAAAAAGTGTAAGATTCTACCAATATTTGTGGTGTTTTCAATCTGTACATATCAGTTCTTGTTTTTTTTTATCTAGTCTACAGAAATACAAGTGCTTTCGATGTGGTCCTTAACTTCACTCAGAGCACCGCCCTGCAAATCGAGTGGAGTATTGAAGTCAACTATACTGCAAATGTGATAGAGTACAGGTACTAATGAGACGCCAGTGTATTAGACATAACGTCATCTGTTGACCATGAAAGCTGACCTTTAATTCCCTCACTTTTTTCATTGTTTCATGGATATTGGTTACTATAATCTTTAAGAGGTCAATTCAGTATGGTGGGTTTTTCCGTCTTTTTGTAAAGAGCACTGCCAGACATCTGTGGACTACAATTTTAAGAGTCAAATTACATTTTTAAACACTTTGTGATGCCATTATAGTATTGACGTTTGCACAGAAAATGAACATTTAAAGTTTAATAGGACAGTTGGGTCAGCTTCTGTTGGTAATCTTGCCATGCCTTCTTATTATGATAATACACTTGACTGTTTCTAAAGAAATTCAACCATTTTTTTTTCTTTTTTTGAAAAGTTGTTTTACATCTTTAAATTGAAGTATTCTACAATCTTTACATGAACCAGAATGAGAAATTCCTTGGGCAAAATTTTAATCGCCAAAGGAGGCAACAAATAATCATTTTGTGTTATACAGTTTTCTAAATCATAATTACAATACCATAAATCCCATCTGGATTCTTTTCTTTCTTCAGAATTGTTGACTCTGGTTCGGGTTGGGATTTAAGTGACGTCATTCCATTCCCAACTCAATCAGGAACAGTTACTGATCTTTTACCAAATCAAAACTATGAACTAAGAGTGAGGACAGAGACTGAGATAGTGGACATCGGACGTCGCCGGCGTAGACAGACAGAAGAGGGTTGCACTGGTTGCTCATACAGTGCCACTGTGAACTATCTGACTTGTGAAGAAGGAAAAGAGGGTCTTAACTGTGAAAACGGTAGGAAGACATGATTACCATGTTTCTACATCTGTGCATGACCCATGAGGTCGGTAATAACTATCTACCATACCCAGAAAGTTTCCATCCAGACAATTTTCCCCGAACAATTCCCATCCAAGACAATTCCAAATGTTAAGGTGGGGGAATTTGTCTGAGTGGTAATTGTTATTGGGGAGGGCCCCTCTCCCATAACAGTTACCACTCAAGTCAAATTTCTTCCCGGAGGGGGTGAATTGTCAGGCTGGAAATTGTCCAGGGTTGGAATGATCCAGGGTTAAACTGTCTAGTGGGAGTTATGAAAACCTGAACGTCCCTTTCCTTTCACCCCTTGGGGAAGTATTCACACCCCAAATAGCATTCTTACTTATTAAATACCTTACTTGATGAAATTAAAGTGCATCTTTAAACTCGGTACATAGTACATACTTCAAGACATTGCTGCTATCAAGTATATAAACTGTGTTTGGTCAAAACACATTTGTTCTTAGTGAGCCCCCACCATATATGGTTCATTTACGTTTGACAGCACTGGCATGTTAGTACCATGAACAGACCTTTACTAACCAACTAAACCAGCCAAAAATCTAACTAATCCTTTAAAACCTTTTCTGTTGTCATGATGAAGACTTCTCCTTCAACCAGTGACTAACATTGTGAGCTATACTACGCTACAGGGAGGTTTCTCACATGCAAAGTCAACGCAACTACATTCTGGAGGGCAAGCAAACACACGCAGATGCTAGGTCATGTACTATTAAAGCAATGTGGTGCATAGCGCAGTGTCCTCAAGACCAACTAGCGCGTCCACTGAATTTGACCTCTGGTGCAAGCTCCCTATTACAGTATGACTGGGTCATTGAGAACTTTATATGATATGAGAGAAACTATTATGTTAGAAAATGTCACTACAGTAAGCTGACTACAAACTAGAGTTGATGCCTTCACCACTGGATTATCTTCACTTTACAATAGTGACATTTTCTCAATCCACTTTGCCTCGTTCTACTTCCTCCTTAAAGCCGCGGTCACACTACATTGAATTCGGATTGGATTCCGATCCGATTTTTGTGAGTTTTCATTAAAATCTTCTCTATCGCTGTTCAGAAAGAGCCCAAAATTTGCCAACCAGTGTAAATATATGATTTGCATCAGAGGTCTGTGAAAATAAAATGTTAACTGATTTTTTCGTAACGTCACACCGACAAACAGCTCTTATCGGACACGTGTAGTCCGATAAATGCTCTCCGTCGATGTGACGTCACGAAATAATTCGTATAAATTTAATTTTCGCAGTCCTTCGATAAAAGTCGTTTAATTGCACAGGTTGGCAAATTTTGGGTTCTTTCTGACTTGAAATGGAGAAGATTTTAATAAAAACTCACAAAATCGGATCGGAATCCGATCCGAATTTGTTGTAGTGTGACCGCAGCTTTAGTATGTAACTGTTACCTAACTGCAGTACATACCTGTCAAAAATTAATAGCATTGTGGAGGAGGGAACCCTTAGACAGAGGCTGTCCAGCCCCCTCATCCTACTTCATATCGTTATATCATACTTTGGGATGAAAGCACGTTACAGTTTTACAAAGCTTTTAATATTTTTACAAAATGGTTTCATCATATTTTTGTTTCCACAGATGTAGAGCCGGCTAACGATGAAAGTGGTAAGTTTCATGTTGTTTTTGGTGGGCTGTATGATAGCTATTGCCCACAGTTGACTTATTATACAAGACCTTAGGAAGATGTTGTAAAAGTCATGGATGATGTATATAGTGGTGGCAGAAAGGGGGGCATGGGGGCATTTGCCCCCAGTCAGAAGCTTTGCCCCCAGATGCCCCCCAACTCCTGAAGTAAGTGGTCTGACGGGAGGAATAGCCTTATATATTAAAACTCTTTGGAATCTTTGCATTGGATGATGTATTTTAAACCAAAATATACTTTTCCTGAGGCTTAATTTTTGCTCAGAGATATGATAAAACCTCAGAGATTCCAGGGGCTTTCCTCCCGAACCCCCACCAGGAGCTCTAAGGCAGGCCCCTGGACCCCACCCACTTAAAGGTATAGTTGCTTGGTGGGAGGAATAGCCTAATACATCAAAACTATTTGGAATCTTTGCATTTGATGATGCATTATGAACCAAAATATATGTTTCCTGAGATATAATTTTTCACCCAAAGATATGCTAAAACCTCAGAGCTTCCAGGGGCCGGGCTTTCCCCCTGGACCCCCACCAGGGACCCTAGGGCGGGCCCCTGGACCCCACCCGCTAAAGCACGCACTTCGCTCTCGATTTCATGCAACGCACCAAAAATTTTTGGCCCCCCCCCCCAACATTTTCTGTTGCCCTCTATTTGCCCTCCCCCCCACTTTTAAAATCCTGGTGCCGCCACTGGATGAACATGAAGACAAAGATACTGGGTGAAAAACACAAGTGTTGTAATATTGAGTCGTACTTCGAATCACCCCCTCAAATGAATTGATTGAAAATGTTCGTAGAGTTGTTAGGCATGAAAATAGAAAGGGATCGAGTTAATTAAGATTGACTAGAAAAGTTAACAAACCATAGAAGTGAATTAACATTTCCCCACAATTTACTTATAATGCAAGAACTTATGGAGATGTGCTGAAGATTAATGGATTATGTTTATGTTGACAAAGATTCATTTACTAGGTGAAAACTCAAGTGTTGTATTTATGAGCCCTAATGCATGTCACTATCTCAAATGAATTGCCTCGAGTTGTTCAAAGCAAGTAAATAACTGACATAGAAAAGGTAGCAAAATCATAAAGGGGATCAAATTTGAAAAAAACATAAAAAAACATGACATCATGAAAAAATAGCCAAATTCATGCAAAAAGGACATTTATGTGGTCACCAAGGTATTTTCTTTGAACAGTACAACAGTATGAAAGATCTCATCGAGAAAAAAGGAAAAAGTACAAGAAAGAATGAAAAAGTAGAAGAAAGATTAAAAAGTACTTTGATAATATCAAATGTAACAAAATAAAAATCAGAAAATTTCAAACACCTAACGAGATCTTCTTGCATAGTGCTTGGAGCCTGTTTTTCGCTCTCATGACTCGGTGACATTGTTGTTTACTTTTGAATACACATTATTAGTTTGAAATGAATCTTGTACATTTAGATTGTCCTATCTGATTTGCAATTTGCCCGTTTTGTGTAATATTGTAGTTCATATTAGCTGAAAAATCAGTAAGTTGCTCTCTGCATTTAAGCAGACAGAAAAATAATTGCCAAATTAGCTATCTACATCATCTCATCAAATAACTTTATCTTAACATTTTTTAAGTAGGTCGTATTAAATTTGATATTTTACTTTTTTGTTTTATATTATGTGTTTTCATGTGGAGTATTTTTCATAGATACATGCTGTTTTTTGTTTATACACTTGTGAGAATTTTACAAGTGATAATTCTCATTTGACTTTGTGACCTTTATTTTCAGTGTGGTGGATTATACTGACCATTGTCATCCTCGCAACTCTTTTGCTATTAGTGATTTTAATACCTTTGGTTATGTGGCTCAAGAACAATTGGTCAAAGTAAGTGGTCATCCTTTCAGAAGGCATTTTAAGTTCGTCCTTCCCGTTGCTATTTTTCTCTCTTTGAGATTAAATTCCAATTTTGCATTTTGTAGTATGGTCTATTTCTAACATTTTCACAATACCATAGCAGTGTATGGACTGGACTTAATACAAGAAATTGTATTGTCGTACTGTTTCTCTTTCTGCATACATTTGCTAATGATTCGTCATGAAAGTGAAGCCTGTCATTTATTCTTACATGTAGTCTTATTTAAATTAATGAACTGTCCAGATCTTTGAAAGGTTTTCTCAATTCATCATTGTTCATACACGATTTAAGGCTGAATAAAACATAAAGTAAGAAACACTTCGCCGGACATCGCTTCTCAAATGATGTCCGTCATTTTAATCCAACAAACTCAAACTAATACGAGTCTGAGTTTTGAGTCTCAGTTTTGCATACGTTGCACAAACATTCACTATTTTTCAAACAAAGCATTAATATTTTGACATTGTAGCAACCATAGAAGAATTAATTTTAAGTAACAATTGTCATATGTCTCACACAGGGAAACAAACAAGAAAAACTATCACATGGGGAGCGGTAGTATGGCCATGCACCCTACCAGGACTAAACGAAGCATATCCTACGATACCTCTGACGGTGTAGGCACTCAGACAGATTCTTTTTCCCCTGATGGAAACTTTGTTTACTCTGAGGAAGCAGTTATGTACTTTGATGCAGAATCCATCCGCTCGAGATCT
This sequence comes from Holothuria leucospilota, assembly GCA_029531755.1. Lineage (NCBI taxonomy): Eukaryota > Metazoa > Echinodermata > Holothuroidea > Aspidochirotida > Holothuriidae > Holothuria > Holothuria leucospilota. The sequence continues at coordinate 5,047,533 of CM055964.1, forward strand.
GTTAGTGGTTTTGACAACCTGGGTGTTGCTGACACTGAAACATCTCACGTGGACAGTGGGTTTTCTGTGAATGGCTCAACAAGGGAAACCGTCAGTAGTGGGTCGGGAGCCTCCAGTTCAACACTGCAGCACTATCCAGAGAACACCATTGAGAATATGATGGTTCCAATCGTGGATGAAGACGATCATGTAGGTGGTGATGAGGTTATTGCAATGTAGCACTAGAGTGAACAGTGGACATGCAGTAACGTTAAAATGTAATATTGCTCAAATAATTCTACAGTGAAGTACTTTCCTGAAATTTTTGATATTTCTGGAATTGTTCTCATGGTTTAACAGACTCATTTCTTTTTTTATTCTTATTTATAATATGTGCAGTTGTTAAGTTGAACTTTTATGAATAATATGCTCTAGTTAATGATGTTATGTTATGTTAATGACACTTGATATAGCGCACTACACAACCAAAGGTTTTCTGAGGCACTTTACAGTAAAAATAAATCCACTACATACCTAATGCTTCGTTAAACAGGTAGGTTTTTAACTTAGCCTTAAATATTTCAATACTTGAACTACATTTGATGCTGTCTGGCAGGGCATTCCACAACTTAGGACCATAGACGGAAAAAGACCTGTCAGCAAATGTGGAATTACGTGTGAATGGTACAGCCATTGAATGTGTGAATGGTACTGGCGCCATCTTTATTCCAGACTGTGGATTAAAGTAGTCTAGCATATATAGTGAAATGATTGCTAGGATAGGTTCACCATTTACTGTTTTCATGAGAGATCTATGCATTGGAAATCGAGAAACATTTATCAAATTCGCAATTGTGAGTTGGCGGTAATAAAGAAAGTTTTTCAAGCAATGCAACATCATGATTGAGTAAATACTTGCACTGGTAAATAAGAACAAGTAAATAGGAGTAGTTAAAATCAATCGATAGAACACGAACGAATAATTATGCCCTCAAACATGAAAATTAAGACAACTTTCCTTTAAGAGAGTGTTTCCGAACTTTATTCAAAATATCACCTTCTTAAAATCTGTCTTGAAACCATTCCAATCTATTTGCTATTTGCATCTTTCTTCCCTTTCATACCAAAAGTCGTTCTGTTTGTATTTTGTTTAATTATTATAACTTGTGCTGTATTTTGATCTTTGCACTCTCGTGCCTGAATTTTTTTTTAGTTTATATTCTGTATATTAGATTTCTCACTATTCTTCCTTGCAGCTTCTTAAAAAAGATTTACGCCTTAGATGTATTTTATCAATTTACAGTAAGTAATAAAAGTGGTAGAAAATGCTACTATGGTGACTTAAATCGTGGTCACTATCACTTGTGACCTTTGTATGTAGTATTTATCACTTTATATTCATTCCAATTGTTAAAAGCAAACACCTTTGTCTTCCAAGACTACAGCTATTGAAATTATATGAATCGTTAAAAAAATAAATTTTTAAATTATCAATGTGTTGTATTCTGTGTAATGTTTAATGAATTATACGTACTGTCTTCCACTTTTGTGTGACGATAGAAATACAACCGTTTTCCAACGTAGCATAATTTTAGTAATTTCCAGTTTTTCCTCCTTCCCAGAAATTATTAATCGCATGTTTGCGCTTCCCACGCAACAAATAATGAGGATCATTTGTGGAAGGTGCAATATTTTTCCACCCCTTCCCCTTAAATGGAGTTGCCTTTGCCTTATAGTTGTCTGCAAAGAAATTGTGATAAATAGTTCCTGCAACCTACACAATTGTTTAACTGCTGTGGCAACGACGTGCTTTTCCATATGCCTTCCTTCTTGAAACAACTTTTCGATGACACCTTTAATTAACAAAAAGGCAACATCGTAAACCAAAATGTTAGCACTTTATTTAAGGACAACAACATCTTTGTGCATCTTTGCCGAGAAGATAAAGATGGTTACACCAGCATTTTATGCAATCGTGTTTCAGTACGAAGTCCATGTGACCTCTTTGCACTATTACAAGCTAGCCAGAAATTATGACCGTGTAACGTTCGAACTTGTCAGAAATGGAAGTTCTGTCGTCTTCCCTAGGTAAGTTTTTCAATTAAACTCAGTTGGAATCTGAGGTCAATATGCGTACTCGACAAAAGATTTTGTGTGACATTGTACATTATTTCCATGAGGAGGACCCCAACCCTCTTTGGGTCTCCTTGTCTTTGGCTCCTGCAGACTTAATCATCTTTCTCACAAAGTGAACCCCATCCCCGGGTAAAACTCTTCATCCACGCCTGACAGATAACATTAACACTCAGTTAATTAAACTGCTCGCCTTTAAACTAGAAAGTGAGTAAAGTAATACGTGGTATGTATCGTAGAATGATGTGGGCAGGGGATGGGAAAACAATTTTCACCCTGGAGGAGGGATCTAAGAGGAATGACTGAGAAGCAACGACTTAGATAGTGTCAAGGCATTTAGTAGTGCATATTTAAACGTGTCCTTGTCCCGTCTGACCAAACCTCCTAACTCCGCCACTGCTTCGGTATGCTGTTTACCCCAGTTGCACTGATCACAGCGAAGCTTATAAATTTTTAGGCTGAAAACTGGCGTGCGCAGGATTTCGGAGGTGGAAGCACAACATGTGATCCCCCGACTGATATGGAGGAGTGGAGTAACGGGAGCGGGTTTCACAAGTCCATTGAAGGTGCATCACGAGTGCAAAGCCCGAGTGCGCACTGTTACGAAGTTCAAGCTAGAAACGAAATGAATTTTAACGACTGAAGTTCAGATGTAAGAGAAACCCAAGTCGAAAAGTGTTTAACGAATTTTAAAAGGCAGACTAATGAAGAAGAGAATAAGTATTCAAATTTCAAAGTAATGTAATTCCACCTTCTGGTAAGGAAAACAGTTTAACAAAGTAAAATTTTACAACATATTAAAAGGTACCGGTACTTACAAATGAATACAACTTAACTTAAGCGCGCATGGAGGTACCTCCGGTTGACTCTAGTCCCTCTGGATGGCGTCTCCGGTCGTCGGGTAGGCCTAGCTGCTGGTGGAAGGCGGTATGCAGGGGCGTCAATCCGTATTCAAATGTGGGGGGGGGGGGGGGGCGGCGGCCAAACATGACATAGCACAAACCAATTACTTTGGTTTTGAAGAGGGGGCGTCTTCCTATAGGCCCTTTCCTCCTCCCCCCCCCCCCCCTAAGGATGACTGACGTTGTCCTATTCTAATAAGAATTATCATTTCAAAGTTAACATGACTATCATAGATGATCTGCCAGGTGAAATACACGGAGTCCACGGAATTACTTCAAGATGTTATTTTCATCATGTCCCAAAATAGCTGAAACAACGCTTTGCAGCGTGGATCATTGTCGCAGATCATGGACCCGACCAGGCCCGTTGCTAGGGTGATATATTTGGGCGTGTGAAGGTCCCAAATTCCGACCGGCTGGATGTTTTTTCCAACTGAGTGGAGGCGTTTAAATTGCACTTTGTTATGTGCTCTGCGTTTTGTATACAGCAGTGGGAATCCTTCCTTTGTCACTACATAAATGTGTCGTCCTGGGGGAGGGGTCTAAGGGGACACCCCATTTCCTTTGAGAAATTTTTGTTAATTTAAGGCTGCTAAGGTGCAAAACGGTGCTATCTTTGGGATATTTTTGGAGCTAATCGTACGTGACTGGAAAATGTCCATAATTTAGTGAATTCTAAATTTTCCGACTGGCTGGATGTTTTTACTAACTGCAGTGGCGGCGTGTAAATTGCACCTTTTTATTCACCCTGCGTTTGTATACAGCAGTGAGGATCCTGCCTTTGTCACTATATAAAGGTGTCATCCTGGGGGAGGGGTCTAAGGGGAGGCCCCTTTGAGAAATTTTTGTTAATTTAAGGTTGCTAAGATGCAAAATGGGATATCTTTGGGATATTTTTGGAGCTGATCGTAGTATAGCAAAGGTGTGAAGGATTAGCAAGGGCGTTTTCAGGATGCTTTGTAGTCGTAAGTGTGTTAACAATCACCATCTGCAGGCGCGGATCCAGAAATTTTGAGGGGGGGGGCCAAGATGGAAAATTTCATGTGCACCGAAGATTCACCACGAGCGCGAAGCGCGAGTTCCTACGCGTGGTGTCCAGGGGCCCGCGATAGGGCCCCTTCGGGGTCCAGGGGGCGAAGCCCCCGGAAGCTCTCGCAGTATTGCGTTTTAAGAACACAGAAATCGGCTCCAGTTCTTATGTCAGTGAGATTTTATACCTTTTCATGTTGCATGGAATTTGATGTGTATGGCTCAGTATAAGTTACTATATGTACCTGCAGAAGTTCCGGAGAATCTAAGTTATCTTAAAATTTACACGTCAACATTATGAGCCCATGCAGGTAACTTGAAATGATTTTGCTATAATGAGTGTTTTATTTTCGTTATACGGTATTCAGGTATAAGGACGTCAGATGAAACAATTGCCCGCGAAAATTTGAATTTACACTTAAAACCATTGCTATTACAAACGGTGTCAATTCCCTTTACGTGTGTCTATCAATTAGAAGGTGGGTTCGATACTAATTTTTCAGTTCGCATAAGAAGAGGAGGGTGAAAAAAATGAATATCAGTTGCTTTACATCCTTACAATGCTGGCTCCTCTGAAATTACGTTTATGCACATGAATAATTGGCTTATGGTAGAACCCCACCAATGAGTAATGCGAATACTTTTGGGACCTTATTGATAGTAAAAGGAGTAATTCAAGGCTAAAACTACGCAGATCAAGCGAAAATCAAGAAATATTGAGAAGACTTTGCAAAAATCGTGTAAGATGTCAAATGATTTTTCGTAAAAAAGTGACAAAAATGAATCCATCACTCAATTAAAACATACCTCTCTCCGTAAGCGTAAACAATTGCGCGTGAAGCGCGCCGAAAATTTTCGGTATAGAGCCTCCCGGGAGCTCTGCATTAATTGTACACTGAAAAGGGGGACCAACAGGAGTCTCACAACCTGACGTCCATATGGAAGGAGAGATGATATATCACCTTCTTTATGGATTTCTGAAGGGTATACCCTTCAGAATCTATGACCGATGGTGCCGGCTGGAGTTGGTGATTGGGGGAACAGCAGGTAACTGCCAAACCGTGCCTTTTTAGGCAGTGGGATTTTGTATACGCTATATACAAGAGTGGAAGAGCCTTTTCTTGTTAGTACATGAGAGTGCAATCCCAGGAAGAAGTTTACCCTCCCCTTTGAGAAATGTTTGATAATTTTAGGGAGCCTATATGCAAGATGGTGGTATCTTTGGGTCATTCTAAAGTGATTGTATGTTTAAAAAATGTCCACAATTTAGTGAATTTTAATTTTCGTTCAGGTGAAAAAGGGGAGTAAGAGACGGTAAATATATTGTCTTCAAACCTCCTAAAGTCCCAGGGAAAATCATGGGCGTGGATCCATCTCCAAAAGTGTGTGGGGGGGGGGGACTTTTCCACATTTGTGAATCGCCGTCCTGGTGGAAGAAGCAGTGGTGCTAGCCAGAATTTGCGTCACGGGGAGGCAATAAGTTTTGTGATCGTCGGCATGGGGGAGGGGTCTAAGGGAAATTTTTCTAGAACTGAATGCCCTCAGATGCGAATTGGTGCAACAAAAGTGTACGATTTTTAGGTTATTTTTCTTCTAAAAATTTCGTTTTCCTAGGCATAATTGCAGTCTGTTCCATCATTTTTGAAAAAGTGAGGGGGACTTTTGACGATGTCCTCCTTTCAAAAAAGTGAGAGGGACGTGTCTTCCCATTCCCCATGATCCACGCCCATGGGGAAATTGTACACGCAATTATACTGTACCTGCGTGGAATCCACAGAAACATTCTTGGACTATAATAAAATATTTCCTTTACAATTTAAAAGGATATCCAAGGTTGACAGAGAACAGTATAGCGCCTTCCGGGAACTCTGAATTAGTTACAGTATACAAAAGAGGGACCAACGGGATTCTCACTACCCGACATCCATATGAGAGGAGATATATATCACCTTGTCTTTTGAAGTATAGCAAGAGGGATGGTGGACAGGCAAAATTCGTTTCAGAAAAGATTTTCGTCGTTATTGAACGTCGCGGTAAAATGTTTGGAAAATAAGGCAATTACGTACTTTCAATCTTTCAAACCATGTGCTAGACTAGATTAGTCAAAGATCCCATAATGATGAATGCCCTACAGAGAAGGAGATGTACTTTTTAGAAAAATGTTAGCATTTGAATAATTTCGTGCGTCATAGCTTTGTCAATGGTATATGAAATCGGGTGTAAACCCTGTCGTATGCGCGCGAAGCGCGCCAAAATTTTGAATAAGATTTTAGTCCATGACAAAACCTGCATTTAGAACCTGCATCGGACACTGTCATTTTCCCACCAACCTATGCTATTCAGAAACGAATCTTCTGACTGAGAATTCTTAAAAAGCACTTTTGCTCCTTTGGTTCCCCCGTGAGTTACCGAAAGCTATTGAAAATAAGGACAACTCTGACCCAAGGCTTGACGCTAGCGGAACGTGCGAAAATTTGGAATTTGTCAAGAATTTCCAAAACTTATGATAGTTTGAGAACAGTTTGTGAAAGAAAAGGGTAGGAAAAAGTAAACCAATCATCAAAATACATCTCATCCTACACCCTACACAGAAATCTGTAGCTTAAACGACTTTTGTGACCATTTTAAAAATTTTCAAAAATCGATGGGGGAGGGGGACACACGTCACCCATTGCCCACTGTGCCGACGCAACTGTCTGTAGCTTAAAAGCCCTTTGAGTTCGTTTTAAAACTTTTCAGACAGTTTTGAAATCGAATAGGGTATGCACGCCGCTACTTTGCCTGCAACAGCTGGTGCCACTGTGCACAATAGCACGTCACCTGAGAGCTCGTCTTCTGTATTCATTCTGCAAGGTCTGCATAGCGAAAACTTTGCCTCTCAATCCCTTTAGATTACAAAAACTTTCACTCTTTAACACAAAATTGTTACTGATTTCAGTGCAACTAGCAGGGCCCATACTGCACATGTCACGATGTTTACTTATTTAGATCTTAAGTCAAGGATCATTACTCAGCTATTCACCTGTTTTCGAACATTATGTGAAAGATATCTAAAGAGATAATCCAGCTATAGCTCCACCCAACCCCTAGAGAAATATATACTTTAAATACGTTCTTAGACACTTTTATTAATTTTTCTTTCTCCTTTTCTTTTTCTTTTTCTTCCCCTTTTCTCCTTTCGTGGGGGGGGGGCGGGCTCCCCAGGCCAACCTGGATCCGCGCCTGCGTCTTCTATACCGATAATGGCTTCGGCGAAGCTCGGTTAAAATAATGGCTTCGGCCACGCTCGGTAATAATTCTTGAAATGTGTTTAACGGCAACAACGTACTTTCAACCTTCCACAAGGGGGGGGGGGGATGCAGAATGTTGTGTGACCGCTGGCCTGGGGGAGTGTCCCTCTCCCCTTTGAAATTTTTTGAAAAGTTAGGTGTCCTTACATGCAATCTGGTGCCACATATGTTACCTTTTGAAGTAAAATTTGTGTTAAAAATTTACGTATTTTTAGGAACTAAAAAATTAGGCATCAGTGAGGGGAACATGGCCCAATGGGGTGTCCCCATCCCTTTTGAAATTTTTTGAAAAATTAGGTGTCCTTACATGTAATCTGGTGCCAAATATACTACCTTTTTTAAGTAAATTTGTGTTAAAAAATTTACGTATTTTTAGGAACTTAAAAAAATCGGAATCAGTGAAGGTGGGCATGGCGGAATGGCCCTCCCCTCTGCGTACGCCACTGATTGAATGATCCCATATTGATGCAAGTCCCCTTCAGATGTCTGGAGATGTATGTCTGTTTTCGGAAAGTGTTGTGATCAGAATTGTCCCATGTACAATTACCTTTTTAACGGTCATGAGAAGAAGTGCAAACCGTGACGCATGCGCGCGAAGCGCGCCGAAATTTTGCCATTAAATAAGATTTCCCTGACGAAATCTACATTCAGAATCTGCATCAAGACACTTAACAATTGCCCAACAAACCTACATGTCACTCAAAAAGCCAGTCAAATAGAGCCACGACACTACTCTTTTACGCAAATGTGGGGGGGGGGACATTTGATATTGTGTCCCCCACCCATCGAAATGTGGGGGGGGACATGTCCCCCTATCCCCCAGGATTGACGCCCATGGCGGTATGGAGTCTCCGAGACTGAGTTTACAGGCAGATGTCAAGCCAGGATCGTCGGGCTGAGGCTGGGGGGATGCGGTGAGGAGTCGGAGACCGGAACAGAAAAGTATCAGGAACAGGGAATGTAAAGGAAATATCAGCAAAACAGGCAAGAGAACACAGGAGGGAGAAGTTCTGCAACAGGCACAGGAAAGCAACGAAACATAGTCCAAAGGAGTATTCTGAACTCAGGGAACGAAAGGACGGCTATCTCCAAGTCATGAATTGTACGAAGTGTAAGGAGGAGAGCCTCCGCCACACCTTGGACAGTCGTCTTTAAAGCAGGCTCGATATGCGTCAGCAGAACTTAAACAATAGCAAAGTAGTTCTTCACGCTAGTAAATTAACATATCATTGAACAGAGCTATGCCAGGTGAATGAACACAATACTGAAGAATACAAACAAAGCTTTACAAATTCATCCAACAACACAATGCATACTACAGCCGTCAGCCCCTCAGGCAAATAATCATAACATTTTCTTGTATATAACAGCACGCGTGGGATCAAGGGACCCCGCGTTAGGACCCCAGGCGGGATCCAGAGGCACTGAACTCCGGTGGGGCCCAGTGGAAGTTCCTACAACAAAAGATAATAAGATCGCCGAAAATTGGTTGCAGAGACTTTTTATCAGGTTTTCTAAGTTTCAGATATTGTGAAATTCGATGTTAATAACTGAGTACAGGCAAATTAGAAGCCAACAAATGAACTTCAAAACATATCAATGAAATGAAAAATTCTCAACATATTTTATTTTGCTTGACTAAAAAGTTGGATGTTTCGTCACAGATTAATATAATAGTGTCACGTTAGCCCCTTTTTTCGAGTCCAGTCTGTTTGTCACCCTCAATTAGGATTACACATTGTTGTCAAGACAGCAAAATACAGACACGACATTAGCATTAATATTCACCTTCGTTTATTCTCGGTTCCTTAATTGTCGGCATTTAAATATGAATATATACAACATTGTTTAACGCCAACCTCGTGAGTAATGATTTACTCACACAGTAGCCCCTAAATATAGCTCAATCGTAAATTTATCTCTAACATAAAAATCTCGTGAGTCGGATGCTACTCACGGTAAGAAATGGCAATATTTGAACCACTCTATTCACTAGATCTCGAGTCGGATTTGACTCATATTTCAAACTAAATGTAAGGTGAGAAGTTCGCGACTCACCATGTCACTAATCATTACGTTACTCAATTTGATATATGCGGTACATAATTAAATTGATATGGTTGAGAGGCAGACTTTCCAACATTACTAAAATTGTCTCCAAACTGGTAAAACTTGGCGACAAAGTAGCATACACGCCAAATTAAATACAACTGGTAACTTCCGCATACAGTACTTGTAAGGGCTTGCGTTAAAGTCAATGGTCACTTACATAAGATTCAATCTTTTCTTTGACTGGAATACTGGAACTGAGGAACTGCTTGCTCACGGCCAAATCCAACATAAATAAAAATTGATTGGACTTAGAATATTTTCGACACTCGACTGTCACGGGTCTCTCCTTATCTCTTGCAAGCTTGCAGCTCAAATCAGAGTATGTCCTACTTGATCAGCAATTAGCTTTTTTATACTATCTCAGAAATTAATTCGTATACATAATATTGTGTAGACTATTTCCAATGTCATAATCAAGCCTCTTGAAAGTCATTTTCAATAAGTAGTATCAAAGAGAACTGTAATTAAGCGTAATTGGCTGATTCTTTACGAATGTTAATATTGAGGAAGTCATGTGACTTGGCCGGGAAGCCCGGAAGCAAGTCTTCCAGACGGAAGAAAGTCCTCCAGTTATCTTTCTCACGGTTTCCCAGAGAACGAATTTAGATCTCGATCTGTCAAACAAATTGAGGGCGCTCCAAGCCAATGGAATTTCCCATTTCTGTTTCAATAGGTAGGGTAATTTACACGTTTATTACTTTAAACACCATTGGAGAAGAACGTACTATACAAATTAATCACGTTGCACTTCATCGACCCGGTCACCCATTGTACAACACAAGTGAGACATATTTTAATTTTCAATAGGTAGTATCAAAGAGAACTGTAATTAAGCGTAATTGGAAAATTGGTGGCGTACTTGGTATCAGGTGGTTTGTTGGCTTGGCATATGTGTGATGGGAGAACATAATGAAAGCTTCTATTAGTTCTAAACATTGAAGTGACTAAGTGTAACTATCTGTGTTTGATAGACACCGAAGAGACAAAAGGCTGCATTTCATTAATGTATAAATGGGTTGCGGGTCTTTTAAAAACTCTGATTCTTTGTTAACTGAAGGCATAATGGCACCGTTGGAGCATGGGAGTACTTCCGAGGTTATACTTCCATGGATGGAGAAACCAAAGCGGTACCATCTGATATGGTTCAGGGAGAGATAGATCACACAACGTTCATATTACCACTGCATTTTAGAAAGACGAAAACGTTTGGTTTTTATACTTTGAATTCATTTTACTTACCTATACTAGGGGATAAGTCTCGTAAAGCTCTATTATAAAATGTTATTGACATGTTATTGACATGTTATAAAATATTATTGACAACTCACTTGCGCAAACCATTACTATCAATTTTGAACAGAGTATTAAACTAAATAAAGTGAAGAGTGAGCGGGTAGGTCAAATGCTCAATTGCCAAAAGGCCCTCAAATATACATGTATTAAAATCATTTTAAACCTGTAATGAATGTTTGTCCGTTTAATAAATCCATAGACATTGCTGTCGGTGCTGAATTCGGTTGATATAGGGCAATAGGGCAATACCCCACAGTGGTGTGCATTTGTATAGATTGATGAATTATTACATTAAAACCAGTCCAGCTTGAGACTTGTTGTTCTCCTGTGGGTGATGGGATGAGTTCCACCTCGAAGAGCCTTGTGGGGCACAATTTCACCAGGGCCCAAGCCAAATCCATCTGGCATATGAGTGATGAAAGGCCTTCATTGCACATGAATCGTTCTTGCTGCATCTTTCGGACAAAATTTGTAACAGGAGCCTTCTTCCATAAGCGCTAAACTCTAGCATGGTTTGGCTGACATCCTGTGTCTTCAGAGATTTCAGTCTCTGTGAATGGTCTGCAAACATTCTGGCCTGTGGCAGTGGACCGAAATGGCCTGTTTGATAAAGCAGTACTGTTGTTGCATGTGCTGTTGCTCTTCCTTCAGTCGTCTCTTCATTGATGTCGTTATTGTCTGCAGCTGCTTGGACAAAGGTGTCAGACTTAATATTGCTGGGCACCACAACACCCCCCCCCCCAAAGCTTCTGACTTAGCCAAATGTTACCTAGCAATGCTATAGTGTCCATAATTTCTACATCATCATAAGATGCACAATGACCTATTCTGTTTAGCATTGTTATGAGGTCTTTAAAGCCTGTGAAAAGGCGAAGTGCTATTGCCATGCTACCATGCTTTAAGGCATCTTTGCTCGAGAATGTGATGCACAGTATACCATATCTTGAGCTAGGATTATCACATTTTGCTCATCTGTCTCGTTGTGGCATACTGGAGCTGACATTTCATCACCATCATCTTTCTCAGGATTTGCAATTATTCACCGCAGAAGCCAGTATAGGGTCTCTGGAACAGCAGATTTTGATTTGACCATGGACAAATCATCTAAGTTGATAGGTCTGATATAGGAATTCCTTGACAATTACCGATCTCTAACTTTATCAATTTTGCTGTTCGATTCAGTAGTCTGGTTTGTTCGGTCAGATGTTGGCATAGAAAGAGTTGACTGTACATAAACTGTTATGAAGGTAAATCATCAACTCTACCTTTTCTTAATTATTTACTATCATTGCCTGTATATATAAAAAATAGGCCTATGTTTCTCTTATTTGACCTCACTTAACCTCCCCGTTAACTGGTGGTCTGCCTCAGGAGGGAGCTTCATCATTTCTTTAACCTTTTACGCCCACATCCGCCTTACTCTCTTCACTCACACCTTCATTTTCTTACACAGTTTGTACTCTGTACGCCTGAAGCCTCTATATAACATCAAAAGCATAGTTTAGCTTTAGCCACTAACTTAACCTGGGAGTAAACCGATCATATTTTACCCATTCCGCGTTCCATATTGTTATACAACCTGTCTATCAACAGGAAACCCCATTCAATACACCTCACTCCCAGCCCACAGTACACTGCACACACGTTACGGACAAAACACAAACACACTGCATGTTAGTCAGGCCAATTTCTATTAGCGTAAACTCCTAGACTACTGTAGTCTGGTAGTGTAATTAATTAGTCAATTAAGTGACTACACTCTAAAAACGTGTTTAGGAATTAAACACAATTTTTGCCCCCACTTTGGAAACATGTTTCATTCCTAAACACGCATGTTTAATTCCTAAATATTACTTGTTTAATTCCTAAACATTATGTGTTTAATTCCTAAATGTGTTTAGAGTGTAAATGTGTTTCCAAAGTGGGGGCAAAAAAGTGTTTAGAAAAGTGTTTAATTCCTAAACACTGTTTTTACAGTGTAAAGTATGGGTACTTTTCTTAAAAATGTAGTATGGAATCCTTATTGTAATATTCAAAACACTAAGAAGTGTTTTATAAACAAAACTTTTAGCTAAAATCCATTAAAAAACGTATATCAAAGTTTAATGAAAAAAATTACAATTATTCATAACTTCATGACCTTTTGACCCAATACCAGGGCAGTGTAATTAAATAAAAAAAAAAGAAAATATGTGCAAAATATATCAGAGATATTTATCAGCTGTAGATTGATACCATAATATTGTTCACTAATGAAGCAACAGTGGAGAAATTGCATGGCAAGCTACCCCTACCCCTTAATTTTGAGCAATTTATTGATCAAGCAATGGATGTATATAACATGCTGTAGCAAAAAAGTGATACCACAATCTGATTGTACTAACTACCTGGTGATGTTGTAGGGGGTCCATACTAACTTGCTATGGTATCAAACCTTGGATGTAGTGCCGGTTGAACCAACTCCATTTTAGAGCCCCTACAGGATTTAGCTCCTGCTCTAAAAGGATAATTTTTAAACCAGCCACTATGTATTACGTTGTAGGTCCTGTAAGAGTAAACGACAAAAATGAAATTTTTAACCTTAACGCTAGATCTAAGAACCAAAGTTTGCAAGCATTACCAATGATTGTTCTTTTATAAATGATCAGAATTCCCGAAGTTATGAGTATTTCTCACTCAATATTTCAAAGACATCAGTTAACAAACTTATCAAATATTGCTAAGGTTTAATATTCGCTTTATGAAAATTAAATAGTGTTAAGTTCAATACTAAGGCAAAATCAGATTCTTTTAATCGAAGTGTTTTAGTTGGCCTGCATTCATTTTCACCATTTTGATGTGTTTCTGTTCACATATTTGGACACTAAAATTGCTTTAAAGGTTATATTAAAAGTTTAATGACTATCTTAGGAGCTTAGATAACAAATTGCACTTTCATAGTTAATGTGATAATAATTGATTGCCGTATTGAAACAGTGGAAGGTTGAATGGTATCCATGTATATGGTTACACCTCATATACGATGAGCTCCCTCCACAAAGTTCAGTCACATAGTTGCCCATAGGCGTAATGAATATTTTTGTAGGAAATAAAGCATTGGGAAAAGCAGAAAACTGCCTGAGTTTTTACAATAATCTGTCCGAGAAAGTACTTCTGCCACACCTCCACGAAGGCTGCAACCCCTAGCCTCCAGGCTCGTACTCCCATGTGATTGCCTTCCACGACAGGCTTTATAGAAAAATTGTTACATAAGATGCATTAGCAGTCCTGGCTTAAACTAACAACGGCCTGACTAGTGGTAGCGCTCGCCGAAAGTTAAGGATAGTTGTCGCAGACTTGTAGTACTCGATACGTACTCGAGTACAAATTTCTGTACTCGTACTCGTACTCGAGTACCTGGTCTCAGTACTCGTACTCGTACTACGGTATCGCGTACTCGTACTCTGGATCTGCGTACTCGTACTCGACATGTCTGTACTCGTACTTGTACTCAAGTACAATAATTCTCCTGAATATTAACTGCTGCATTTTGTTTTAATTATTCCATCATGAATTTGCTTCAATTTATTATTCTCTACTGGTTTAATCAATTGGCCAAAAAATTCAATTTTATCAAACTTGTAACCCTCCCTCTCAACAGAGGTTGACTCAGTGAATGCGCCCACTTTTTAGAAGAATTGTCTAAGCTCAAATCAAGTTCAGATATGTTAGAGGGGTACTTATTCTAAGCACTCTGGTGAAATTTGCATTGAAATCCGATGTGTGGTTCTCAAGATATTAGCAGTTAAAGTTGTCACATTTTCAACACAAAGTGAACTTGAAGCAACCACATATGATGTCATAGCCTCCATTAATGAGCAGTCTTTTGTTTTTCTTTAAACTTTACAACCAGTTTTCTCCTCCACAATCACAAGCTATCGGAATATGTTTGCATGAGAGGTATAAGAATTTTACAAACTTCACATTCCACATGGGGAGGTCCTATCCATAGGAGTAGGAGGAGGGAGGCTGGGGGCTGCAGCTAACCAACCAAATATTTTTGTGAAAAGTCGGGCCGCACTCTGCTGAGAATTTTCGGGCACCTACTGAAAGAAAAATAATGCAATGATGTAGCTAAATGTAATCAATAGTTAAAAAAACTTTCTTGGTAGTTAAGATAAAAGTTCTGATTTGAATTGCACCACTATATGTTTGGTATTAATTCACTTGTGTGTTTTTAATGGTTGGACT